>JAPPVO010000017.1:102518928-102900399 GCA_030407325.1 Camellia japonica | reverse complement strand
TGTTGTTGTTTTGTATCTCATTATTGTAGTCGGGAGTGGGGAATTGGGACTCAGAACAAAAATCTGGAAGTTTTGAGTTTTCTCAGGAGCTCTGCATGTGCAATGGGGAGGTCCTGCACGAGCAGAATTGGTCAGAAGGCTGGGTATGTTGCTGCAGCAGGTCTGCACGTGCAGCCATGAATTCTGCATATGACGTGTGGGTTCTGCATATGCGGCAAGAGAGGTCCACACAAGTGAATATAGGGTAGTCTTTTTTGGAGTTGTTCCACACATGTGGCTAGTATTTCAGCACGAATGGCCAGGCTGAGACAACTTTTGTTGGGGTGACATGGCAGGCTCTCCACATGTTTTTCTTCATTTTTTGGTGTTGAAGCACGAAATATCATCATAAATTCACAATTTCTTTCATTCTCTGTCTCTATAACTCTCTTCTCTCTTCTATCTCCTTTCTCTCTCTCTCCACCATCATTGAATAGTTTGAGTTTGAGTTTGACCTAGCTAGAATGAAACTTGATCTTTGGTCCAAGGCTTACAGTTGTAGAACACACCGAGGGCTACAATTCTACTATTCCAAATTTTTGTTTCAAGTTTCGCGTCTAGGGTTTCCTCCCATCTCCTCTCTTTGGTTGAGGTAGGGATTCTCTTTGCATTTCTACATGTTATGTATTTTCTTTGTTTTTTTTTCATATTATTGTGGTCCATCATGTTAGAGTTAGATTTATAGATTTAATATGCATGTATTCATGTTGTATAGCTTAAAGTTGTGATTGGTGGTATATTTGAGCATTAGATGTGAAGAAGTCGAGATGAATTATGGGGTTGGACGTAGGGGTAGGCGCCGTGTCGTGTTGGGTTGTGTTTGTGTCGTGTCATCTCGGGTTCGTGTCATGTCGTGTCATTTTTTGTTGTTTTTTGTCCAGTTTGTGTCTTGTTAACGTGTGATGTCAAAAAATTTCACTATTAAGCAAAAATATCAAATGTATGAAAAAAATTTGAAAATTTCTTCACAAGTTAAATTTAATAAAATTAACCTCTATTAAATGAAATGATTTATAAAAATATTTGATTTCAACTTAATTTGATTTTCTTGATTTATAAATATTATATTTTATTATTATATTTTTTTACTAAATTAACTCAAATAATAGACCCAAAAAAAAAAAAATTAAGTTCAATTAAAAGCAAAAACAAAACCTATATTAAACTTAAAATCGTATTTTACATACTTTTTAATAAATTAGATGTAATTATGTAAGAGATTAAAAAATGTCATGATACTCTTTAGTGGAAATAATTTAAAATGTGTAACTAAGTCTGTATTATATGTGTTATCCGTGTCATTTTCGTGTTATATAGATTTGACACTAACCCGACCTGTTTAATATTCGTTTGATCAGATCGTGTCATATACGTGTTCATGTCAGGAAATGGTTAACCCTAACCCGCTAACTTCGTTTACAGTTCAAGTTGTGTTATCTTGTTGTGTCGCAAATTCCTGCCCTTGGTTGGACAGAACAATGGGAATCCAGAAAAAAGAAAAAAAAAGATGAGATTGATGAGTTGAGGAGGAAAATTGCCGCACTGACGGAGATGGTGCAATGTTGGCAAGCTCCAACCAATGGTAGTGATGATTCCAAGGATATTCAACCTTCTTTTGAGATCATTTTGGTACACCGCAAGGCCGTCGAGCAAATTCGGAATGTTTTAGTCTAAGTGGGAGAACAACATCGGCTTCCCAACTTCATGGAGGTCTCAATCCAGATAATTCATTGATTAGTTAAACACCATTGAGCAGATGTTTGAATTGTGATGTTTTTGAAGAGAAAAAGGTGAAATTAATGGCGATTCGTCTCAAGCGAGAGCTTCCACTTGGTGGTTGCAATTGCAAGTGTGTAGGCAACATTGAGGCGAGGTCAAGATCTGTGGTTGGGAGAAGATGAAGAAGATACTTAAGGAGCAAATCTTACCTTTCAACTACTTGCAAACCTTGTACAGGAACTTACATAACCTCAAGCAATATGGGAGTTTTGACGAGTATATGGAAGCATTCTATCAGCTTATTGCTCAAGTTGATCTCAAGACGTACTTGTCTTACACACTTTATTGTTTGTCTCTGAGGTTACAATAGGGCTTTGGCAGTTGAGAAGCAACATAGCCGAGGTGTTTATATAGGACAAGATTGCACTCTCAAGGAGTTTTCGTAGGTGGTTTTAGGCTGGGCCAATCCACTCCTAGCTTTGCCAAGGCTAGTCTTTCAACAAAGATGTGGATAGGGTTGTGCCCCGGTGCAAACTCAACGCACTAGTGGTGCTTGCAGAAGCCAAAATCTGCCCGAAAGTCATGGTTTTATTATAAGTGCTTTAAGTGTGAAGAACAGGGTCATAGGTCTTTAGATTGTCGTAAGGCTTTGGGCTACAATCAGAGCAAAGCTCTTGTTATTGAAGTTACAGAAGAGTTAAGGAAGAGGAAGACGAATGAGGAATGACTTGAGGGGATGTTGAGGAAGAGGATTGACCTGCTCTCATGGTCAAGGAGACTCTTTTTACACCCAAACAAGAAAGTGGAGAGGATTGGTTACCTACCAACATCTTCTTTACCATTTGCAACATTGGCGGTGACATTTGCAGTATGATCATTGATAATAGTAGTTGCAAGGATGTAGTTCTAAAGAAGTGGTTAGCAAAGTTAGCAAGTTGAAGATCATCCTCATACTTATTCCCTCTTGGTTCAGGAAAGGTAATGAGATCAAAATTACTAAGCAATATTTGATATCTTTTTTCATTTGAAAGTACTTTGATGAGGTGCTTATGGATGCTTGTTATGTCTTAATTAGCATCTATGACAATATGATTGACAACCTTGCATGATGGCAAGTGTAACACCTATACCGTTCTCAAAGGATGAAAGGCATTTTACATTGATTTCCATGAAGGAAAAGGTTACACCGAAGTTGTCTTCCAAAATTAAGGGTTTTTGGAAAAGAGTAGAGATCTGTGGTTATTTTGGTGTTGGTCCTGGTATTACATATAGTTGCCATTGAGGAAGATACCGTAGTTAGCTCTCTTCTAGGTCAATACTCTGATGTGATTCCAAAATTGCTTCCTCCTGAATTGCCTCCTATATAGGATACCTAACATTTTATTGATTTGGTGCTTGGTTTGGCGCTGCCAAGCAAACTGGTCTATCGGATGTCTCCAAAAGAGAGGGAAGAGCTTTAAAAGCAAAGATAAAGGGGGTACATAAGGGCAAGTCACTATGGTGTGAGGCTCTTTTGATGCCAAATTGAGTAATCCAATGCTAAGTACAAAGTTGCAACTATCCCCAAGGGGTTGGCCTGGTGGCAAGGCCTTGGGTCTTGGGGGTCTACTCCCTCCAATGTTCAGGGATTGAAAGCTCTCAAGTGTTAACGATTCCTTGGGGCCATTGGACTGTGGGAATAACCTTTGAATTAACCGTGGTGCGCTTTCGGGAAACTCTTTGCCGAGGGCCTGGGCATCCCTAGGGATTAGTTGGGCTTTGATTTGGACGCTCCGGTGCCAATCAAAAAGCACAAAGCTGCAACTGACTTGTACAAATGGAAGGTTGTCTTCAAAGAGCGAGATTTTGTTTGAGTAGTTTTGACCAGGGAAAGGCAGCCCCATGGTTCTTTTATGAAGTTGAACGATTAGGGAGATCTTAGTTTTGACCAAGGAAAGGCAGCCCCATGGTTCTTATATGAAGTTGAACAATTAGCTATGTTACATGGACTTGGGTATGATTGGATACGGGTGGGTGTCTAAGCATCAGACCTTCATAAATTTAGATCTTAAGATATTGGAATATATATCCAAAGTAGGATATGGGTATGGAGACTCTTTATGGACACATATATATTACCTATTATATAATATACTTACATAAAATGTTGTAAAGTATATAGAAATGTATTTGAAATTGAAGAAAATTTAGGAAAAAAAATATGGAAATTTTCTCTCATCTATGTTAGAAGTTATAAATGTTTCTTTTCTAGCAAATGTGAGATTCTTATTCTTCAAATATTGTAAAAAGTTGGAGGATCCAAGTGTCTAAATTGGGTATGGGTGTTAGACACATATTCCAAACCCTTATCCTTGTCATGTCCAATGGACATGATACTTTGGGGACATAGAAGAATTCATGTAACATAGACGATTGGAAAGTGGGTCGTTGTGAAGTTTTAAGCAAGATTAATGATAATGCCTGTCGAGTTTGTTAGCCTCGTCATTTGAACATTTCTATACCTTTAATGTCAAACACTTGGTTCTTTATGTGGCAGATTAGTTTGTGATTGCTTCTGTTGTGTTGTCTTAACTTGAAGACAAGTCATATTTTTGAGGCGGGAGTGCTAATGTAAGTAGTTGATAGGTCGTTGTATTAGCTAGTAGTTGAGTTAGTTGCCTATAAATAGGTGTACATGAACTTCATAACTAATTTTGATAATTTGAAATTGTCTTTTTCAGAGCTTGAGCTCTTGTATACCTCATTGGGAATTTCTCTCTTCAATTCTTGTATTCATCACCTACGCAAAAGTGGCAAAATAACCCGACATTTTTCTCCAAATTATCTTAGAAAAATAAGTGATTTTGAGTATCAAACCTGTAATTTGCAATTGGCCAAGTTGAGTTATAAGATTGTTGAGAATGTCTGCCAAAAAAGATAATCTGATTTGGCTGGCTCCCAGGTTGTGTTCTGGAGTCATGTGGGGCAGCCTCAACTTGTCCGAGTACTTAGCATGATACTAGGCCCTTACACGATTAGATATTTTTTTTTTTTTTTTTGGATGCCTTCTGAAGCCTTCTCTTTTTGATGAGATGTCATTTGTACTTCATTTTTCCCCTCTTTGTTGTTTTCATAACTTTCGGTTTTAATAATGAATTTAGCATTTTGTGTAATAGAAAAAGAAATGGAAAAGAGACAGCTAGGGAACAAAAGCTTAATGTGGATGAAGTGTGGCATTTACCAAGAGAAAATGGCATCTTGAAATAAATACATGAAATTAGATTTTATTTATTTATTATTTGTTTAATGTCTTTTGGAGGACTTGGGACGATTGGTATTCTCAGTTGTCAGCTCATTGCTTTGGTCTCTGGTAGGGCTGTGCATAGAACCGATCACCCGGTGAACTCGACCGAACCTGGCGCACTAAACATCATAATGGATGGTTTCGCACAATGCAGCGGTTGGTTGCAGTTCCAAATAAATAGTTTACTAATTTGGATTATCAGTCGGAGTTCAGATTGACAACACACAGAACCAAACAACCTGAACCGACCAAGTATTATACTAAATTATATGTATCTTTACATGTGTCATGCTTCCATTCGACCCCCAGATTACACTTTCTCACATTTTGGTTAGATCACTACTCCCTCTCCACTAAGCGATTCTCAATCCCTAGCCCATTACCAGTAGGCTCCAGTTCTGGTCTTAGGTTTACTAGTTCATCTTCACACTTTACAAACCCTATGCCCCCATCTGTTTCTTTGCAAATTGAAAAGGCAAATAAAAAGCGGAGAAATGGTGAAGCTTTGCTGCCAGAGATTGCTCAAATCTTTGGTGACTAGATCTAATACTTGAGGCTTTGAGCAGCCCCTCACAGACTTCTTATTAAGGCCAAGTTTGGCATAACCTAAATAATACAAAAAGTTAAAAAATCACTATCCTATTTAAGTCATATCATCTTATTTAAATCGCATCACCTCTCTAACACATCACATCAAACCCAACCCAAACCCAACCCATATAAGCCAATAAGTCAAAAAGTGCACTTTTTTAGAACATCCCAAACCAACCCTAAAGTTCAACCAAAACCCCAAGTAAAATATTATATTACTGGATTTTTAAAATTTTCTAAGATTTTATTTACCAAATTGATAGACCTATGATGAAAGACAGTGAAAGTTAAACAGTCGATCTGAGATTCTCAGCCACTTTTGAGTTAAGTTTCAACCCGACGTCAAACTGATACCGACCGGGAAGCCGAATAATGAGTGGATGGTTTCAAAAGGGGGTTTGAGTCGAAATCGGTTAATATTTTTCCAGCCTGAATGTTGATGACCCAAACCGATCCACCCTTGTGCGGCTCTAGACTCTGGTATTCTGTTCAACAATGGATATCTCCTCAACAAGTAGTCAATGATAGTGTGATGCTCAAGATGTTATTATTAAATCTCTCAACCCTGGTCCAGCTTTATATTTCATGCTTACTTTTTTATTGAACTTTTTTCTCGACTATTTGTCTTGCCATTTACTTGCTTATATATAATGTTAATCTCTAATTTTTCTCTCTCTCTCTCTCTCTCTCTTCTTGTAGAATTTGAGGCTCTATTACCCAACAAGTCTACAAGTGTCTCATGAATCATTGTCGCTGATTTTCACGGCTGCATTCAATGAATTTGTTGAAATGTTTCAGAGAATTCAGATAAGTGAGGAGGAGGAACCAATTTTCAACCTTGTTCCTGTCTTAGGGGCTGGGAGGTCTGCAACATCTACTGATGACATAATTACATGCGAATTATTTGCCCGGAAGACATCTGCACCCCTGCTCTCTCCCCATTAGCTTTTTATGCAAAAATCAGAAACCACCAGCAATGGAAAATATTTATAGAGAAAACCACTCTGCAGATATATATGTATCTGTGATATTTTCTTTTTGTTACTTTTGTTTTCAAATTTTTTTCCCCTGCCTTACTTCGGTTGTTTCATGCTAGTTTGCTTTTTGTTACAATTTTATTCTTACACTCGGTTCACCTTATCATCATTTCTTTCCCTACCGATGATATTCATCTTACTCTTTCTCTGGAAGTGCACGGATACAATTATCTTCTCTTTATTTTTTAATTTGAAATTAATTTGAAAGTAGACAAATATATATACGTATGTTCTCATCTTTTTATTTGAAAGTGTCTAGTTTTATGAATATTCCTTGTGGAGCTGTTGTTGAGCAGTATTGGCATTGCACTTGTAACCAAGGTTTTATTTGATTATTGAGTGAGAATGAGTGTATTTGATGGGGGGTTTGAACAGATGATGGTAATGAATCCTCTCAATTGTGGGTTAGGTTGGGTTGATAAAGAAGAGTGTCTGTCACTTTGTTGGGGGATCACAACTTTTGTACACCTCAAAGCCTTGGGGTTCAGATTGCTGCTGCTGGTGGCAGCGGTCACGGTGGTGGTGGTGTTGAGATCACTCTTCTTACTGGAGAGGAGTGACACCAAACTTTGGGACTGTTTGTTGTAGCTTTTGAGGTTGATTATAGTTTATTTTGATTTGGGAGTTTGTGCTAAACTGTTTGGTGCAATTTCTGTTTATAACTTATTAGGCCGAAATAGCTTAAATAAGCCGAAAAAAATTGATTATTTGAAAGCTAAAGTAGAGATGCTTTTAACTTCTGTTTTCTGATTATCAATTTTTAACTTAAAAAACTCCACCAAACAGGGCGTTTCTTTCCCCCAAAGTAATGTTCCAGCAGTAATTAATTTCATTTATATCTATTTATTAAAGATGTTGAATACCATTTAATAGGTCAACGGGTTACAAAATTATATTTAAAAAATAAAAATAAGAAGAGCTTTACCATCTACGCAAACTTAAGTCGGCATGTGAATACAGTTACAGCTATCTTTTTTTTTTTTTTTCCTTATATTATCATATATTAACATAGATATTGTTTGAAACATCTAAAAAGAGAATTGAAAATTATGAATATTATTATTAAAAAATAAATAAAATTGTACAACTGGAGATTTTAAAGTTTTCAATACAAAATAAATATACGGACAAAGCTATCCAACAAATAAGGAGGATTGGTGCATGCCTTTTCACCAAGGATCCTCTAGAGTGTTTTTTTCCTAAAGTTTTTTAAAGTGGTGTATTGTGTGGTTGAGATTTAATGCTGAAAAATTGATGTGACTTGTCATTAAATCTCAACCTCACAATGTACCACTCTAGGAAACTTTAGGAAAAAAAAACTCTAGAAGATCCTTGCTCCAAATTGCTTAATTATTTTTTCCTCAAATGATTTCTCATGTGATTAAGTTGTAGCAACAAAGTTATAATTTTTTATTCATATTTAAATTTTTTTATTTCATCAAAGGCAAGTATAAAGAAGAATGAAGAGTTGAAATGAATTTATAGGGTTTTGAAGGTGAAAAGACGAAATTGCCTAACTTTGCCTTCAGATGAAGAGTTGAAATGAATTTATAGGGTTTTGAAGGTTAAAAAATGAAACTGCCCCGACTTTGCCTTAGGATGTGCGGCTGGCCCTAAAAACGTGGGGGTGGTTCCCGAAGTTTCTGGGTGAATTGTCAGAGGCATGGGTATGTCACTAATTTAAGCTCGGCAATGCTACGTAGCTCAAATTTTGTGGCTCAAAAGTGGCTCAAATGGCCAAAACGACGTCGTTTTGAGTACAGAACAACATAAAAAATGGCCAAAACGACGTCGTTTTGGCCATTTGAGCCACAAAATTTGAGCTACGAGACATTTTCCATTTACGCTTCAGGATAGACTTGTTTTTTTCAAGTCTTACAATTCTTTTTTCTAGGGGTGGGCGCGGGTTGGTTGCGGCCACGGAACCTCCAATCCGTCATCCGTCCGCCAGATTGGCGGATTGGAGAAAATCAATCCGCATCCGTCTGCCAATCCGGCGGATATGGATTAAGCGGATTTGTGGTTTGGCGGACGGATACGAATCGGTTTGGCGGTTTAAAATTTTATAAATTTTCAACATAATTCAACTTGTGCACTTCCTAAAAAAAAGAAAAAGAAGAAAGTATTATAGTCAATGACTTACAAAAATATTACAATTACTGCATGTCTCATCCAAAGCAAAAAAGTTTGAAACTTTAGAATATCACAATCACTGCATGCCTCATCTACATACTACAATCACAGCATGCCTCATCCACATAAACTATTACAATCTGTGGTTCTTAAAATATAAAAACAATTCAAACCACCAAAACCATGAACAGAGCAGTAGTAGAGATTGTATCGTTACATCTACATCTGTTTTTGAAAACAAAAACCAACCAGCATATATCATATTTTCTATTTATTATTTTTAGAGATAGATTTAAAAACCAAAAAATATAGATAAATAATACGTTTATTTTTTTCAATTCAAAAAAGATATTCAAGTTGAAATTTTTTTTTCAACAGAATATTTAAACTTTTTTTTAATTGAAAACACAAACAGAATATTTAAACAAACTGAAACACAAAGTCTTATAAATTACTAGGGATGCTCGCAGTTTGGCGGTTCGGTTGCGGTCAAAGGAATCTCAAATCCGCCATCTGTCCGCCAGATTGGCAATTGGAGAAAATCAATCTGTAACCGTCCGCTTGTCATCACGCATCCATCCAAAATGCAGCGGATCAGTTCGGTTCAGTTGGTTTTGGCGGATCGGTATATCCGCTGCTCACCCCTTCATTTTTTCAAAAAACTTGTGTGGTTCATGCCCAAAAGCAAGCTTGAAAGAATTTTTGATGAAATTTGCTACATTGTTACAAGGTCTCACCTTACTTCCATCTTTAATTATATTTGACATAGGTGGGCCTATAGGGGCTTTTGGCCCACCACTTAGAGCCCAATACATAATTCAAACACTAAAGCCTAACATTGCTGGAGCCCAATGTTGCACCAAGGACCAATGACATCTAAACACTTGTC
Source organism: Camellia japonica (assembly GCA_030407325.1). Lineage (NCBI taxonomy): Eukaryota > Viridiplantae > Streptophyta > Magnoliopsida > Ericales > Theaceae > Camellia > Camellia japonica. Next base: position 102,890,708 of record JAPPVO010000017.1, on the reverse strand, counting down.
AAGAGAAGAACCAGCCACATAAGCAGACAAAGATTCTGCAGAGTTATTGCACCACACATCAGCCATTAATGAGGTTCCCTGCAGCATTTAATGCAAGAACCCCTTCATGTCGGGACAGAACAGCCTCACCATGAACAAGGCAAGCTAAAACATAGGCTTTCGGCCAACATGACAAGTCGGAGTGGACAAGGAAATGATGAACAAAGGATATAAGCAGGTTTCTAAGACAAAAAGAAGGTTAAGTTCTTTATCTCCATCCTATCTTGATATTTCGTTGATCTCTCTTCTCTAACTTGCTCGTCGGAGGGTTCGCTGGGGGACTCTCGTTCCCCGTTGGACTCTTGTATAGGTTTCTCAGTGGGCCCAGTGATCGTACGACGGTGTGGGAGGCCTGGAGCAGCCTGACTCGTTCCTCAGGGACTAGTAGTATCATCAGTTGGCGCTGTCTGTGGGAAAGTTTTCACTCTATGTGACAATTGTGCTCATTGTTGCCGGAGACCCATTCCCGATAATCCCTACCTATCACCCACCAAGGTGGATGGTCACAACGAGATCCATGGCCTCTCAACACAACGTTGCCGACCCCTAAGCCGACCTTCTTAACCCAAACAACCCACCTCAGTATTTCACAGAACTCACCAACAGCATCAACCACCTAGCCGAACAAAACCAAGCCTTGATCAATGCTTTGCTTCACCAAAACCTCCATGTGCCTCCTCCACCACCACAAGATATCCCACCTAACCGAGAACGAACCCCGAGCCATCCCTTCCAACAAGCCCACCTCTCCAACTTGGAGGGTTCGCGACCCCCACCCCAAGACATGAACCTGCCACCTCGGGGTCTACATCCATCAGCCAAAGCACCTGCTCCCGAGGGAGAGGCCAGTAGTGTTCAACCTCCATTACATTCTGGTGGTGACAGCGTCCCTATCTAAGATGTGGAACTTCGAGCCATGAAACTCCAACTTCGAGGAGTCATGCAGAACATGCAGAATAAACCTTCCACAACCGCCAATTCACCGTTTGTCACTTCCATCGGGGACAAACCCCTACCTCCTAAGTTCAAAATGCCCTCGATTTACTCTTTCGACAGAACAACAAACCCAGTTGACCACTTGGAGACTTACAGGACCCTGATGGTCCTCCATACATTCCCTGATGAGATCATGTGTCAGGCTTTCCCTGTAACGCTTAAGGGGTCGGCCTAACTGTGGTTTAGTCAGCTGCCGACGGACTCCGTCTCTACTTTCCAGCACCTAAGTGACACCTTTCTTAGCCACTTCATTGGTGCCCAGCGCTAGCGACATTCGGCGACCCTGCTCCTCAACATCCGTCAAACGGAGGGGGAGTCGCTACGTAGCTTCATCACCCGTTTCAACACCGAAGCCTTGCAGGTGGCGGAAAACGACGACAAGGTCATTCTCACAGCTTTCATGGCTGGTTTACGATCATCCGATTTCCTTCTCCCTCTCCAAAAACCCTCTAACCTCCAAGGCAACCCTGCTCCCCAGTTGGAGAGATTAGAGTCATTGCTAGCAGGCTTGCTTGCGGAGGACCATCCCGCTCGGCCTAGTGCGCCGAACTCCGAAAAATCAGGCAGGGCTCCGACAAAGAAGTCGCGACATTGGATCGCCCCTTCAAACACCTCAAACAGTGGATGGAACCCATCACCTTTATGGAGGCCGATTGCACAAGCATCCGTTACCCTCATGACGACCTCCTCGTCATCTCTGCTCTCCTATCGAACTACAAAGTCAGATGAGTGCTTGTCGACAACGGCAGCTCTTCAGACATCATCTTCCTGAACGCCTATTGCCAGCTCAAGGTCGAGGAAGAAAGATTATCCCCTCTTCAAACCCCACTGGTCGGCTTCACGGGGGATCGGGTGACCTCCATAGGCTCCATTAATCTCCCCATCACCATCGGAGAATATCCAAGGCAGACCACCAAGTTACTCACTTTTCTTGTCGTCGATTCTCTCTCTGCTTATAACATCATCCTCGGCCACACAGCCCTTAACGCTTTTCAAGCTGTCACATCCACATACCATCTAGCCATAAAATTCCCTACCGACCTCGGGGTTGGCACCGTGAGGGGAGAGCAGACGGTGGCCAGAGAATGCTACGTCGCTTCACTCAAAGAGGTCAAGCTGAAAGAGGCCATGATCATTGAAGAACTCGATGTCAGAGACGAAGACGAGTTAGTCAGAGGGGAACCAATGGAAGAACTTGTTAAAGTCCCCATCGACCCTGCCAACCCAACAAAAACAGCCAAGATTGGCAGCCAACTATCCTCCCAAGCCAAGGTCGACCTTGCAGCCCTCCTAACCGAGCACAATGATGTATTTGCCTGGACCCATTCCGACATGCCGGGTATCGATCCCTCCTTCATCACTCATCGTCTCAACATCGAGCCCCACTTCCGCCCCTTCCGCCAGAAGCAGCGTGTCTTTCACCCGGAACGCAATGCCCTTATTGCTTCTGACGTAGACAAACTACTGGAGGCACAATTCGTCAAAAACGTAGATTACCCCAGATGGCTGTCAAATGTGGTCCTGGTCCGTAAAAACAACGGTAAATGGTGACTCTGCGTCGACTACTCTGACCTTAATCGAGGTTGCCCCAAAGATAGTTATCCCCTCCCCTGCATAGATCTGCTTGTTGACGCCACCACTGGACATCAGATGTTCAGTTTTATGGACGCCTTCTCCGGCTACAATCAAATTCTGATGCACCTGGCAGACCAGGAACACACCTCCTTCATCACAGACAGAGGAACTTATCACTATCGTGTTATGCCATTCGGAATGAAAAATGCAGGAGCAACTTACCAACGGTTGGTCAATGTCGTCTTTCACCATCAGATAGGTCGGAACATGGAAGTCTACGTCGACGACATGCTTGTCAAGAGTAAACTCTCCTTCGATCATCTGACCGACCTACGAAAGACCTTCGAAACCCTACGCAAGTATCAAATGAAACTGAATCTGGAGAAGTGCGCCTTTGGCGTAGGATCTGGGAAATTCTTGAGTTTTATGGTCAATCAGTGGGGCATCGAGGCCAACCCCGAAAAGTTCAAGGCCTTGATAGAAATGCAGTCTCCCAGGACGGTCAAAGAGGTTCAACGGCTTACCGGCAGAGTCGCCGCCCTCAACCATTTTATTTCCCGCGTAACAGACAAGTGCCTTCCCTTTTTCAAAGTCCTTCGACAGGCCTTTGAGTGGACCGCCGAATCTGAAAAGGCCTTTCAACAATTGAAGCAGTGCATGACCAACCCCCTCTACTCTCTCAGGTGCTCTTAGGCGAGATCCTCTTTCTCTACTTATCCGTGTCAAACACCGCAGTCAGTGCGGCCCTCATCAAAGAGGATAGCTCAGTCCAGCGTCCGGTTTATTACATTAGTCGAGCTCTCAGGGGGGTAGAACAGAACTACCCTTTGCTGGGAAAAATGGTCGTTGCTTTGGTTAGCCTCAAGACGACTCTGACCTTATTTCCAAGCTCACTCCATAGTGGTCCTCACTGATCAACCTTTGAATAAGGTAATGCAACAACCAGAATTGTCCGGCAAACTTATGCAATGGTCTGTTGAGCTCAGCCAATTTGAAATCTCTTACCGACCTCGAACAGCGATCAAAGGACAGGCTGTCGCCGATTTTATCTTGGAATTCACTAATCCCACTCCAACCACGCCCCCTCTGCCAAGGCAATTCAACACTGAGGCAGAAGATCCCCACTCCTGGACCCTCAATGTCGATGAATCATCCCGCAAAGAAGGCAGTGGGGCTGGTCTCATCCTCACCGCTCCCAAGGGCATTATTTCAAGTGTGCCCTCCGTTTCCTGTTTGATGCCAACAATAATGAAGTCGAATATGAGGCCTTGATAGCAGGTCTTCGCCTAGCCAGAGATATTGGTGTAAGCCATATCCAAGTGTTCAGTGATTCCCAATTGATTGTCGGGCAGATTACAGGGGAATTCGACTCAAAGGAAGACACGATGCGAGCCTACAGGGATATTGCACTCTCTCTTGTTCGCCTCTTCAACACTTTCCATATCAAACACATTCCTCGGTCAAAGAACTCCAAGGCAGATGAAATGACCCAATTAGCCTCGGCCGACCAGTTAGACCTCAACCATTGCGTCCGTCTTGAATACCTAGCTCACCCGGCTACTTTGCCAATCCAATAGGAGGTTCACTTCCTCCAAAACGAACCTATCCCATGGGCTGCAGACATCCTTCTGTTTTTGACAAATGAGGAGTTGCCAGATGATAAACTGCAGGTCGCAAAAGTCAGAGCCCGGTCGTCCAATTACATCATCATCAGCGGCCTACTGTACAAACGTGGATTTTCACGCCCATACCTCAGGTGTCTTAGTCCTGCTCAAGCGACCTATGTGATGAGGGAAGTCCACGAGGGCGTATATGGTAATCATTCAGGTGCCCAGTCACTGGCCCATAAAATCCTTCGCACCGGCTACTTCTGGCCTACTCTCAACCAAGATGCCACTAAATTTGTGCTTAAGTGTGATTAATGCCAGCGCTTTGCCAACATCCCCCATGCCCTACCTATAGAACTGATTAGACTCTGCAGTCCCCACCCATTCTCCAAGTGGGGCATCGACTTAGTTGGTCCATTGCCCACCGGTAGGGGCCAAACCAAGTTCGCTGTAGTTGCCATTGATTACTTCACCAAATGGGTGGAAGCGAAACCCTTCACTATAATCACTGAACGGAACACAACCAGATTCATCTGGCAGTCGATCGTATGCCGATTTGGAATCCCTCAAGCCATTGTCTCAGACAACGGCAAACAATTCGACAATGCCAAATTCAGGAAATTATGTGCCGAGCTCCATATTAAACCATGTTTCTCTTCCCCAGGTCATCCCCAAGCCAATGGGCAAGTTAAAGTCACCAATCGCTCTCTCTTGAAGATCATCAAAACTAAGCTAGAAGCCGCTAAGGGACTGTAGGCTGAGGAACTACCAAACGTACTCTGGGCTTATCGAACTACCGCCCGAACCCCTACTGGAGAGACCCCCTTTCGCTTAACGTACGGCGCTGAGGTGGTCATCCCAGTGGAAATCGGCCTCCCGACCCCGAGGGTTTTGCACCCGAATCCGGAACTAACTGAAGAATTGCGTCAGGCTAACTTGGACCTGATTGAAGAGCTCCGAGAGACCACTGCTGTCAGACAGGCCTCATATTAGCAGAAAATGCGAACGCACTATAACCGCAAAGTCCAACTGAGAGAGTTCGCAGTAGGGGACCTAGTCTTGCGCGAAACAACTCTTGCCACAAAAAATCCTGCCGAAGGCAAGCTAGCAGCCAAATGGGAAGGACCTTACGTTGTTAAGGCTAGACCTCGCCCAGGCACTTACCGACTCCAAGACATGGAAGGCAGAGACCTCCCCCATCCATGGAACGTCGAGTACTTGAAGCGTTATTTCCAGTAAAATGGTGTCTCCTGTTTTTGTACCATTCCATTGTTGTATGTTCCTTTTTGTACTATTCCATTGGTGTAAACTTGTGATCAACAGGCTGTGCCTTAAATGACAATGACTTTATATCTCCATTATTTGCATTGTGATTCAATGACAACTTGTTAACTAAAGTCTCAGCTAGACTGAGCACGAAGAGCTCAGCCAGACTGAGTTAACTAAAGCCTCAGCCAGACTGAGCACGAAGAGCTCAGCCATACCAAGTTAACTTAAGCATCAGCGCGATAGAGCCATCCAAGTCTTAGTCAGAACTCGCATGAAGAATTCGGCCGTCTGAATCAAAGTTAATCTCAGCTGTTGCCATACTTAGTTAAAATCCGAGTTCATGACCATTCATTTTCACTAGTCATACAAGTTAGCCTGTTTGCCCATTTTTAACATTTTTACATCATGGTTTACTTACGAAATTTCTTATTACTCAGCTGCTACGAAATTTCATACTACATCATGGTTTGCCCATTTTTAACATTTTCACTAGTCATCCATACAAGTCAGCCTACTTTTTGTTGAATTCTGCTTAGCCATTTTTACCATCCCAAATTTACAAATTAGAGCAATAACGACAACAACAATACATAAGAAAACTCGCTGTTTTATTAACAAACTTGTATTTTTACACAAATTTATTACAGAAACTACCTCTATTATGAAAAAAAAAAAAAAAAAAAAACAACCAACAAACAAACAAAAACAAATAGTTTTATACAGTTAATCTCCCTCGCTCGACACGAGATCTTCCTCTTCAACCCCCTCATCTAGGGGAGTCTGGGCAACGTCGTTTTCTCCTACCTTCACGAGGCTGAAGTCCATGTCCGAGAACAGCTCTTACGCCTTGTATTTGAAGGTCATCCAGCCGCTGTCCCGAAACTCACTCATCTCGTGCTTGTAGAAGTCAGACCGTTGGAAGCTTTGGATCACTTCCTCCTCACTCCTAACTCTAGCGGCCGCTCCCGACAGCCCAGCCTCCCCATCTCTCTCTTTCGCCAGGCTACTGGCGATAGCGACATCAATGGCCATCTGGAATTTGGCGGACCCCTTGAAATGCTCCACAGCCGCCATACATAAGTCGGGGTACGCTGCCCTCTCAGATGCCAACCTGTCCCTTTCTTCCGCCAGAGCCTTCTCCAACTCTGCCATCCGTCGATCCGCCTCTTCTTTGTCTTTGATCGACTGGTCGCGCAGTTCCTCGTTGTTGGTGAGGGCCTCTTCCTACCTTTGATTGGCGGTGGTGCAGGCTTGTTGGACTAGCTCTAGTTGTCTCTTCTCGCCCGCCAGCTCGAACTCTAGCGATACCGCCTTGCGGCGTTCCGCTTCTAGCTCGGACTTGGTCGCGAGGAGCTCAGCACCAGCACGCTCTATTGCATAGCTCTGCACCACCGCTAATACTTTCATATTCTTCGCTCTCTACGCCCACTCCAGCCCCTTGGCACACGCACTCCGAGCGACTTTCTTCCAGCCCACTGTCTCCACCTTTAGTTTCTGTAGCTGCGCCTTCACCCCTTCTAGCTGGGCCCTAAGCGGCTCTACCTCAATCTTCGCCCGCGCTACTTTATTCATCAGGGCAGCCGCCAAGGTCGCTGCCTCCATCTGAGCCGAGTAGACCCCTTTCAGAAGGTCGGCCTCCGTCAACCGCGCCATTGACCGCACGGCCGCATCCTCCAACACTCCAACGAGTCGGTCGGCCGTTACCTTAGCCTCCCGCCCTTGTTTTGCCGATCGACCTGCCAACGCGCGCGCGTGGTACATAGCGGTCTTCAGCACGGCGCTTGTCTCTGGTCTGCTACTTCCAGTCTTCGTTTCACCAGAACTGGGAGATACTTCTACCACAAGCCCCACCGTCGCCTCCGCCTGGGCACTTGGGCCCACGACCTCTCTCTGCACTTGGGCGCTTGGACCCATGTCTTCTTTTGACACTTGGGCACTTGGACCCATGTCTTCTTTTGGCACTTGGGCTCTTGTCTTCCTAAGCCACTTGGGCAATTTCCCTTCCTGGCGCCTCCTCCGCGCCCCCCTCCTTCATTTTCTTTAGAGCAGGGGCGTCCTTACTACCCTCTGCTGCCGCCCTCTTTTTCTTCCATTTCTTTAACACTGCCGCCACCTCCTGTTTGCTCCTCTCCTTCAGCGGGTCTACTGGGGGCGACAGTGGGGCAAAGTCGATCAGCTCTTTGCCTCCCAACGGTTTCGGGTGAGGTCGGACTCTCTCCCTCACCACCAACTTAGGAGCAGGCCCCAACTGAGGCTCTTTATACTTTTCTGCCCTGGCTAAGGTCCTCCGCTCCTCCGCCTCCTTCGCCTTTCGCCTCGCTTCTAACTCCTCTAGGGCGGGGTCCTCTTCCATTGGCTGCGGTCCTAAACCTAAGGCATACAAAGCTGAAGGACGGACAAGGTCGTCCCATCTCACACCCTCCTTCTCCCTCCACTTCTTCACCCTTTTCACCCTACCTTCTACCTCCGCCCCTGCCCCCAACTTCGACTCTACTGACTTCGTGGGGACTTTCCATGTCGTGCGCACTTCCCCCCCACCATTTGCTGACACATAGAACCACCTCGGCCTCCACCCCTTCACCGACGAGGGCAACCCGGCTACTAACCCCCTGTCCGCCACCACCTGCAAAGTCAACCATGTCTCTTGTTGACCGGACGCTTTGTAGCAAGAAAAGAATTCTTCCACTGTCATCGCCGCTCCATCGGTCACCCGTGGCCATGCGATCGCGCAAGCCATTATAATTTTTCATGCGTTGGGCATCAGCAGCCCTGGCGCCGCCTCCAGTCAATTCAATACATCTACCACTACTTGGGGGATCGGCAACCTTAGGCCTCCTCGCAATGCTTCCTCGTACAAGGTGAATTCTGCCGGCCGTGCATCCGACGCCCTCTCCTTAGATATGGGCAGCCTCAACCCTATCTCCACCAGGATTTGGTACTTTCTTCGTACCTTCTCCAACTCCTCCGCCATAAATGTAGACCTGTTGGCCTTGGTGTGCCAGTGGTCCGTCTCCACTTGGCTAATTAGCCTAGCGGCTGCGATCATCGTCGTCGGACGAGCCTGCGCCACTTGCCCAGCTCCCCTCTCCTCCCTCCACTCCGCTTGTTACTATTCCGCCAACTCCACTGCGTCGTCATCTCCCAATGAGTCAAGCCTTGCGGTTGGCACTTCATCTCGAGCCATTCCTCTAACATGTCTGCGTATCGCTTTGGACGCTAGCACAAGGAGGTTCACAAAGTGTTGCAGAGGCGTGTCACACGAAACAAATGAGTTCACCTATGGGATGTGTTGGTTTTTTGCGATAAGGTAGGTAAAGCGAATAACTCCAAATGCCTACGGTTTGCCTATATTCCAAGGGTCAAGTTTAAATTTCGCCAGTTTGAAAATTTTCAAAAACTTCCGCCCCCGCCTCTTCAACGCCCTATATTAGTCTATCCCTTCATTTCCTGCTAACGCATCACTTCCCTTATTACGGGATTGTGTCGCGTGTACGACCATGATCCACTACTCTCTTTCCCTTCCCTGTCGATTCCACTTCACATCATCACGTACCACGCTGCGCCTCAAGCCCCGCGCGCCGCCATTTCCCCTTCTCACTCGGTCACCCTTCGTAGTCGGCCCTCCTCGCAGTCGGCCTTCTCACTCGGTCACTCTCCGCAGTTGGCTCTCCTCTCAACCGGCCTTCTCACTAGGTCACCCTTCGCGGTCGGCCCTCCTCGTGGTCGGCCTTCTCACTCGGTCACCCTTCGCGGTCGGCCTTCCTCGCGGTCGGCCCTCCTCTCAGCCAACCTTCTCACTCGGTCACCCTTCGCGGTCGGCCCACCTCCCAGTCAGTCTTCTCTCCGTCGACCTCTCACAACTCCCGTCTTCTTCCTTATTCCCTTCGTTGGACTGAAGCTGCACTTGGGAATGGGGGACTACTAACATAGGTGGGCTTATAGGGGCTTTTGGCCCACCACTTAGAGCCCAATACACAATTCAAACACTAAAGCCCAACATTGCTGGAGCCCAACGTTGCACCAAGGACCAATGACATCTAAACACTTGTCAAGAGAAGAACCAGCCACATAAGCAGACAAAGATCCTACAGAGTTATTGCACCATACATCAGCCATTAATGAGGTTCCCTACAACATTTAATACGAGAACCCCTTCACATCGGGACAAAACAGCCTCACCATGAACTAGGCAAGCTAAAACATAGGCTTTTGGCCAACATGATAGGTCGGAGTGGACAAGGAAATGATGAATCAAGGATATAAGTAGGTTTCTAAGACAAAAAGAAGGTTAAGTTCTTTATCTCCATCCTATCTTGATATTCTGTTGATCTCTCTTCTCTAACTTGCTCGTCAGAGGGTTCGCTAGGGGACTCCTGTTCTCCGTTGGACTCTTGTGCAGGTTTCTCAGTGGGCCCAGCGATCGGATGATGGCGTGGGAGACCTGGATCAGCCCGACTCGTTCCTCAAGGACTAGTAGTATCATCAATATTTATATGCCTTGATTGTCGTATCCTGATGCATGCATTTTATGAGGCCCACTCCACGAGTTGTTCTGTGAGTTGTGTACCACACACCGATTCATACAACATCGCTTCATACTCGTTTTATGAGTCCTGCTCTACATAATGATTTGTAAGGTGTCTCCCAAACACTGCTTCATACTCATTTTGTGAGGCTTTTTGTGGAAGCCGCTTTATGCAGTGTGTCCCACATACCACTGCATACTCATTTTGTGAGACATGCTCTGCATGCCGCTTTGTGAGATGTGTCCCATAAATTTTAAATGCATTTATGATCTCGCGTCTAGGTAAGAAAAGAAAGAAGTGATAGAGTTTTCTTTTTTCGTCATTTGTTTCCTTTTCTCACCGAAGTTATGCATCCAAACGAACTAGAGTTTGTACTTTTGCCTTTTAAGAAAAATAATAAAAAATAAAAAAAGCTTAACATCTTTAAATCTCTCCCCTAAATTTATCCTCAATAACATGAACTCATACGTATCAATTGTTGATTGGTTAATAAATCAATCACCTAAAACTCAAACCCCCCTACCACAGAGTAAATTTAGAGAATGTGTTAATGAAGATTTGAAGGTTGAACACTCAAAATTTAGTAGTGATGATTGAAAAACAAGATAAACTTTTCGAGGAGAAGTAATGTATAAAAAGAGAAATGCCTGGTAGCTCGAAAAGGAAGGGGTTCGAATGCCCGGTATCTCTCTTTCTCTTTCTCTCTCCCCTTTATCTCTCTCCTTCTCCAAAAGCATCCCTCTCATCCCTCTTTGCAAATTTGCCTCCCTCTCATCCCTCTCTGCAAATTTACCTTTCATCTTCTCTCTCTATATCCATATATATAGCTATTTATCTGCAGGTTTGGTTTTGGGTTTGGCTTTAATTTTGGGATTTGATTTTGATTTTGATTTTGGGTTCAGAAAAGAAGAACGGAGAAGAGGAAAGAGATTTGTGGCTGTGGGTTTATTTTGGGTTTGGTTTTGATTTTGGGTATTGATTTTGAATTTGATTCTGAGTTTAGATTAAAAAAAAAATAGAGGAAGAAAAGGAAAGAGAAGGGTTTGAGATTTGCTTGACAGAAGAGGCTTTGTTCTTAGTGGATTTTGGGTTTATATGATCTCTCTCTCTCTCTCTCTCTCTCTCTCTCTCTCTCTCTGTGATGGGCTAAAGAAATTATGTTAGTGAAAGAACAATGAAAGGTGAAGATAACTTTGAAGGTTGGGATTAATGGTGGATTTTAGAGCAAACAAACCCAACACCACCCTCCCCTCTCTCTCTCTCTCTCTCTCTCTCTCTCTGTCTGTCCTCTCCTTTGGATTAATTGTGGCTTGAATTTTAGAGAGAGAAAGTGAATTTGCTTCAAATTTGATACTCTCTCTCTCTCTAAAAACTACCAAACCCACTCCGACAACTTTCCATTTGGCCGATATAGCCATTTCCGGCGTCTTCTCTTCCTCTTCCTCTTCCTCTTATGTTCTTCCTTCTCGTTTTTTCTCGCCGTCACCTAGATTTGGTTCTCAAACCAATTTGAGAGAAAAGAGAGAGGGGGGAAAAAGTACCAAAATGACTTGTTTTGGTACTTCGAGCCATTTGGGGTAGCCAATTTCGAGCTACCCAACAGAACTGGTATAAAAATCTATCCTATCATATTATGCATTGTTGTTTGGGTAAGACACCTTTTTAGATTTATGATTTTAAAATTGTGTTTGGTTCATGAATTTTAGTATAAATTTAAAAATAAAAAGAGGACCTATTAGACTAAAAGGAAAAATCTATAGAACGGCTATTAGACCAATGATGTTGTATGGAACAAAATATTCGGTAACTAAGAAACAACATGTAGATAAAATGAGTGTTATTGAGATGAAAATGCTAAGGTAGATGTGTGGCAAAACTAGAAAATACAAAGTTAGGAATGAGTATATTCATGAATGAGTATGAATAGTACCAATAGATGATAAGTTGAGAGAGAATAGATTGAGACAATTTAGTCATATATAACGGAGACCAATAAAAGTAGTAGTGAATAGATGCGATACAGTGATGGTAGATTGAAGTGCTAGGGGAAGGGGAAGACTTAGATTGATGTGGGCTACTGTAGTAAATTGAGATATGAATCTCTTTAATTTGACTAACTAAATGACTGTTGATAGAGTCTAGTGAAAAAGAAGAATTCATATAACCGATCTCATTTGATGGAACTTAAGATTTAATTTGATTTGATTTGATTTATTTGGTAGATAGACTAATATATGTGCAATCCAAACATAGCGTTAATTCCTCAAATAAGGTAATTTTTTAGTTTAACACTACAGAAAACGTGATTGGTGACAGTTTTTAAAAAAATTGTGATTCTTAATCACGTTTATCAACCTTTTTCTTACATAAAAATAATATTATTTTATTTAAAAAAAATTATTAGTAATTACGTTTTTAATTTAATTATAAGGAGGAGTTGGTAATGTGTTTTCTAAACAAAAACGTGTTTGGAAATAGGATTTTAGGCCTCGTTTGGAAATAGGGTAATTTAGTAATTTTTTGGCTATTTGGCTAAAATATGAGCTAAAAAAAACTAGTATGTTTGGGATGACTTTTTGACTTTTTACGAAAAGATGTGCAAAAAGTAGAGAAAAAAGAGAATCTTTGACTTTTTGGTATGGATTATTGGCTTTTTGATTTTTTTAGTGACTTTTTAACTAAAAAAGTCACTTGCCAAATGAGGCCTTAGTTTTTTAAACGAAAAACCGCCCTTCCTATCAAAGTTTTTAAAAGAAAGCTTGCTAAAAACTTTGTTAATAATAGTTTATTAAAAACTTTTTTACTAAAGAGTTTTTCAAAATACATTTTCTTTTCTTCTCATCCTTTTTTTTAAAAAAATAAAATCATTAAAAACTTACTTCTTACTAAAAAAATTTCTCAATACACATTAAAAACTTTCTTATTAACAGAGTTTATATTGTTAAAAAATAAAAATAAATAAAAATTAAAACTTTGTTTTGTATTTATTAAAAATACGCATTCATATCAAAATTTTAAAATATATATATAAAAAATTATGCTAAAAACTTTCTTACAAACAGAGTTTCTACGATTAAAAAAATAATAATTTTTTGGTTAAAAACTTTCTTATTAATAGAACTTTTCAAAACAACATAAAATCTTCCTTACTTTCTCAAAATTCATTTTTTCCCACATTTTGGTGAACACTTTTTCAAAATATTAAAAGAGTTTTTCAAATTACCTCTTTTTACCCACACTAACGTTACAACTCTTTCTCTCTTTTCCCCCACCCCCCCTCCCCCCTCCCCTCTCCCCTTCCCTCTTCTTCTTCTTCTTCTTCTTCTTCTTCTTCTTCTTCTTGCCCTTCATTGCAAAATCGCGAAATTGTGCCACATCTCCAACCATGACCATCGCTCCCTTCCTTTCACTCTCTTCTTAGGCACTTACATTGTCAATCCCACCACCACCACCACTAGGTAAATCCATCTCTCTCTCTCCCCCTCTCTTTCTTCTTAGACTTCATTAATTTATGTATGTTTACGTTGTCAACACTCTCCTTACATTAATCTATGTATGCTTGGATGATATATCTCTCTGTTCTTATTTCTAAACCATACTTTTGGTCTTTTCGCATTCGGTTCTAGTCATTATATCTACTGACTTGGAGAAGACAACTGCTATACAATATATTCCTTAGTCTTAACAACATATACTCTTGTCAATAAGTATTGACTTTGATTTTATGACACTCAATTGATAACGGTTGTTTCTGTAACCTGTACACCAATTTATCTCAAATTTTAATAATGTAATTTCTCGTTGCCTATTTAAAAGGTCCTATTGTATCCATTCAAATGTACAACATAGTTGCACTATATCTAACTGTCATAGATATGGATGAAAATCACACTAACCAAGGTCGTAGTTGCTTTGGAATGGGGAAGAGTTCTTGACCAAAATCACCAAAAATAGATTATGCAAGTAGTTAATCGATTCCTTCGGTGATCAAGTTTCTAAGCAGATGGGTTCCCATTGTGGAGTTTAGAACCTCTACGGGATTACAATTGCACTCCTTGCAAAGATCCTAATTTAGGCAAATATTTTGAAATTCCGACTTCATTGTTTGCAAAACGAGTTCAGTGTGACCACTGCCGACATTTCTTTTTGAAGGTGACCACTGTCGTCTTATAAGAGTGGAAAGTTCTGTGTTTTTCATTATGTCATTTTCCATTATAACTTTAAGGTTGTTTGTTTTAATTTATGTGATTGTGCCTTTAGTTATGTTCATTATCATTTTATGCCCTTTTTCCATTAGAACTGTAACCATCTGAAATTTTTTCCTTTCTCATCACTCGAGCGACGGGTTGTTTGCTCAAGCAGTCCAGTACTTTTGATTACAAGCCTAAGATTCTAAGAGTTAGTGTTGTTCACTCAAGCACAGAAGTGTTCGCTTAAGTAATCTGTTCTTTGATGGTCTGAACTTCTGGGAGTGTGAGTTCTACACTTGAACAAAAGTTTCATTGCTCGAGCGCAAGTTTCGTCGCTCGAGCAGTCTATTTGCGATTAGCACTTTAAAAAGTCACTTTTTGGTCAAATCTAGATTCATTTTCTCTCTCTTTCCTCAATTTTTGAAAGTCCCAAGCTTTCAAGCTTGGATTTCATCTCCTTTTACTTAAAATTTCACACTAGTTCCATATACCAAAATGTAAAGCACGAAGAGAGCTTTTTAGTAATCTGAGCGGATCGTATTTTTGTAGCACTCTATACTTTCTGTTATAATGAAATTATATTTGACTCTTTGATTACCTTCATTGAGAACCTTCTTAGTCGATATTTGAGCCTTGGTTGAGGTGTTACCATAGTTGTTGGATGAGATTGATTAAAAAACTCAAAATTCGAATAGTTGTTATTGAGTAGTCATCACTCTTTTATCATTTTTCTCTCTCCACACTTTGAATCTTGATTTGAGACTAGAACCATTGGAAAGCTTACTTCCGGGGCTTCGATTTGGACACAAGAATGAACCTAAACGGAGTCCGAACGAGAGCGTTATGTCTGTTTGAAGTTTGCGAATCTGTGTTGTGTGCATAGTTCGCTCAAGCCCAATTTTCACCGCTCGAGCGGTCCATAGACCCTTCCAGCTCTGTTTTTCAAAGTTTTCTGAGATACTGGAAGCCCCGATTCACTGCTTGAGTGCACTTTTGACTACTCAAGCGGTCTGTCCAAAATCATATCTTTAAAAGTCACTTTTTAGGTCAAATCTCTTCACTTTTCACTCTCTCTTCTCTTTCTTTCTGTCATTTTTGAGTTTCCAAGCTTTTTAACCTTGATTTTATCTATTTCTAAACATCTTTGGCCCCTAGTTCCATATGCTAAAACGTAGAGCTCGGCGAGGGCTTCCATTTAGTCTAAGCGAATCATGTTTTTGTCGTCGTGAATTTTCGGCTTTCTCCTCATCGCTTCAAGAGGTAGGGATTTCTTTGCTCCTTTCAATACCTTGCCTATAGATAGACATGTGGTAGATTGGTATTGCATTAAATCATGTTTATTATGGATTTTCAAAAATCATGAAAGAGGGATCTAGGGTTTGACACTTTGGGATTTTAATTGTTAAATTGGTAGCTGTTTTATTTAATTGGAGAGTAGTTAAACATCTTGATGTTGAGGAGAGGAAAAAGCCCTAATGTTATATAATTGGTTCAATTAGATAAAGGGGTAGTGTTGAATAATAGTTATATTTGTATTATGTGGATTGTATTAATGGGTTAATTGCTAAAAATGGGGTTAACCAAGATGATGAGATTGTTTTGATTACACAATTGTTAAGTTGAGTTGGATTAGGTTTTTGATTAAATAAAGAAAAGGGAATTTGTGGAAAATGATTGGAGTATTGGGAATAACATAATTGATTTTTGGAAAAGAAAATGAAGTCATAACTCTTTTGTAAAACGGGGATTAAACTTTGAACATTTTACATGTTATAGCTATTGTTGGGCTTAATGTCCCATGAGTTTTTGGATTATATATTACGCATATTAAATGCATGTGCCTAGAGGTTTTGCCCTTGGTCATCGGTGGAGGATGACATTGATGTGTTGAATAGAGTATGTGTCAAGACCTAAACCCACCCCTATAGGTTTAGCGTCATGACTGGCAACTAATCCCAAAATTACTGAAGGCCACTTAAACAAATTTACAAAATTAAGGGATGGCGGAAGCAAATAACAAAATTATATTGTCCATAAAGCTGTGCAGACATATATAAGACAAAAAATTTAAAAATTCTATTTATGTATATGAGGTCATCCTCACATCAGCCTTACGTCATTTTATATACAGATAAACTAAAATGGGACTTAGCCCAATATACAAAGTGTACAAAAATTTGTTCAGACTTAAACAAAAGAAACAAAAATCTTAAACTTAGTTCACAAATTTCGACCACTTAAAGCATTTCAGGAACCTCCTTGGGAGGCCCACAGGTTAGCTGACACAAAACAGATCCAAGCAGCAACTTAGGCCTGATCACCTACATACATAAATAATATAGTGAGCTGAAACCCAGTGAATAACAATAGAGTAAAGGGTTTCTGAATGATGTCCAAAACAGATTTAGAAATCATATTTCAGATCAAAACAGATTCAGATTCACATACTTATACAGATTTCTTAAACAATTATACGTAGTACATCTATTAACTAACAAATCACTTGGTCATAAAGACTCACATTCACTTGAGATGGCCATAAAGACCCATATTCACTTGAGATGGTCATAAAGACCCACATCACTTGAAATTGTCATAAAGACCCACGTGTAGATTGTATAAGCGGTTATGTATAACCAGTTCTATGAATGGAACCCACTTGAAACCCTGGTACCAGATAACAGATAACACATGACAGATTCACATGATGCTAAGGATACCATGATTACATTTCAGAAAATTGGACAATCATTCATAATTCACAAAATAGCATTTCACAAAACAGATCATATCCTATCATTATGAAAATACTTATAATCAAGCATAGTTTTACAGAGTTGCTACTCACAAATAGCTCAAGAAGCTGAACAAATAACTTAGACAGATCAGACGGATGGTTACGCATGACCTACACAAACACATAACAGTTACACATTAGAACATACGCTCCGAATACACTTAGTTTATTACATTCTTTCTTAGTGTGTGTTTCTAATTCATATCCTCATTAATATGGCCTAAACCAGGGCTTAAGAATGCCTAAGATGGAATGAGGATGCAATTATGCATTTTGAAACATTTTGAAAAATTTCTGAAAATAAGGCAGTTCGCTCAAGCGCAACTTTGGTCACTCGAGCGGTCTGCAAAGTTTGTAAAAGTACTAGATGCTCAATTTTCATGCTCAACGGTCGCTCGACAGTCGCTCGAGCCAAGCATTAAGAAAAAGGATGTTCGCTCGAGTGCACAATCAGTCGCTCGAGCCACCATGCAATTGTCCATAAAACTACTAGGAGCTCTCATTTTACGCTCGAGCCAACTTTTTGGTCACTCGAGCCAAGACTGAAAATAAAGGGTGGTCGCTCAAGCGAAGGTTTGGTCACTCGAGCCAACTACCTCAATTGCAAAAGTACTAAGAGCCTTCAAAGTGCGCTCGAGCGAAGCTTTGTTCACTCGAGCAAAGATCCAGAATTTGGAATTTCCAGATTTGTTCTTCAAGTTCAAAACTCAATTTCAAAGCATCAAAACACATTCTTTTGGGTCAAAACTTAGGAAACTCTTGAAAATTTGTACAACATTATGAACCGAAGATCATTTCGCAAAATCAAGGCCCAAAAGCATGTCAATTGTTCAAAGTCAAACTTGAAACTTAATATATAACACATGCATGCATTGTTTTGAGTTCAAAACTTCCAAGACATGAATAAATGAAGTGTTTTCATGTAAAATCATGGTGAACTCTCAAGATATAGAAAACATATGCACTTGCATGTAAGAATTTGTGGAAATAGAACTCAAAAATCGTAAATTATGCATGCAATGCATGAATTGATCTCAGTTCTATCTTTTAAGCTCAATTCTTGTTTTCAATCTCTATATTCTCTTTAATTCACATGTCATCTAACTCAATGTCATAAATTTAGAGTTGAATTCTTACCTAGAAGCTTTAACTCCCTTGGATTCTAGCAAATCTTGCTTGCTTTCCCAATTTCCTTCACTTTTCTAGCAATTCTCCTAGCTTGATCTCAATTTCTCTTCAAAATTGGCTTTAATCGCTCTCTTCTCTCTCTCTCTCTCTCTCTCTCTCTCTCTCTCTCTCTCTCTCACGATTTAGAGCTCACAAAGATGATGACATGTATGTGTATATGATGGTCTAAAAGTCACGTGTGCCTTATATAGGCTTGATTAACATTAGGCTAATTAAGTGTGATTAGTTCTAATTATTTAATTTCGAATCAAATTTCAATTAAACTTACCATAAAATTCTAAAAATTCTAAATAACACATAGACTTAGTCAATTTTGTATTCGGATGTTGATAAGGCCTTCAATTAACAGAACAAGGCAAAATTCCGAACAGATATTCCTATGGTTAACAGATAAGAATGCAAAACACATATAACATGCACAATTAACGCATAATCTCATTCTTAAAACTTCATTAGCATTCTTAATTATGGATTATGGGCTAATTACTGATCAGGGTTGTTACAGTATGTATATGTATTAGACTTACGTTATTTATGTTTTTAGCATGTTGAAATGATTGGTAATGTACACGCACTGAGAATGAGAGGTACCAGTACCTTCTAGCTAGCGCTTGGAAAACTTGGCAGCACTTAGAATGAGTGGTACTAGTACCTTCCAGCTAACGCCTAGAGAACTTGGCATGAATACTATTAACTTCCAGCTGGCGTTTGGTAAATTGGCATTTCGTTATGAGAAGGTGTATTCTTAGCTTACCGTGCTTAAGGCAGGTAAAACAGAGTTTTGTTTATCATTATTATCCTGGTGTATCTGTGTATATCAAGTGTGGCAATGGTTATGGTTAGATGAGTACAGATTGTCTTATATGATTGGGTAAAGGTTGTTAAGCATGTGTTGTTTTCATTTTCGTGTAAGAAGTATACATATGTACTTGGACGTATTGATGAGTTGTCAAAAGTGTTTGTTTTTACCATGAGTTTAAGGCCAGGAAATGTGATGAATGTATTAAAAGTGAACATGTTTTCAAATGACCAGTGATGAGTGATATTTATGAAATGGAAAATGAAAAGGAAAGGTGAATTGTCTATATTATTGAATAAATTGGATGATTTTGGAAAAAAGTAAGATGTATACATATGTACTTGGACGTATTGATGATTTGTCAAAAGTGTTTATTTTTACCATGAGTTTAAGGCCAGGAAATGTGATGAATGTATTAGAAGTGAACATGTTTTCAAATGACCAGTGGTGAGTGATATTTATGAAATGGAAAATGACAAGGAAAGGTGAATTGTCTGTATTATTGAATAAATTGGATGATTTTGGAAAAAGTACTTATGTAAGTATACTTTGATTATAAACCATTACATTATTTATTTAGTATGAGATGAAGCATTCATGATCATAGCTATCTGTAAGTTGTTATTGTTTAGGATCATGTTGGGATCCCTACTGGACATTGTGTTCATCCCACGTTGCTAAAAAAAAAAAATTCAAGTGAATGTCGAGAAGTGGTTTAAGATCGAGAATCTTCTTTATTTGTTGGCCACAGGGCCTTTTATTTGTTAGCAGAACGCCATTGTTGTAAATAAAAAGGGTTGAACCCTTTCTCTTATATGTAATAATGTAAGCCTACTGCAACGCCCCAAATTTCTAGACCAAATGATAAGACAACAATTATGGCTCTTTCAAGGAAAACTTATAAGATCATTTTAAAAGAACAAGAGACACACCCACTTTCAAAATTGCTCAACTTCTTGAATCAACAATCAATTTTCAAAGCTATCGAAAGATGATTTCGAAAATCATATAGATCTTGCAAAAATATATATATAACTCTAAGAAAATCCCTACCTCAAGTTTTGAAGAAGAAATGGGATGAAACCCCCAAAATCAACGGTGTCGAAACTCGATCTTCACCGCACACAACGAAGCCCTCGAGAAGTTAACCAACTTTGATGAAGAACTTATGGCAGAACTCTAATGGATTTAGAGAAATCAAGGTTTTGATCCAATTTGGCGTAGGGAAATGTAGAGATAAAGGAGAGGAAAAGGTTTTTTAGAGAGAGAGAGAGAGATATACAAAGTGATATGAAATATCAGATTCACGAACTGATATAACATGGTCCGCTCGAGCATGGAAAGCCCCACTCGAGCGTCAAATACACTAACCCAGTACTTTTGTAGACAGGTCAAACTTCTGAAACCAAACATTCTCCGCTCGAGCGCATAAACAGCCGCTCGAGCGGACAAGCAACTTCGAATGCATTTTGTATTTTTGCTTCGGGGGCACTGCCCCTCGACCCCGCCAGGGCGCTGCCTTCGGACCCGCCAAGGGGCGCTACCCCCTGGACCTCCGTGAGCTGACCGGGCAGCTCGATCCCCGACCGGCCTAGTCGAAGTGGCAAAACATGAAAGAATGATCGAAACCGGGATCGCTACACCTGCGGGCAATTTATATAATTACAACTCATATTGCATCCTTAATGTATGAGAGAACCTTTGCTTAATTGTTTTTATTAATGTATTTTAGTTCCATACGTTATCTCTGAAATTGTGTTATAATAATGGATTTGGTAATGGTATCCATGAAATAAAAAGTGGGGCGTTACAGTTTTCGTCGAAGTCAGATTTTCGGGCTTTCTCCTCTTCTTGCTTGAGATAGGGATTTCTTTGTTCATTTTCAATACTTCTTTATAGATAGACGAGAGGTATATTTTTATTGCATAAAAAGTCATGATTTAGTTATGTGATTTCAAAGCCATGAAAGGGGGGTTTTGGGTTTTGGTGTATTGGAAGGTAGTCTATCTTATTTATGTTATGAATGGAGAAAAATATCAAAGGTTTGATGAAATGTAAAGTGCTAAATTGAGTAATTGTTGTGTTATTTGCATCATGGAAATTTAATTAATGTGTTCATTGTTAAAAAAGGAGTTAGCCGGGATATTAGGATTGTTTTGATTAACATATGTTGAGTTGAGTTCAATTGGGTTGTAGTTTTTGATATCCATGGATTAGGTTTTGTTAAATGAAGAAAAAATGGGTTTTGGATAAAGATTTGAGTATTGTGAATTGGGAAAAATAAGGAAATTGATTTTCGGACAGAAAAATGAAATCATAACACTTTGAAAATTGAGAATGAACAGGAGATTGGATTTTGAACACTTTATTTATTATTGTTGTTGGACATAATGTCTTATAAGAATTGGGTTATTGTTAAGCATATTAAATGCATATGTTTAGAGATTTTGTCCTTGGTCATCGGTGGAGTATGGCATTGATGTGTTGAATAGATTATATGTATGTATTACACCTGGTTTATTTATGCTTTTAGCATGTTGCGATGGTTGGAAATGTACACGCGCTAAGAATGAGAGGTACCGTTACCTTTCAGCTAGCACTTGGAGCATTGGTTGCGCTTAGAATGAGAGGTACCAGTACCTTCCAATTAGCGCTTGGAGATTTGGCAGAGATACCATTACCTTCCAGTTCGTGTCTAGTAATTTGACAGTTCGTTATGGAAAGGTGTATCATTGGCTTACCGTGCTTGAGGCAAGTAGAGCATTGTTTCATTTCTTATTTTGTCTCAGTTTATCCATGTATATCATGCATGGTAATGGTTATGGTTAGATGAGGTTGTGTTGTCTTATGTGATAGTGTAGTGGTCATTGCACTTGTATTATTTTCATATTTGTGTTAAGATATATATGTATGTACATAAGCATATCAAACGAGTTGTTGAAAGTATTTCTTTACCATGGGCTTATGGTCGGGGAATGTTATAAACGTATTAGAAATGAATAGACATCATGTATTAGGGCGTAAGTACTGAAAAGTAATCGGATTTTTGTGAACATGTTTTAAACAAACCAGTTGTTATGTGATATTTATGAAATGAGAAATGGGAAAGAAAAGTGGATCCTTTGGTGTGTTGAATTAACTGAATGATTTTGGGGAAAAAATACATATATAAGTATACTTTGCTTATAAACCGTCACATTATTTATATAGTATGATATGAAGCATTCACGATCATAGTTATCTATATATTGTTATTATTTAGGATCATATTGATTTTTTACGAAACGATGTGCAAAAAGTAGAGAGAAAATAGAATTTTTGACT
Source organism: Camellia japonica (assembly GCA_030407325.1). Classification (NCBI taxonomy): domain Eukaryota; kingdom Viridiplantae; phylum Streptophyta; class Magnoliopsida; order Ericales; family Theaceae; genus Camellia; species Camellia japonica. The sequence continues at coordinate 102,868,398 of JAPPVO010000017.1, read as the reverse complement.
TTTTGATACAGGTAGTTAGTTTTTTAGTTTTTTTAGTGACTTCGACTTTTAGACTAAAATATTTGAGTTACCAAAAGAGACCTAAGGTTAAAAATTTTAAAGTTTACGATTTTGAGAGCGAGTTAATCCATTCTTATTTTGATTGAAGCAAAATCGGGCTGCTCACCTTCTTTTTTATTACCGAATAACCACTGAATTATATACTGATTACTGCTAAATTGAATTGATAATGACTGATAATTGAATTAACTGAAATACTAAATAGACTGATTGAAATCGAAACTGAAATTGAATAAGTTTATTTATTGAATTGCATATTGCATTTGTTTGATTGATTGATTATCCGTTTGAATCCATGTGTTTAAACTGCTAATTGAAGGCCTTATCGGCGGCCGAACTGAAAACCGTTTAGTGTTCCATAATCAGTAGAATATTTGTGATTTAATGATGTAATTATCTGAAAAATTGATTATGAGTGATTAAATTAGATTAAAAATGAGTTAATTGCGAACTTGGACTTATTTACACTATTGCCATTGAGTGGGCCTTAGTTATTTTTTATTATTTGAGCCTTGCACACATTGAATTAAACATTTGCTCAGCCCCTATTCTTGCTTCAACCGAATTTAGAGAGAGTGAGAAGGGAGAGAGAGTTGATTTTCATCTCATCTTGCTTGGTTTTTGCTTGGATTGTTGGAGGATTGAAGTGTGGTTGCTATTTGAGCCCATAGACCTTGAATACAAGACTTGAGGTAGGCCATTGAACCTCTTATTGTTGAGTTAAACCTGTTCTTGCATGATTCATGCCAAATTTGAGACTTGAACCATGTTTTGGCTCTAAAATGTTGATTTGGAGCTCATTCCATGCATGCATGTGCATATTGAAGAGTTTGGGTTGATTTCTTGGCAACATGATGCATGCATGTTCATGTTGATGTTTAAGACCATGATTTTATCTGGTTTTCAAAGATTTGAGCTCACTTGAGCAGCCCTTGAGGCTCTAAATTGGTTTGAAATTCATGCATGTCATGTTGGAGTATTGACCATGGAAATGGGTTTGAAATTGAGTTTGTTTGAAACATCCTTGGGCTTTGATTTTACAAATTGAGCTTTAAAACATGATATTCTATGTGTTTACAAGGATTTTTCCAGAATATAGGCCCAAGGGGATCGAATTGGGAGCATCAAAGTTGAGTTTTGAACTTGGAACACAAACCTGGATTTTCCAGATTTTTGCAGTCCGCTCGAGCGGGGGAAGTGCCGCTCGAGCGGGGAAATCATGCTCCCAGCACTTTCTTCGACTTGTTTTACAGTCCGCTCGAGCGGAGAAATGCGCGCTCGAGCGGAGAAATCATGCATCCAGTACTTTACATTGTTTATCAGACCGCTCGAGCGGGGAAATGTACGCTCGAGCGGGGTGTTGTATGTCACGCTCGAGCGGGGAAGTTGGAGCTCGAGCGGGGACCTTTGTTTGCTTGTCCGCTCGAGCGGGGAAACCTGCGCTCGAGCGGAACCCTGTTTCACTGAATTTCTGAAAAATGTTTTCTGAGCACATTTTTGCATCCTCATCCCATTCTAGGCATTCTTAGGCCTAGTTTAAGACATCTTAATGAGGATTTAGACTTAGAACCACACCGAGGAAATTTAGGGATTTAATTATCGTCCTTCCCGACTGTGAAACTTAGTGTGTGTTCTATTTGTTAACTGTTTAGGGTTGACTCTCGGGGACGCGCTCTAGCTGCTATTAGCCCAATCACTGTGAGTAACAATTGTGTAAAGATATGTTCAAAATGACTATCTTTTGAATACTGAACTGAACTGTTTACTGAACTGGGATTGTTTACTGAATGAATGTATGTCCTTTATTTCTGAACTGTACTGTGGCATCCTTAGCACTATTGTTACTGACTGTTACTGTTACAGAGATCTCTGTCGGTTCCCTTGTGGAACCATACTGTTTACTGAATGACTGGCCATCATTACTGCTCGGTCTTTTTGACCTACTGTTACTGTTAGGCTAATGGATGTACCACATATGATTGTTTATTGTACTGAACGACTGTAATACTGATTGAACTGAACTGTTTTTCATTACTGTAAGGACATTACATTCTTAACCTCTTTATACATTATGTTATTCACTGGGCTTTAGCTCACTGTTTATATATATATGTAGGTTCTCAGCAGCCAGACCAGAGCTAGGAGCGTGGGTTGGTCCCCAGTTTTGTCAGCCAGCCTTGTGCCTCACAGTGAGGTTCCGAGCCTGTTATGCTAAGGCTTAGGGGTGCTTTAGTATCTCCTCCTTTTTTTGTACTGCCTCACTGTTTTGTAATGACTGAGCGGATTGTATAGACTGACTGTTTACTGTACTGTTATTGAGGGATTAAGTCCCTATACTGAATGTTTGTGTGTGATTGTGCAGACCGTACTGTTTGAACTGTATGAATGCATGAAAAAATGTTTTTGGCATACAGATTTCCACAGCTCAATGGACACTAGTTATTTACTGTATGGCTTCCGCCAGGCCCTGAACTCTGTTATACTGTATTACTGTTAAGCAGGCCTTCGGTAATCACGGATTACTGGCCGGTTACGGTGCTAAACCCATAGGGCCGGGTTTGGGTCGTGACAGAGTGGTATCAGAGCGATACTTAACCACGAATTATACCGCACACACGTGTCCAAATGAGCTATAGGGTGTCCTAGAAAAGTAATTAGGGCATCTCATGAATTTGAAAAGTGTGTGCTTATGACTGACTGATTAAGTGTTAAAATGTTAAACCGCTTATAACGATAACTGTTATGACTGCTTATGATTGAAACTGTTATAACTGTTCATAGAAAAAAAATGGATAATGCAAATGCTGCTAATGAACCTGAATCATCTGAGGCTAGAATGGCCAGACTGGAACTAATGATGGGACTGATAATTGAAAGACTAGATCAACAACAGAATCAACAGCCTCCTCCACCTCCTCCTCCTCCGGTGCAACCGGAACAGAATGTGCAAAATGTGAATGCAAATGAGGGGGATATTATTGCTCTTACCCAGAAATTCAGCAAGCTAAAACCGCCATCCTTTCAGGGAGGCCTTGAACCATTGAAGGCTGAAGCTTGGGTACTTGAAACAGAGAAATTATTTGAAGTGTTTCCGTGTTCCGAAGCCAACAAAGTACTGTTAGCAACCTTCACCCTTCAAGAAGAAGCAAGAAGGTGGTGGATGTTGACCCGCGATGCGAATGCTATTATGACTTGGGCTCAGTTCAAGGAGTCCTTCTTTGAAAAGTACTTTCCCCAGTGCATCCGAGACAGAAAGGTAACGGAGTTTGAGCAACTGAAACAGGGCAAAATGTCTGTTGCCGAGTATGAGAAGAAATTCACCGAACTTGCTAGGTATGCACCACACATGGTGGACACCGATTATAAGAAGGCCAGGAGATTAGAAGGTGGCCTGAATGTTGCTATCCTTGATCAAGTCAACATGTTGAAATTGCCAACCTATGTGGGTGTTCTTGACAGGGCCTTGATGGCCGAATCAAATATTGAAGCACTGAAAACTGAAGCACCAACAACTGAGTGGCAAGGAAAAAGGCAGGGTTTCAAATTCAAGAAAGGCAAGCATAACCCAGCAAACAAGAAACAGAATACGGGGTCGACGACTAGCCCCAGCCAAGGGAGTGGATTTACTCCACCCTGCTCCATATGTGGCAACAAGCACAAAGGGGTTTGCTATCAGATTTCTGGAGCTTGTTTCAGGTGTGGCAAAGTGGGCCACAGGATTAAAGATTGCCCCTCTGCCCCGCAATCCAGTAGTAAAGCTGCACCGAGTGTGGCAGCATCAAATGTACCACCGAAGCCTAACCCCAAAGCTACCGGGAAAGAGCCCATGAGGCAAGGCCGAGTGTTTGCCCTAGTACCGGGAGACGTGCAGAATACCGAGACTGTTGTGTCAGGTATCCTCTCTATCTGTGCTCAAAATGCATATGTATTGATTGATTCGGGGTCTACACATTCGTATGTATCGTATGCTTTTTCGCATAAATTGAATAGACCCTTAGAACCCATGAACTATCTGCTAGCTGTATCATCACCTGTTGGGGGATCCATGACATGTGCATATATGTATCCTGCTTGTGAGATTATTGTTGGGGATATGCATCTGTTTATTGATTTACTGCCATTGAATATCGACCATTTTGATGTAATATTGGGGATGGATTGGTTACAAAAATATCATGCTACTATCGATTGTGTGACCAAACAAGTAGTTTTCCGTCCACCGGGCTTACCGGAATTTGTGTTTAATGGGATTGGAGTAGTACCCCCACCGTATCTGACTTCTTCTGTAAAAGCTGTTAGACTGATTAGAAAGGGGTGTAAAGGATATCTGTGTTCTGTACTGACTGTGTCTACTGATGATAGTGTTAAAACTGATGTGAATTGTATTCCTATAGTCAGAGAATTCCCAGACGTGTTTCCAGATGATTTGCCAGGGGATTTGATTGACAGGGAAATTGAATTTACTATGGATGTGATTCCGGGTACACAACCAATGTCTAAAGCTCCTTACAGAATGGCTCCAACTGAACTGAAGGAATTAAAAGTGCAATTGCAGGAACTGGACAAAAAGTTTATCAGACCTAGTGCACCTGTTTTGTTTGTAAAGAAGAAAGATGGCTCACTGAGACTGTGCATCGATTACCGCGAACTGAACAAGGTAACTGTAAAGAATAAATATCCATTACCGCGTATTGATGATTTATTTGACCAGTTACAGGGTGCACAAGTGTTTTCCAAGATTGATCTTAGATCGGGGTACCATCAACTGAAGGTTAAACCGGGAGATATTGATAAGACTGCTTTTAGAACAAGGTATGGCCATTACGAATTTTTAGTTATGCCGTTCGGAGTCACGAATGCCCCTGCTGCATTTATGGACCTCATGAACAGAATTTTTAAACCGTACCTTGATGATTTCGTTGTAGTCTTTATTGATGACATACTGATTTACTCTAAGACTATTGAAGAACATGAACACCATCTAAGACTTGCCCTACAGACCTTAAGAGAACAGAAACTGTATGCTAAACTGTCTAAATGTGAATTTTGGCTTGATCATGTGATGTTTTTGGGGCATGTTATTAGCAAGGATGGAATTTCTGTTGATCCGCAGAAAATTGAAGCTGTAGTGAACTGGCCTAGACCAACGAATGTAACCGAAGTCCGAAGCTTTTTGGGATTGGCTGGATATTACAGGAGATTTGTCAAAGATTTCTCCAAGATTGCCTTACCACTGACTCAGTTGACACAGAAGGGGATATCATTTGACTGGACTGACCAGAGGGAATCAGCGTTCCAAGAATTGAAAACTCGACTTGTAACTGCACCGGTCCTTACTTTACCTTCAGGTACGGATGGTTATACTGTATATAGTGATGCTTCTCATAAGGGTTTGGGATGTGTTTTAATGCAGAATGGGAGAGTTATTGCTTATGCTTCCCGACAGTTGAGACCGCATGAAAAGAATTACCCAACCCATGATCTTGAACTTGCTGCAGTGGTTTTTGCATTGAAAATTTGGCATCACTATTTGTATGGGGCGACATGTGAAGTATACACCGACCACAAGAGCCTGAAGTATTTCTTCACCCAGAAAGAACTGAATATGAGACAGCAGAGATGGCTTGAACTGATCAAGGATTATGACCTACAGATTCTGTATCATCCGGGAAAAGCCAATACCGTTGCCGATGCTTTGAGCCGAAAATCGATTGGGAACATAGCCTGTTTGCTGACTGGGCAGAAAGAATTGCTTCATGATCTGGAAAAGTCTGAGATTGAAATTGTTTTGAGGGAACAAGGTGGAACCTTAGCTGCCATTACTGCTCAACCAGCATGGATTGAAGAGATTAAGGAGAAACAGCAACTGGATAATTTCTTAAAAAAGGTTATTGAAGAAAAAGATTCAAAACCGAGACCGGGGTTCAAATTTGACAACAATGTACTGAAATTTCAAGATAGACTGTGTGTACCAAATGACACCGAATTGAAAAGAAGAGTTCTCCAAGAAGGCCACAATTCAAAATTGTCTATCCACCCGGGGAACACAAAAATGTACCAAGATCTGAAACAGAATTTCTGGTGGCCGGGAATGAAGAAAGAAATTGCCGACTTTGTGTCTAAGTGTCTTCATTGCCAACAAGTCAAAGCTGAACATCAGCGACCTGCCGGATTACTGCAACCCTTACCTATACCAGAGTGGAAATGGGAGCATATCACGATGGATTTCATCGTTGGGTTACCTCGCTCCAGGAAAGGTATGGATTCTATTTGGGTTATTGTTGATAGATTGACTAAGTCTGCACACTTCCTACCTGTCAAGACAATCTATAATGCGGATAAATTGGCTGTTATCTATATTGATGAAATTGTTAGATTGCACGGAGTGCCTGTGTCTATTGTATCTGACAGGGATTCGAAGTTTACATCGAGGTTTTGGCAAAGCCTACAGACTGCATTGGGTACTGAATTGAGGCTGAGTAGTGCCTATCATCCTCAGACAGATGGACAGTTAGAAAGGACCATCCAGACTTTAGAGGATCTACTGAGAATGTGTGTCCTTGATTTCCAGGGAAACTGGGAAAGTCATTTACCGTTGGCTGAATTCGCCTACAACAACAGCTACCATTCGAGTATTGGTATGGCGCCTTTCGAGGCATTGTATGGCAGAAAGTGTAGATCTCCAATTTGCTGGGCAGAAGTTGGAGATGGGCCTTTGCTTGGGCCCGAGATTGTTTATGAGACGACTGAAAAGATCAAACTGATATAGCAGAGACTGAAAACCGCACAGAGTAGACAGAAAAGTTATGCGGATGTCAGAAGACGGGATAGAGAGTATGAAGTGGGTGATCACGTTTTTGTGAAAGTGACACCAATGAAAGGCCAGACTCGTTTTGGAGTCAAAGGCAAGTTAGCGCCGAGATATGTCGGACCGTATGAGGTGATTGAGAAAATCAATCCGGTGGCGTATCAAGTTGCACTTCCTCCTGAAATGGAGCATATGCATAACGTCTTCCACATTTCGATGTTGAGAGATTATCTCCGGGATCTGTTTCATGTGATTGAGCCTACCCGTATCGTGTTGAGTGATGACTACACTTACGAGGAAAGGCCTATACAGATTGTAAACCGACGGATCAAGAAACTGAGAAACAAAGAGATCCCACTAGTGAAAGTTGACTGGCAGAATCATGGTGGTGTGTATGCCACTTGGGAAAGGGAAGATGACATGGCGAAAAGATATCCTGATTTGTTCCCACTGAACCCTGTTTTCTTCCAAACTGAAGGTAACTCGAGTTTAGAGGACTAAACTCCTTATAAGGAGGGGAGACTGTAACAACCCTCGTACTGATTACCGAATAACCACTGAATTATATACTGATTACTGCTAAATTGAATTGATAATGACTGATAATTGAATTAACTGAAATACTGAATAGACTGATTGAAATCGAAACTGAAATTGAATAAGTTTATTTATTGAATTGCATATTGCATCTGTTTGATTGATTGATTATCCGTTTGAATCCATGTGTTTAAACTGCTAATTGAAGGCCTTATCGGCGGCCGAACTGAAAACCGTTTAGTGTTCCATAATCAGTAGAATATTTGTGATTTAATGATGTAATTATCTGAAAATTGATTATGAGTGATTAAATTAGATTAAAAATGAGTTAATTGCGAACTTGGACTTATTTACACTATTGCCATTGAGTGGGCCTTAGTTATTTTTATTATTTGAGCCTTGCACACATTGAATTAAACATTTGCTCAGCCCCTATTCTTGCTTCAACCGAATTTAGAGAGAGTGAGAAGGGAGAGAGAGTTGATTTTCATCTCATCTTGCTTGTTTTTTTTTTGCTTGGATTGTTGGAGGATTGAAGTGTGGTTGCTATTTGAGCCCATAGACCTTGAATACAAGACTTGAGGTAGGCCATTGAACCTCTTATTGTTGAGTTAAACCTGTTCTTGCATGATTCATGCCAAATTTGAGACTTGAACCATGTTTTGGCTCTAAAATGTTGATTTGGAGCTCATTCCATGCATGCATGTGCATATTGAAGAGTTTGGGTTGATTTCTTGGCAACATGATGCATGCATGTTCATGTTGATGTTTAAGACCATGATTTTATCTGGTTTTCAAAGATTTGAGCTCACTTGAGCAGGCCTTGAGGCTCTAAATTGGTTTGAAATTCATGCATGTCATGTTGGAGTATTGACCATGGAAATGGGTTTGAAATTGAGTTTGTTTGAAACATCCTTGGGCTTTGATTTTACAAATTGAGCTTTAAAACATGATATTCTATGTGTTTACAAGGATTTTTCCAGAATATAGGCCCAAGGGGATCGAATTGGGAGCATCAAAGTTGAGTTTTGAACTTGGAACACAAACCTGGATTTTCCAGATTTTTGCAGTCCGCTCGAGCGGGGGAAGTGCCGCTCGAGCGGGGAAATCATGCTCCCAGCACTTTCTTCGACTTGTTTTACAGTCCGCTCGAGCGGAGAAATGCGCGCTCGAGCGGAGAAATCATGCATCCAGTACTTTACATTGTTTATCAGACCGCTCGAGCGGGGAAATGTACGCTCGAGCGGGGTATTGTGTGTCACGCTCGAGCGGGGAAGTTGGAGCTCGAGCGGGGACCTTTGTTTGCTTGTCCGCTCGAGCGGGGAAACCTACGCTCGAGCGGAACCCTGTTTCACTGAATTTCTGAAAAATGTTTTCTGAGCACATTTTTGCATCCTCATCCCATTCTAGGCATTCTTAGGCCTAGTTTAAGACATCTTAATGAGGATTTAGACTTAGAACCACACCGAGGAAATTTAGGGATTTAATTATCGTCCTTCCCGACTGTGAAACTTAGTGTGTGTTCTATTTGTTAACTGTTTAGGGTTGACTCTCGGGGACGCGCTCTAGCTGCTATTAGCCCAATCACTGTGAGTAACAATTGTGTAAAGATATGTTCAAAATGACTATCTTTTGAATACTGAACTGAACTGTTTACTGAACTGGGATTGTTTACTGAATGAATGTATGTCCTTTATTTCTGAACTGTACTGTGGCATCCTTAGCACTACTGTTACTGACTGTTACTGTTACAGAGATCTCTGTCGGTTCCCTTGTGGAACCATACTGTTTACTGAATGACTGGCCATCATTACTGCTCGGTCTTTTTGACCTACTGTTACTGTTAGGCTAATGGATGTACCACATATGATTGTTTATTGTACTGAACGACTGTAATACTGATTGAACTGAACTGTTTTTCATTACTGTAAGGACATTACATTCTTAACCTCTTTATACATTATGTTATTCACTGGGCTTTAGCTCACTGTTTATATATATATGTAGGTTCTCAGCAGCCAGACCAGAGCTAGGAGCGTGGGTTGGTCCCCAGTTTTGTCAGCCAGCCTTTGTGCCTCACAGTGAGGTTCCGAGCCTGTTATGCTAAGGCTTAGGGGTGCTTTAGTATCTCCCCCTTTTTTTGTACTGCCTCACTGTTTTGTAATGACTGAGCGGATTGTATAGACTGACTGTTTACTGTACTGTTATTGAGGGATTAAGTCCCTGTACTGAATGTTTGTGTGTGATTGTGCAGACCGTACTGTTTGAACTGTATGAATGCATGAAAAAATGTTTTTGGCATACAGATTTCCACAGCTCAATGGACACTAGTTATTTACTGTAATGGCTTCCGCCAGGCCCTGAACTCTGTTATACTGTATTACTGTTAAGCAGGCCTTCGGTAATCACGGATTACTGGCCGGTTACGGTGCTAAACCCATAGGGCCGGGTTTGGGTCGTGACAAGTGTAATTTGAGAAATTTAAATTCTAGTACAAGCTCAAGAAAAATGGAACTTGAAACGGGATACCCTAGAGTAAGTCATCAACAAAACGTCTATTCTAGTTCCGATTCGAGCAAAAATTGGGTTGATCACCTTTTTTTTAGTACACAAACTTGTGAGTGAAACAGAACTCGAGTTTCTATAAAACAATATGAGCATTGTAATGTATATTTACAAGCATATATATAGAGGGAAAAAAAATCTGATAAAACTTTATTATTAACAAAAAAAATTTATTGTAATTTATATTTTCTGTTCATAAAAATATTAGTTAATTAGGGGTGACTATTAGTTTAAAGGTAAAACCTTGATCTAATAACTTTGAGATCATGGGTTCAAGTCTTGGGACAACTACTTTATATATTATGCAAAAAGTTAAGTGTGATGCCCCTGTTCCGTAATTAGCTAATTGGTCCTTAATATGAATTTGGTTATATGTTTGATATGATTTGGTGTGCCAATTATGTGAATATATGTGGTTTTGAATTTCCATCTGTTCACCGTAGGAATATCTGTTTGATTTTACCGCTTCGGGAATTAAATTGAGGGCCTTATCGGCCACAGAATCCAAAATTGATTGCGCCATTGTGATTGGCATAATTTTTAGAGCCTACGGTGAAATTTAATTGAAAATTGATTCGGGTCAAATTAAACTGATTAAATTAATGAATTAGTGCCCAATTACCCTATATTATTATATTATGGCTAGTGGGAATTGTTGTAAAAGGGCACCACACTCCCAAATCTCTCTTCTTGGTTTCATTTGACTGACCTTGGACTCAAAATAAAGGGGAGGCCGGCTGTTAGAGAGAGAGAGGGAGAGAATTGCATGATTTTTGACTCAAGCTTGGGAATTTAAAGTCTAGTTCAAGAACTAACCATAGATTGGGCTTTTAGGTAAGCATTGATTCTTGAATTCATGAATTTAATGTGTAATCTTGTGTGTTCAAGGTTGTTTGCAATCAAGAGCATGATTTGAGTTGGTTTTGTTGGAATTGAAGCTTGATATGTGCATGCATGTAAAGAACACTTATGGAATCACAAAATCTAGCATGTGAATTGTAAATTTTGAAAGATTAGAAGTGTAATCCCACATGCAAGCATGTTTTTGTCGAGTTTCATGGGAAGAAGCACTAATTGCATCATTAGAAGTGGAGATGGAAGTCAAATTAGGCATGCATGTTCTTTATTTAAAATGGGAACCTTGAATGCATGAGTTGGAGTTAATTTTGGGGCATGCATATGGTTAAATTGTGAAATTGGGTTTCCCAATGTTGTAATCTTGCATTAGTATCATGTTGGCATGTGTATATGTGAGATTTGTGTCATAGCATGCAAGAAAAATGGGTTGAATGTCGAAAATGGAGCTCAAGAACTCAATTTGGAAAACCCAGATTTTTGGTGTCCGCTCGAGCGGGAAAATCGTGCTCCCAGCATTTTTGACAGACATAGTTCCCGCTCGAGCGGGGAAGTTGACGCTCGAGCGGGAAGCTATGTAGACAAGCAGTCCGCTCGAGCGTCCGAGTTCACACTCGAGCGGGAATTTGAGGTAACCAGCGCTTTTGCAGGCTTAAGCGTCCGCTCAAACGGGGAAGTCCACGCTCGAGCGGGGACCCTGTTTTCTGGAAATCTGAAAATGCATTCTGTGTTCTGTTTTTCCGTTCCCTTTCACTTCTAAACACTCTTGGGCATACATTGAGCATTGTAATTGAATTAAATGGAGAAGAATGAAGCCTAAAGAGGAATATGTGAATTAAAGAACGGATTGAATTATTTGTGACCCATATGTGCTATGTGATATGTAGGGTCAAGCTCCAGGGCAATTCAACCAACCGATCACTGTGAGTAATATCTAAATTATGTTATTGTTCCATTTGCTTACTCTTATGTAAGTTTTGTAAAGTTCATTAATTTGAATGGTGGACAAGTTTGATATAAAGGCCTATGTGCCAGTTTGATATAAGGGCCTATGTGCCAGTTTGATATAAAGGCCTATGTACCAGTTTGATATAAAGGCCTAAGAGCCAGTTTGATATAAAGGCCTAAGAGCCAGTCTGATATAAGGGCTAAAATGCCAGTTTGAAAGGCTTAAATGCCAGTTTGATATGACAAGCATGAAAGGCTTAAATGCCAGTTTGATACGAAAGTATATTTGGGCCGAAGGTCGTTTGATATAAATGTGGGCCGAAGGCCGATTGATAAAATGTGGGCCGAAGGCCGTTTGATATAAATATGGGCCGAAGGCCGATTGATAAAATGTGGGCCGAAGGCCGTTTGATATAAATGTGGGCCGAAGGCCGTTTTGGTACGAAAGTGTATGTGGGCCGAAGGTCGTTTTGACATGAAAGTTGAAAGGCCTAAAGGCCAGGTTGATACGAAAGTTTGAAAGGGGCCAAAGGCCAGTCTAAAATGAATGATAGTCTGACATGAATGAATTGGGCCCGAGGCCGTACGTTGTGTTTGGAACCTCAGTTACTTAACTTACATATGTCTATGTATGTATGTATTAGTTAGAAATGCAAATTGGGCCCAAGGCCGTTTGATGTATGTTGTTCCAATGTATATTCTTTATTTGGTATTATTCACTGGGCTTTCGCTCACGCTCATTCATGTGTTTGTAGGTGAGCCCAGAGAAGTCCAAACCTAGCCTCAGTGAAGTCAGTGTGGAACAACAAAGATTTTTGGGGAAGTCAGCCCTTGTGTCTCACGCACGAGACCCGCCTTCGCATTTTGTCGTTTGTTTCTGTTCTGTTATGTTGGCGAAGTTTTGAGTACGTCTGTGTATAGTTTTGTTTGGTTGACTTAGATTTGAATGATCCTGTCTGTACAGAATTTTATGTCATTGTACTTTCTGTCGTGAGTTATTAACATATGTATGTAATGATGTGCATGTAAGCATGGCTCTATGGACAAAGTTTCAAATTGCTTCCGTCTGGCCCCCATGAACTCTGTTAAAATACGTTTGGTTTGGTTTGAGGCCGTAGTAATCTCACGATTACTGGCCGGTTATGTTCTTAACCCACGGGGGCGGGTTCGGGTCATGACATTAACTGTGTACTTAATTTTTTCTTTACCAAACACATTAATGTGTACTTAATTTGGCAATATTTTTAAAAAAATATTAGTTAATTGTATTATATACACAATTCATGCATTTGAGAAACAACCAATCCTTCATTAATTTCAAATAACTCACATTATCAATAGTATTTTTAATTTTTTTTGATAAAAACAATTACTCATTAGTTTAAATAAATAGTTCATCACATTAACTATCTATTAGTTTTGATCAAATTTTATTGAGACCTTTCAAATTTAAATAATTTTTTTGTTAATTAATATAATAACACTTTTTTTTTGCTCATTTTTCAAGGCGCGCTTTGGGTTTTTAATGTTTTTTGAAACTCTGTTAATAATAATTTTTAATATGCATTGAGAAATTCTCATAGCAAGCAAATTTTAAATGTTTTTTTTTTAAAGGTGTTAGTAGGAAAAAAAAAATGTATTTTGAAAAACTCTGTTAGTAAAATAGTTAATTTTTTGAAGAAAATATAATTTGTAAAACTCTGTTGGTAAGAAAGTTTTTAATACACACTCTAAAAGTTTTTAATATACTCTATTAGTAAGAAAGTTTTTAATAAACTCCGTTAGTAAAAAAACAAATTAACCAGAATTTTCGTTTTTCAAAAAACTTTGATAGAAAGGGAGCTTTTTTGTATAAATGACTGAAACTCTATTTCTAAACACGGTTTTATTTAGAAAAATGAATTAGCAGCAACCATAAATAATTAAATTAACGTGATTACTAATAAAGATTTTTTTTTTTTTTTTTTTTTTTTTTTAAGAAAAACTTTAGTACTAACAAAGTTTTTCTAGTATAGAAATAATATTCACTTTGCTTGGTTTGGGTTTTTTAAAAACACTTTTCAAAAAATTCACTTTCTTATTTTTCGTACTTTTTTGTTTTAATTACATTTTTTTAATATTTTAAGCAATTTTTTAAATTTTTAGACATACCTAATATAAATATACTTAAAAAGTATAATTTTCGTGAAAAAAATTTCTAAAAAATTCACTAAATACCGAAAATACAAAAAATCAATATATTTTTCATATTTTTGTGTATTTATTAATTTTTTAAAATATTTTTTCACAAATAATTTTCTTTTTAAATATATCTAAGTAAAATATATCTAAAAAAGTTTTAAAAAAAATGCTTAAAATTTTAAAAATATTTATTAAAAACAAAAAAACACGAAAAAAAAACTCATTTTTCAAATAATTGAATTCAGAAAACTGAAACCAAACACATTGATTATTTCTGTACAAGAAAAAAGTTGAAATTTTAAAAAACTGTCACCATTCACATTTTACCCTAATAAATGAATAAACTAAAAAATCACCCTATTTGGGGAATTAATTGTCTCATTTACCCTGTTCAGGGAAATAAGCCCCCTCTGGCCTCTTCTATATTTTAATAGTAGTAGAATATATATTAATTATTAATTATTCACCCAAAAAAAAGAAAAGAATATATATTGATTTGTTCTCATGCTGTGTGAAAAGTGTCCTGTTTTTTTTATAATAAAATAAATAAAGAAATAACATTGCTAGTATATTTGTATCCTGTAGTAGTGCTTCTAGTATATTTATACATTTAGAGTCAAGACAACTTGTCTCTTTGACAAACCTAGTTTGCACACAAAAGTCATTAAAATTTATATTCATGCTTATTTTAATTTAAAATTCTAAAAAAGTAGAGGCTATCTAGTTCCATCATTACCTTTGCATTTCTACTTCCAGAAAATGGAAATGGGTATTCATTTTATTCTACATGTTATGTAACCAGCAAGTGATGTTTTAAGATTCTTGGTCACACTTCTATCTAGTGACTAAATAAATAAATAAATAAAACCAAAAACTAAAAACAAAACAACTCTTCCAGGTAGTGCAAAATGTGCTTTGCTTACACATTTGAATTACTGGACCAATTGATGCTTCCGGAGGTAGTCTCTGGATCTTACATCAGCCTACAGTGAAAATGGCTTCGTGGAATTAGAACTGAAGACATATTCCAAAATCATAGCAAGAGAAAACCATTTTCATGCAATTAAGTAAATGAAAACCAACGGTGAAAAAAAAAAAAAAAATGAAAAGAGAAAAAGTCCAGTGTACATTCTCATTAAACATGGAGGCAGAACATTGTTTTCAGCAACTTTCAAGTGTTATATTCCATATCTGGTATCATCGACCTGATAACAGAACGAAATCTGTTTCACTAAAATCTGAGGCAATATTTTCAGACATTTGTCTAATGGAAGAATGCCACATAACAAGCCAGTTTTTTTGTTGAGGAATGTTCTAACACAGAAACCATTGCAACTTTCCCTAAACAACAATATATATATGTGTGTGTGTGTGTGTATGTGTGCACGCGCGCGTGCTGTGAAAGGCAACAGACCCAAAGCTTCATCTAAGCATAAAATATACTATCAAACATGAATGGCTCCATCATTTTTTGGATTCTAAACATTTCTGAAGTTACATAAAACACTTGAAAAATCTAAAATTCCTGAGATGTTGATTTGTGATTTTTTAATTGGTTTCAGAGCAGGTCACTCAATTTTTATTTTTTCAAAACTATAGGAGCGAGATCTTGTTTGATTTGTGATAATGGATTCAACTCGTGAAAGGAATTCTATGATTTGACCACTCCTATTTGACAAATCCAATTATTCTTTTGGGAAAGCTCGGATGAAAGCATTTTTAAAATCTATTGATGAAAAAGTTTGGCTATCTGTCATGTGTGGGTGGACCGGACCAATGATTACCATTGATGGAGTAATATTTCCCAAACCAATTGATAAATGGGACACAACTGATTACCAAAATAGAAGCTGGAATAGTAAAGCTATCAATTCTCTCTTTTGCGCCGTTACACCAGAAAAGTTTAGTCGTATTTGTAATTGTGAAGTTGCAAAAGAGGCTTGAGATATCTTACAAACTATTCATGAGGGCACTCCTTCGGTTAAATGTTCAAAACTTCAAAGGCTCACTTCTAGCTTCGAAAACCTTTCAATGAAAAATAGTGAGACATTTGACAAATTTTATGCGAAGTTGAGTGACATTGTAAATTCCAGCTTCAATTTAGGTGAAAAAATACCGAAATCCATGATTGTGAGAAAAATTTTGAAGTCCTTGTCCGATTGGTTTCAACCAAAAGTTACGGCCATTGAAGAGGCTCAAGATGTTGACAACCTCAAGTTGGATCATTTGGTTGGTAATCTCCAAACCTACGAGGCACACATGAATTTCAAAAAGAAACAAAAAGACAATATTGCTTTGAGTAGTGCTCATAGAGTTGGAAAGGATTTCGATGAGGATTGTGAGTTTGATTTCAAGATTACGGATGCTTTTGTAAAACAATTTAAAAATTCTTTGCTGAAAAAAAAAAGCCTAATCTTTTAGAATCAACTCATAAATCCAAAGACAAAGATAAACTCAAAATTGATCCTACAACAAAGAAGAAGAAAGCAAAAATACAAGGGAACTCTCAAAGAGTCCAATGCTATGAATTCCAAGGATTTGGCCACTTTGCTTAAGAATGCCCTAATCATTTGAGGAAGAAGAAAGTTTTTGCTATTACTTGGGATGATGAATCAGAGTCTGATAAGGATAAAAGTGACAATGAAGCTCAAGGCGAAGAGGGGCATGAACAATTTTTTTACTTTCATGGCGGTTTTCGGAGCTGAAGGACAAACGGAGTATCCCAAGAGGCCGGTTGAGAATGTCATTGATGATGAATTCTTCGGGGAGTGATGATGACATATATGGTGAAGAGCTTCAACAAGCTTATGAAAAGTTGTACAAAGAATCTCTTAACTTATCCAAATTGAATGACAAACTCACTATCAAACTAAAAGCCTGTGAAAGTAAGAAAGTCAAACTAAAGGAAGAGGTTAGGAATGATGCCATCAAGATCTCTAATGATTGACAAGCTCTTTGTGCAAAACTCTTGACTTGTAAGACAGAGAGGAATGAGTTATAACAAATCTATGCAACATATGAAGAAAAACTCTCGAGATGTCTCAAGTTGCCTTGGAAAAACTAGTCATCAAGGAAGATGAAGAGCTCAAGTGTGCTATAGCTACCATTGGTCTTTGGAACAAAGGATCAAAGACTTTGGACATCGGCATGGCTCATCATCGTAGATTCGACATTGGCGTTGTGGATTGAACGTTAGGCAAGACAATCTCATGATAAAGACGATGGTGGAAGAGGCACATCGGGGTCGGTTCAATTCGGACACGGATTCGCTAGATAATTAAGGGTATTCTTGTGTAATTCTTTTTTGTCTTCTTAGTGAGTTGTTTTGTGGCTTTGGCCCATGGTTTTTTTATCACAGTTGGATGTGCTCCAATTGTGATTTTTCCACATTAAATCGTTGTGTCAATTTGTCTTGATTGTTTGATTGGAATTGTTACGAATCAATATCTCGGGAATTTTAGATTTTTCAAAACTCATCTTTCATATGATTACATCATAAATTGAATTTTGGAAACAACGACAATTCTGCAGGCAAGTCATTAATAGAAAAAGAATGATAAATTATCAAAAAAATTTAAAGATTGCTTGTAAAATAAAAATTAAAATTAAAGGAAATAATAGATTTGTATCAACTTTCAGATCAGACCAATAACTTCCATGGCCATCCTTAGCATATCAATTTTGTAAGTGATATGAGAGACAAAAGCATTCAATGTAAACTAAATCAGACATCAACAATGTTGACACTTCTAGTTTGTACCCAGCTTCTACTTTTGGTTTTAATAAACGGTCCAACATGAACAGATTGTACAAGGGTCAATAAACAACATTGCCATTAAGTATTTTCAAGCTTACAAGTTAGACAAGCTTACCTGTCTGATAGGCTCTGGCACACGGTATTTGCAAGTCATTTTAGCAATTTCGACAGCAGTTGCAAGAGATACACGGTGACCAACTGAAATGAATATGGGCTTAAATGACCCCTGAGTCGATCGCATTGCCTGAATAAATAATTTCATTAAAAATTGCTTCGTGTTGCTTCTAAAGTGATATTTGCTAATAGTTGAGGGGGTCTTAGTGTAAATAACGCAAACAGAAAAGAGAGAGCAAGAATGAAGATGCCTGCAAGTTTTACCAGGAGTGCTTTATTTTGTGTTGGCACAAGTTACCAAAATATGGTTTGTCATACAAAAGTACTATATCTCAATAATAGCAATATATACCTATAGATTTTACTAATTCCTGAAAGGAAGCAACAGCTCGTAGTAGATCCCTTACCGCTCCCCATATACTCCCAGAGTCACCACTTAAAGTGATAATATCTTCAGGTAAGTTTCCTTTCGCTTCAAGGAGTTGTCTCACTCTAGATTGGGAAAGACCATCCACATGATGCAACTGACATTAATCATTGTTAAAAATCATAATTGTATTGTGATTTGAATAGATAAACAAATAAGTACGGATGTAAGAAAAACCAAAAAACCCGACCAAACAGATTGAACTGAACCGAACCAGCTACAATTGGTCAGTTTTTTAACAAGAATCAGTCCGTTTTTTAATTTGATTTTTTTTCAATTTTCAGTTCGGTATCGGTTCAAGCATATTGTGTACTAAACTAAACCGAAACTGACCGCTTCAACATCTATTGTATTTATAATATATATAGATATAATATAATAATATAATGATATTAATAAGTATAATAAATTATTAACCTTAATTAATTAACTTTATTATCTCTAAAACCTAAGTTTGTAAATTCTTATTATATATAATCTTAACTCTAATTCACATTATTTTTAAAAGCCTTAGTATTTTTTAACCTTTTTTTTTGTTTGTATTTTTATTAATTAGGAATTGAAAAGTATTTATTAAATGGATGGATTGGATATGTTTGAAGTGGTGGATAGATTAGTGACTATACTAAAAAGTGGTTCAAGTTTGAAAGGTCTTAGACTGATTAAACCGCATCAAACCGAACCGTTTTAATCGATTCAGTTATGTGCGATTTGATGGGAGAAGCAGTCTGTATTACTGTTCAAAATAATAAAACCGATATTATTGGTTCGGTGATAAATTTTATCTAAATACCGACCGTACCAAACCGCTTACATCCCTACAAATAAGGGATTTTTTGAGCCAAGTTTGTAAACTTGTTTCGCAAGAAGCATACATGGTCATATACAAAATAATTGAAGATATAAAAGGTCAATAATCCTGTGGAGTTAAATGGAGGTCCACTCATGACCAATAATATAGATAGAAAGGAGCTGGGTGAGAAAGTCAAAACTCACATTCTTTCCTATCCCAATAGTAGGAAGATTAGCCAGAACACCTAGATGACAAGCCAAACCAAAGCCTAAACAAGAAACTTTATGGTTTAGAATTTGCAGAAGTGGAGTAAACTGAATGTTAGATATAACCATTAAAGCAGTCAAACTCACAACTTATATTAAATTGTGAATGCAATCTATTGTCAAGTATAATTGTGACTGAACTGCTGAGTTTAAAATTTAAATGGATCTAGCAGATATTAGCAGTCTCCTGGCTAAGCAGTAGGTAAAATAATAAACAATTTAGTTTGACCCACTTCATATTGAAAGATTGAGCGAAGAGATGGGACCCATGAAAGGAGCCAATCCAAATTGAATGAATATATTGTTAAGAACTTAGAATGTTTTGTACAATCAAGTTATATTATGGAATCTCCTATTCTTTTCTGTTTTGGGTAAGTACCTATTCACTTTTCCTTCTCTAATAAATCTATAAAAATGAAAATTTGCTCCTATTGGTCTTAAAAGATTTAGCTGGCGCTTTAGAAGAAAAATGAATAGTAATGGAAAACCTTGTGCAATAATGATATGCAATAGGCAAATATTTCAAAAAAAAGTTTCAGGAAATATCTATGCCTATGAGGGGACCACTTGCCTCGAGGATGAAGTAATCCATTGCCATCAACCATCAACAACTGTAAACATTCATAAAATAACAGAATTAGGGCTCAGGCTGGTATGAATTTAAATTGTGGGGAAATCAGATCTAAGTATAGCACCATAGTAAGTAATGTATTTACTACAATAGCTTTTAAACTAGCCGGGTTGATGAACGGTTATTCAGTAATTTTTAGCAGAGACAACTTACAATTTGAAGTTTCAAAAAATGCACATTGAAAATAGATAAATTAAATATAACAAAAGACAAGAAACACCTGGGGATAGAAAGGATGAGCACAATTCTTCATTTTCTCCAAAAGCTCTAGAAGGATTGGAGCCTAAGATTTTTAAAAAAAAAAACCAATTGAATACATCAACCAAAAAAATCTTGTGACTTCTGCAATTGTTCAATTAAACGAATGACCAAAAATATTTATATATATATAAACTTCACATAATTGTGGTGGTCAGAGGTTATATTCCTTTTCTTTTTTCTTTTTTCTTTTTTGGGATAAGTAAACTATGAGGTTATATTCTTTAGCCTATGTATAAAACAATGAATCCAGTTACAGTATTTTGCAATGTTTTGTAACCCTGACCATTGGTGAAACTAGAAAAGGGACCAGGTCAAGGGTGATGAAGATCATGGAAAGAAGAAAAAAAGCAAATCTAGGATTTCACATGAAGCACATTTAGGGCATCAAGAATTAAATATTTGGAATAATTTTAAGTCTCCATGTCATTATAGTAGGTTTTAGTAGTTAAGGAATTTCAGCTTTGCTGGACATGGGTTGTAAGATTGCCTATGGGTTTTATTTTGAGTCAAGTTATTAAATAGGTTATTATATATGGGTTTTATTATGTCTAAAATAATCTTAGTGGTCAAAAGTCTAAATTTCCTATTTTGATATTAAAATAGAATTAGAAGTCATTAAAGTTTCCTATTATGATTGATGTAGAATTGGAAGTCATAATTGGTTTAGAATATTAGTAGTTGCTAAATATTTTTTAGTTTTGAAGTTATTGTCCTTATAGAATTAGGAGAGCCTTTAGCCTATAAATATATGTGTAATCTCAATGATAGAGGAGAAGAGTTAATATTATGAAAATTGAAAATTGTGTTTGTGTGATTGGCCTATCCCTTGTGAGTGTGAAGCACCTCTCTCTCTCTTTCTCTCTCTCTCTCTCTCTCTCTCTCTTCTTGTTCTTCTTCTATCCAGCAAGATTACTATTCACGGTGCTCAGAACAACCACCCGACAACCTCTGAACACTCGTATTTTCATTCCCAAAACCCTACCCTTTTACAAACCCTTAAACTCCTATTTTTTTAAATACTTTTGCAGCCACAACATTCCACCAAATCCAATCCTATAAGTCCATTGTTGCTGCTGCCAGTATACTTAAACTGGGCTCACTACTTGTAGGACAGTAATCCCTACTCGTCCTACATCAAAGGGTCAAGGGTCAAGGGTTCAACCATCGGGTCAACTAGAATCGAACCATGACGTTATAATTATATTAAAAATTATTTTTAAATTTCAAGGTATATATATTTACATAAATTCTGACAAAATATCTATGAAAGAAAAATGCTATTGGAGGTTCATTTCCAAGTTTTGGTGTCACAAAAATGATAGCAAACATGTACCAATTTCCAAGTTTTGGTGTCACAAATTAAGGACAAAGGAATGATCTGTGGAACTCTATGCCAAATTATGATATAAATGTAACGCACAAACAAAACTACCTCCATATGTGTGCACAATTATTAAAAAAAAAATTAAAAAATTAATTTAAAAAAAAAAAAAACTATCTAGAAAGATGGGAGAAAGAAAAGCAAGACATCTTAAAGGGGTAATATTGACCTCTCTGAAGGCAAGAAACCCAGGAACATAAGGGATATGGAGCCTGACAACAGAGAAATCATCATAGACAACTTCGAGAGTGAGGAGATCCAAAACAACAAGTGTACCACAAGCAATGGATGGATCATCCTTTGAGAAGCTAATATCCACCCCACCCACATACTTCAACACTCCACAGACTTCTCCTCCTCCTAATGCACTGGCTGTGGCTGTATTTGTGTCTGTGGGTAATTTCCATGTGAAATCATCTTCTGTGACTAGTCTTCTCTTCAGTGAATCTTGAGCCCTGAATGAATTAAGACCCATTTATATATATATATATATACTGATTGAGTTTTAACCAAAGATTAATGAATGTAAATGAGGTAAGTACTCAATCCAGTGGTTTGGAATCTCAGGAGACCAAGAAGTCTCTGCAGGAGATGCTTCCTTTCTATCACATGGATCTCTCTCCATAGTTGATACTAACAGGCTGTTTGGATTGTTGCGGTTTAGTGCCAAAAGAAAATAAATAGAGAATTTCCTGTTTGAATGATTAATTGAGAATGATTAAGGAGTTGACAAATATTGAGCAATGAAAGAAAAATGGTATGTGCATGTAGAGACCCACATTTAATAAGAGAAATGCTAGAAATCCACATTTTAGACTCCTAAATTCACCCATAATGATGTGAGAAGGGAGTTGGGCTCTAACAAATCAAACATTAACACTTAGCATGCCATGTGGATCTAATTATGAGAGCATTTTTAGGGGTGTCAGACATTTTCAATCTAATAAAAGGATCGTAATAAATGATACTAACAGGCTGTTTGGGTTGTTGCAGTTTAGTGCCAAAAGAAAATAAATAGAGAATTTCCTGTTTGAATGAGTAGGGAGTTGACAAATATTGAGCAATGAAAGAAAAATGAAAAAAATAAATAATGAGAAGGAAGGTCTTATGTTTCACCATTTATTAGATTGAAAATGTCTGATGCCACTAAAAATGCTCTCATAATTAGATCCACATGGCATGTTAAGTGTTAACTTTTGATTTGTTAGAGCCCAACTCCCTTGTCACATCATAGTGGGTGAATTTAGGAGTCTAAAAAGTGGATTTCAAGCATTTCTCTTATTAAATGTGGGTCTCTACATGTACGTATTATATTGATGGGAACCCATTCAGGGTGTGTATCGTATGCACCTTGTTCCACATTTTTCTTATATATGTTACACATTTTTGTGATCAATGTTATGTACTTTCTGGGTAGAGTTACAACAACTTATGGTTCAAAAATGAAGTTACGCATGTGACAACTCTACCAGAAAAACACATAACATTTGCCACAAAAATACATAACATGTTCTAGAAAAATGCATAACAAGGGACATATGGTCCACACCTGTGTACCGAAGGGATTTCCTATATTGATTGTATAAATACATACATGAGGTAAAGTAAAAAGGTTAAATAAACGTGATCATAAATATGCCCTAAAGGGAATACTATATGCATGTTTTGTATTGCTTTTTTTGGTAAATATTATGATTTTTTGTGGTATATGTTTCGCAATCTAAGTAAAATTATGATATTTGCAATTTCTAAAGTGGAATTACAATAATTTGTGATACAATTACGTATTTTTATATGGATTATGTTTTCTTCATTGAAATGTTTCACAATAATAATACATTATTATATTATATTTCAAATTGTTGTGTAACAAGTTAGATTGTAAAATGAAGGAATTTAGGGTTGGGATTTAGGAGGAAGAAGAAGAAGAAGAAAGAGTAATTTTATATATATTGAATAATCATTGTTTCTCAACTTTACATCAGCCAAATATATACAAACTCTACCATAGCAATATGACCATCATACCCTCAACTTACGTAAATATTAACAAGAGAACAAAAGAACAAAAATAAGTATTCTAACACTCCCCCTCAAGCTGAAGCATAGAGATCGAACATGCTCAACTTGACGGATAAACGATGAAACGAAGACCGAGCCAACGGCTTGGTTAGACTATCACCCAATTGATCTGCAGAACGAACATAAGGAGTCACAAGTTGCTTGCAGAGTAAGAGATCACGAATAAAATGGCAATCAACTTCTATATGTTTGGTGCGCTCATGAAACACAGGATTATTGGCAATGAAGATAGCAGCCTGATTGTCACAAGACATGCTCATAGGAGTAAGAACAGAAAAGCCAAAATCTTGGAGAAGAGACTGAACCCAAAGCATCTCAGAAGCAGTATGAGTCATAGCACAATACTCAGCCTTGGCACTAGAACGAGCAACAACAGTCTGTTTCTTGCTACGCCAATTAACAAGATTACCACCAACAAAAGTACAATAGCCCGAGGTAGAATGTCGGTCAGTCTTATTACCAGCCCAATCAGCATCACTAAAGCCAATGACAGACATAGAGGAAGATGGGCAATAGAGCAAACCCCGACCTGGAGCACTCTTCAAGTATTGTAAGATACGACACACAGCCACAAAATGGGGTTGGCAGGGAGCATGCATAAATTGACTGACCACACCAATGGCATAGGTAATATCGGAACGAGTGACAGTGAGATAGATTAACTTCCCAACCAACTGACGATAACGACCAATATCGGGAAATAAGTCTCCAGTGTCACCATCAAGCTTGACACTAGAATCCATGGGAGTATCACTGGGGCAAGTGCCTAAGAGGCTAGTCTCAGTAAGAAGATCAAGAACATACTTCTGTTGAGAAAGAAACAAGCCCTGAGAAGAGCGGGCAACTTCAATCCCAAGAAAATACCGAAGATGGCCCAAGTCTTTGGTGTGAAATTGTTGTCCCAAATACTGCTTCAAATCAGCAATACCATTGGAGTCACTCCCTGAAATGATGATGTCATCCACATAGACAATAAGAACAATACTCCCAGTAGATGAGTGGTGAACAAAAACAGAGTGATCAAAGGTGGAACGGTGAAATCCATAGGCAAGCACAACAGCACTGAAGCGATCAAACCAGGCACAAGGGGACTGCTTAAGACCATACAAGGCCTTCTGCAATCGGCAAACAAGATGCTCTTGGCCGGGAACAACATAGCTAGGGAGCTGATCCATATAGACCTCCTCTTGGAGATCACCATAAAGAAAGGCATTCTTGATATCAAGTTGGTATAAAGGCCAAGACTTATTAACTGCAACAGAGAGAAGAATCCGAACAGAGTTAGGACGAGGCACAGGAGAGAAGGTCTCCAAATAATCAACACCATAGGTCTGGGTGTAGCCTTTAGCTACCATGCAAGCCTTAAGTCACTCAAGAGTTCCATCAGGAAGATACTTAACAGTATAAATCCAACGACAACCCATAATAGATTTGCCAGACGGCAGAGGGGTAAGTTCCCACATCTGATTCTGATGAAGAGCATGCATTTCCTCATCCATGGCATGCTTTCAACCAGAGATGGACATAGCCTGCTGATAGGAGCGAGGAATGGAAATACTAGACAAGCTACAAGCAAAAGAGTGAAGACTAGGAGAGAGGCGATCATAAGAAACGAAATTAGCAATAGGATATTGAGTGCAAGTTTGTTTACCTTTGCGGAGTGCAATAGGAAGGTCATCCAATGGCATATCAGTAGGTGGAACAGGGACCTCAGACGAAGGAGATAAACTGGTCGGGTCATAAAACACAATGCGACGAGCTTGAGACCGGTGATAAACATACAAAGGAGGGGTAGAAGCGAGAGAAGAGGTAGAGGATATAGGAGTGGATGTGGAAGGAGCATAAGTGGGAAGAGTAGAAGTGTGAGAGGCTGGCTCCCCCGCACGATAAGAGAGAAGATCAGTGGATAACTGTTGCCCAGAGGAAGAAAAAAACGGAGTAGACTCAAAAAAGGTAACATCAGCATTGATAAAGTAGCGACGTGACTCAAGATAATAACAACGATACCTTTTCTGAGTGCGAGAATAGCCTAAGAACACACACATGCGTGCTCTAGGAGATAACTTATCTAAACCAGGGCCAAGAACATGGACAAAGGCCACACAACCAAAAGTGCGAGGAGGCAAGGGAAAAAGAGATGTTGCGTGATATAACAGAAAATAGGGAGATTGGTGGACAACACTAGAGGGCATGCGATTGATAAGAAAACAAGCAGTGAGAACTCCCAAAACTGTTTGGAGACATGTATATTAAACATCAGTGTGCGAGCAACATCTAACAAAAGGCGGTGTTTTCGCTCTACAACACCATTTTGAGGAGATGTATGAGAACAACTAGTTTGATGGATAATACCATGAGTATCACAAAAGTTAGTTACAATAGATTGCACATATTCTAAGGCATTATCAGACCTAAATATCTTAATACGTTTGCCAAATTGAGTAAAGATTTCATTATAAAACTTAGAGACAATGGAAGGCAAATCAGATATTTGTTTCATTAAGAACAACCAAGTTATCCGAGAGTAATTATCCACAAAAATAACAAAATAAAAGAAGCCATTAACAGTGGGAGTTCTAGAAAGACCCCAAATATCTGTATGGACAAGAGCAAACGACACGACTAACACTACGACTAGGAAAAGAACTACGGTGATGCTTCCCAAATTGACGAGCTTCACATTCAATTTGAGAAATATAACTCAAACCCGAAACAGCTAACTTGAGCTTGGCCAAGGAGGGATGACCCAAGCAAAAATACCACTAAAGAGGAGATACAGTAGCACTCAACACAGCAGATGGAGGATAATGAGAGGTCTCAGTGTCCAAAAAGTATAAGCCATCCTTCTCATGCCCCGAACCAATCATCCTCTTAGTCTGGAGGTCCTGCAAAACACATGAAGTAGGAGAAAATGTTATCGAACAATGAAGAGCTTAAGTCAATTGGCTAACAGAAAGCAAATTAAATGGAAACTTAGGAACATAAAAACCAGAGGGTAAGGAAAAGGATGGAGTAGGATGAAGAGGACCTTAACCACAAACAGGTCGAGAAGATCCATCAGCAAGTATAATGGTATGATCAACAGGTCTAAGAGTATCAAAAAGAGAGGAATTACCAGAAACATGGGAACTAGCACCAGAGTCTAGGAGCCAAGGCTAAGGGGACTTAGCCACACATGCAATATTACCTGAACTAGCCATAGTAGTGGTAGAGGATAAAGGTAGACTAGGCCAGAGAGATTGGCCAAGAGCGGTAAGCTCACTAATCTGAGTACTGAGTGTCTCATGTGAATCAACTAGAGAAGCAACAGAACCAGTGGAAAGCAAGGATGACTGTGAGAATGGAACATCAATAACCTGATGGACATGGTCAGGTTTGCCATACTTTTGCCAACACCAAGGTTCAGTATGACCTTCGGAACCACAATGAGTACATTTGCAATCACCACGTGTGCGAGAACTAGGTCCACTACTACATCCACCCCTGAAACCACCACGGGAGCCATCACCACAGGAACCAGCCCCATGAGAACCCTGTGAACCAGAATAAGAGCCCCGTTGACCAGATGTGCCAAGAAAACCCCCTCGAGTAGACCTACGATCAACACTACTCAAGACTAATGTAGAAGATGACAAGGTAGAGGACCTGGAGGTAGATTGTGCCTGTCCCAAAGAATGACGTAACAGCTGAGAATAGGCATTAGCAGCAGAAGGTAAAGTCTCACTGGCAAGAATCTGATCCTTGAACCCCCGCAGTTTAGGATCTAAGATAGAGAGTAAAGAAGCCATCATGAACTCCTCCCAGTGTTGCTTCTGTTTGTTCACATCAGTAGTGAAGGGTCGATGCTGCAATAACTGATCCCACAAAGTCTTGAGACTACTATAATAATCAAGAAGGGACCGGCCAAATTGGCGCATAGCAAAAATCTGCTCATATAGCTCATAGACTCGAGAGACATTACTCTGATTCGAAAAGGAGTCAGCAAGGGAGTCCCAAATTTCCTTAGAGGTATCACAAAATTCCACGGTAGTAGCAACCTGTGGTTCCAAGCTATGCCAGATCCAACCCATAACACAAGAATTCTCACTACACCAATCATCATAAGCTTTGTCATCAGTGGCAAGAAGGAGTTCGCTAATGAAGCAGGATTTCTTCTTACCACGTAAGAAAATTTTTACAGCATGAGCCCAAGCTAAATAATTGGCACCATTCAACTTCTTGGTAGTAATAGAATTGGGCATGTCGTCATCTTTACTCATAGCCATTGCCTTAGTCTCAATTTCAGTCATCACAATCAATCACACAAAATACTCAACACAAGAGTATGAAAGCAGCAGAAATCTTGCAAATAGAAATTATCCACACCAATCAGCTCTTACAACCATGAGTATAGCCACTGGAAATAGTTCAATCAACAAGAATCCAAGATTACAGAGGCATAAGTGGAGAACCTATGTCTACCAAACAGATTTGGATGCAAATTCAACCAAAAACATCAACCCACCAACACAAATTAACACTTTAAAATCAACCAAACCTTGCTAGATAATTTTCAGCCCCCATACAGTAAGTTTCAGTGGGTAGGCTGGAAAATAACACTGCCGATTATGTATAGTACCAGAAAGAGTCCAAAAACGAATTAAACATCAACCCAACAGTAGTAAATCAACAAAATAATAGCAAATAACACTGAAGGAGGGAGTTTCGGCTCCCAGAGATAGGATTCCAGCAAGTAGATTCAGCAAAAAAACAGTCCCAAAAAACATGAAATACTTTCAAAAATCGAAAACTCACATAAGGGATGATCAAAAAATTCCATAAAAATCACCATAAATCTCAGGAGGCAATTTCAAGTCTAGGGGTGAAGGTCCCATCCGTACAGTACTTATGTCATGTTGACGTCATCGTACAGCTAATGACATCAGCACGTCTCGGTCACCTCAGATCGATCTCCAGAGTCTGTAGAAACCTTTCTGAAGAAGAATACATTTCTCTGATACCAAGTTAGATTGTAAAATGAAGGATTTAGGGTTGGATTTAGGAGGAGGAAGAAGAAGAAGAAAGAATAATTTTATATATTGAATAATCATTGTTTCTCAACTTTACATCAGCCAAATATATATACAAACCCTAACATAGCAATATGACTATCGTACCCTCAACTTGCGTAAATATTAACAAGAGAACAAAAGAACAAAAATAAGTATTCTAACATAACATTTGGATGAAAATACATAACATTACAGCATAAAATATGTTACTGTATCACGAATTGTTGTAACTTCATTTCAGGAATTACAAATTGTCAGTTCATAGATTATGGTGAGCTTGGCAATCAATTTTCTGATGTATTGCATATTGCTAAAAAAACTAATGACTTCACTCTCAATTCGAGGTGGAGCCAATTCAAGGACAACCTTTATTTTGCTAGGATCGACCTCAATGCCACGTCCAATGATTAGAAAACCCAAAAGCTTTCCTATTGTCACCCCAAATGTCCATTTCTGTGGATTGAGCATGAGTCTGTACTTCCTTATTCGGTTGATGAACTTGTGCAATACTTGCACATGTTCAGATTTCTACTTAAATTTGACAATTATATCGTCAACATAAACCTCTACCTGAGTATATCATATCATGTAACAGTGTGGTGGCTTCTTTCTGATAAGTGGCTCCAGCATTCTTCAACTCAAATGGTATAACCCTATAGCAAAAAGTCCTTCATTGCGTGGTAAAGGTGGTCTTCTCCTTGTCTTTAGGTGCTGTTAAGATCTAATTGTATCTAGAAAACCTATCCATAAAAGACAATATTGCATGGCCAGCAATATTATCGACCAAGGTATTGATGTAAGGTAAGGGGAAATCATCTTTAGGGACCCTAATTCTACCATCTTTCTTAGGGGCTGGCATAACATTAGCTACCCATTGTGGCTACTCAATGGCCAATAGAAAATCAGCATCAATTTGCATAGTGATTTCCTCCTTTATTTTCAAAAGTCAGTCAAGTCAAATTATTTTCAATTTCTTCTTTACATGTTTAGCATCAGGGTACAAGGAATACGATATTGGACAATATCCATATTGATTCTAAACATGTCTTCACAGGACCACGTAGAAACATTTTTGTATTCTTTCAAAAAGTTAACTAATTCTTTGCTTTCCTCTGAAAATAAACTGGAATCAATCTAAATAGTCTAGGATTTTTCTTTCTCAAATTTATTGTCAAAGTTTCTTCCATTATTGGTTGAGTACAGTTTTCCTCTGTTCAACTAAATCTTTCAAATCTTTGGGAATTTCATTTTTTAGATCATTTTCAGTTTTAAAATCGGTGTCAATCATTTTCAATATCGCGATCCACACCATTAACTTGAGGAACATGGACGTAAGCAAAAGCTAAGCTTATTTCATTGATAGAATTCTGAGTTACAAATTCTTACTCAAACTCAAAAGAAAAGCTAGACCTAGGTTTGACAAATGGTCTAGACTCAGCCTCTAACTCACTGCTAGACTCAAACTCAGACTCACTATCAAACTTAGACTCAGACACGAATGTTTCATAGACAAGTTTTATTCCATTTTTAAGATTAGTTTTTCAGCTTTCCAAATGCATCCTCGATAAGCAAAGTGTAGTCCAGCATGTTGACTTCAGTGTTAAGCATTGCCACCTCATTTGCAACTTGATCTTTTGGGTTCTGATATGCAAACAAACTTTTCATAAAAGCATCATCAACTTCATTAGCCTAATCGATCAAATTCTGAAGCAATTCAGAGTACCGTGCTTAGCATTTGTTGTGATTATTCTTGGTTTGACTAGTGCTTCTCGGCCTGCTGGCCAATGGTTTCAGTGTCACTAGCATATTCATTTTTTGATCCCTCATTTTCCAAATCTTGATCCTCTTCTTCAACTTTGGTGACTTGGATTTGAGGGGTTATCAACTTGCCTTCCTCCCTTGTGGTAATGATTTTCAGAAATTCAAAAGCAGTCTTGTCGCTCACAGCCTTCTTTGTCTGCATGACGACCTTTGCTTCAAGACAATCATATTTGCAATATTTTTGTTTTGCAAATAGCAAGTCCAATTCGGGTTCTATCGAGTCATCATACACCTCAGATCAGGTGAGATCTTCCACAGCTTGCTTTATGTCTTTGAAGTCGAATGGGTTTTTCTCATCATCTTCTAGTGAGCAAATTCAGCTCAAGTCTGACGGGACATGGGCAATGGGTTTAGGCAGATGGGATGGGATAATGTACTTTAACAGGTCAAAGATAGGATAATCTGGTTGTAGGCCATGGATTTCAGGTGTTGAATCTTTAGGCTTTTCTAGTTCAGGCTTTGGTTCAGGTTTTGATTTCAGATTTGGTTCATGCTGTAGTCCAATCTTTAGGGTGGGCCTTTCGGGTTCTTGGTTCCAATCAGAATCATCAGTTTGCTCATCAGGATTATACCAATTGATCTCCACATGGACCAGGTCTAGCTCCTCAGCAAATCAGCTATGCAACTCTTTTCTTCCCTTCGGGTGTAATCTCATCTTTGTTCTTCATCCACCAGTCATAAGTACCCCACCATTCGGATTCACAATCTGAGCAATTAGGAATCTATGTTGTAGACATCAAGTTCTGAACTAAAACAATATTCACTTAATTTATTATATATATTTTTATTCTTTAGTTTTTTTTTTCCCTCATACATTCAGTTGGTCACCTGGTACTTGTCTTCAAATAAAAATGCAACAGTGTGTGGGCAATTGTGTGAATTAGAAAAGAAAAAGGAAAAAGAAAAAAAAAAGGCGAGCTAGGCTTGGTCAGTGACTATCCAGAACAGCGTCGCACTAAATGGTCCCAACATTCTTGCATGTCATCTTTACCACCATTAGATCTTCTCAATGGATGGTTGTGGTTAAAACCTCCACAGGATATGAAGAGTTTATGTCCGTTTCTCTCCAACAATGTTAGCAACACACAAAGGATTATAGAATAGTTTACAGAAATAGTAATACTACCTACCTACTCAAAATTTTACTTAGAAATATCAATACGTGGTATAGATTCATTCTACATATGGACCCCTCAATACACGAATTCAATCTCAACCACGCTCAGGTTTTGGGTAAAATTTTGGACCCATTTTTTGGGTAACCAGATTAACTATTACAGAAAATGTAATGAAAAACTGAGATTAAACCCAGTTATGGAGGGATCCCACTTCAAATAAATCCCAGCCTACCAATGCACTTTCTGTGATACATTATGTGTTTCAATTCAATTTCGTGCTCATAATAAAGAGAAATTGAGCAGACTCTACCAAAAGGTCAAAAACCACGCTCTCTCTAGACATCTCCTTAGATTCTTCAAAATTTCACTTATTCCAAAATTTATCTGTAATTCTTAGATTCTCCACACTACAACATAATTGACTTTTGGCAGCATGCAATGTATGCTATAAAAACCATTTCATGACACCTCTAATGCAACCACCAACTTTGTTCCCTCCTAATGCAACAGTTTGCATTTGACATTATCCAAGCTCTATACAACTTTTCCACTCTTATTTTCATGTTGTGATTATCAAGCAATGCAAAAAATAAGTAAATTAATGAACAAAAAACTGTAATCAAACTACATAAAATTATTACCTGAATATTTGTTGTCGAGAACTACAGCAATTTTAGTAATCAGAACAAGATTGTGGCAGCAAGATTGTTATCTAGAACGACTATAGCACTCGAAGCATTTGAACTGTTCTTTCTTCAATACCTGTATTAGGTTCATCAATGCTATATGGAAAGAATAGTGATGAGAGTGCCATGGCAATCACACTATGCTGCAGCAAAAATTGCATGATATGTAAGATTTCTGAATGTTTCTGAATATTCAATTGTATCTTATCTACAAAGAGCTCATCAGTTTATATAACCCTAAACCTATGACTTAAAAAGGAAATACAACCAATTCAAATATTTACACCACAATCTTTCCTAATTCCTAATTCCTAATATACACAATCATGCCAAATTGAGAATATACACAATATATTATCACACCTCCACTCAAACTCAAGGTGTTTTAACAGAAAACACTAAGAGTTTGCTAAGAAGAAACTAAAACCGAGCGGTAGTGTGAGTCTTGGTGAAGAAGTCCACAAGTTGCAAAGCCGAAGAAACAAAAGGAAGCGAGAGAGAGCCAGACTGCAGATGTCGGCGGACAAAGTGACAATCAATCTTAATGTGTTTCGTCCGTTCATGGAAGACAGTATTGTGGCAATTTGAATAGCACTGCGGTTGTCACAATAGAGGGAGGTTGGAGAAGACTGAGGGACACCCAAATCAGATAAGAGACAATAAAGCCAAACAATCTCAGCAGTAGTATGAACCACAGCACGGTACTCAGTTTCGACAGTAGAGCGAGCAACAACAGTTTGTTTCTTGTTTTTCCAAGAGATCAAGGAATCGTTAAGAAACAAACAGAGACATGGACTTGCGATCAATAACATCACCAACCCAATCAAAATCAGCATAGGCCACCAAATCCAGAGAAAAAGTAAAGGACAACAGTAAACCCTGAAATATAGTACCTCGGAGGTAGCGAAGAAGCCGAACCAATGCAGCCCAATGTGTGGAGCGAGGAGCAGAAACAAACTAGCTAACCACATGAACAGCATAGACAAGATCAGGACAAGTAACCGTTAGATAGACTAAGCAATCCACAAGCTCGCGATATAAAATAGGATCATCCACAAGGACACCATCAGTAGAGTTGAGCTTCACATTAAGCTCAGTAGGTCTATCAAAAACCTTAGTATCAGTAAGACTAGCACGGTGAATGACCTCATTAGCATACTTAGCCTGAGACAGAAAAATAGCCCTTTGGAGAAGAAGCAACCTCAATACCAAGAAAATACCGCAATGGACCCAGATCCTTCATCTCAAAGGTGCGGAAGAGATGCTGCTTGACCTCAGAGATAGTAGAAGAGTCAGAGCCAGTGATGATCATATCATCTACATATAGTAAGAGAGCAACAAAACCAGCCGAGGTATGTTTCAAAAACAAAGCAAAGTCAGAAGCAGAATGATGAAATCCAAGCTCAGTAACAACAGTCTGAAAGCGATCATACCAAGCACGAGGAGATTGTTTCAAACCATACAGAGCACGCCGAAGACGACAAACCTGCCCAAAGGAGTGGGGAAGGCCAGGGTGTGGACGCATGTAGACCTCCTCAGTGAGATGACCATTAAGAAAAGCATTCTTAATGTCCATCTGATAAAGAGGCCAATGGTGAATAGTGGTAACAAAAATCAAGGTACAGACAATAGTCATCTTGGCAACAAGGGCAAAGGTCTCATCATAATCAATACCATACTCCTGTGAGAAACCCTTGGCAACCAGGCGAGCTTTATATCGCTCGAGAGAACTATCAGAATGAGTCTTGACTTTATAGACCCATTTGCAACTAGCCAGATTCTTGCCAGCAAGCAACGGGACTAACGCCCAAGTGTTAGTCTTCTGCAAGGCAAACAACTCATCCTCCATAGCTCAAACCCAATTGGGATCCTAACAGGCCTTCTTGCAAGACTGAGGCTCTAAAAAAGAATAAATAGCAGACAAAAAAGTACAACAGGAAGCGGAAAAACATGTATTAGACCAACCCAACCTGTTTCGAGGATGACGCGCTCGAGTAGGATATCAGTGTGCTACAAGATCAGAGTCATCAAAAGCAGAAGGATCAGCAGTAGGGCAGAGACAACTGGTGGAGGGAGAGCCTGGCGACGAGAATAAACTAACAACGAAGAAGGAGGAGGAGAAAGAGCAAGTTGGGGAGAAAGAAGAGAAAACGGAGCAGATTCATGGGATTCAGTGGAGAAAGACTCAGCAGGAGGGTTAGTAGGAGAAAAGGGAACAAGTTCAGGGGGTACAATAGAGATGTACTCATCAGGAGGGACCTCAGAAAGAAATTGATCAATATAAACCAAATCCTCTTTAAAAACCGGAGCAGTGATACGAGGAAGCTGAAAGTAAGGCAGATGTTTGAGAAAAGAAACATGACGGGAGACATAAAGACGACGGGAAACAGGGTCGTAATACCGATAGCCTTTCTGAGTAGGACTATAACCCAAAAAGACACAGAGGACAGACCGGGTACTAAGTTTGGTCTGATCTTTGAGGGGAAGAATGACAAAACAGGCAGACCCAAACACATGAAGGAGGGAGTAATTAGGAATTTGGGAGAACAAAGCCTCATAAGGAGATCGACCAGAAAGAAGGGGAGTAGGCATGCGGTTGAGAAGAAAAGCAGCAGTAAGAATTGTCTCCCCCAAAACGAAGCCGGAACTGAGGCAGAGAGAAAAAGAGACCTAGCTGTCTCAAGGAGATGTCGGTGTTTACGCTCGGCTCGACCATTTTGGGCAGATGTATCTATACAGGAAGTTTGGTGAATGGTACCCAAATTGGCTAAATACTCACAGAACTCATTTTTAAAATATTCACTACCCAAGTCAAACCGTAACACTTTAATTGTAGACCCAAATGAGTAGTAATCATAGACTAAAAGGTACGGTATATCTAATAGAAATCGGACTTATGAGTAATAAGATAACCCAAGTATAACGGATGCAGTCGTCAACAAATGACACATAGTATGCAGAACCCCCTTTTGTGAGAATAGGAGAAGAGCCCCAAACATCAGTATGAACTAAAGAAAATGGTATATTAGATATAGAAGTACTTTTACGAAAAAGTAAGGCTGTCATTTTGGCAAGTTTACACTCCCGACATTTAGTAAATTTACTAACAGAAACTTTACCCAATATACCTGATTGAGCTAAAGATCGTAAGCGGTCAGCAAACAAATGCCCTAATCTAGAATGACACAAGTAGAAAGGACTGGACAGAGAATCTAGCTGAAAAGAGAAACAGTTAGTCGGAGAGGTTGTCATAGGCAGATGCAAGCTCTCCACCACATAGAGGTCTCCAACTCTACGGCCAGTCCCAATTTGCTGCTTGGACATCTGATCCTGCACAAAACAGATAGAAGAAGAAAAGATAATATCAAAACCGGAGGTATCAAGTTGACTGATAGCAAGGTTTAAAAATGCGGTGTTACGTAACGGTTTCGGCCGTTACGTAACGGTTTCGGTGGTAGGCACCACGCGTTACCCCCGATTTTGCGGTGTGATTGAAATTCACAGGTGTATCGGCCGTTACGGGCAACGTATCGGCCGTAACGGTGGCGTAACGGCCGTAACGGCCCGTTACACCCGTTACAGGGCTTTCTTCGCTGATTATTTTCAAAAAAAAAAAACAAAAGAAATACAGATGGTTCAAATGTTGGTTCAAATGCTGGTTCAAATGCGGATGGTTCAAACAAAAGAAAAAAACAAAAGAACAAAAGATGTGGTAGTACATACCTTTACAGCACTCTTTCAATTACTTTTCCCTTTCGTCTTTACAGCACATGCATCACTTGGAGGTGAAGTGTATCCATCCACAAATTTTCAGATCTGCCTCTGATCTGTTTGTTCTTCAACACAAAATTTACAGCACATGAACCTATCCATCTGCCTCTGATCTGCCTCTGATCAACCGAACTGCTGCTTCCTGGGAAAGACAGGTTCATCTCCTCTCCTCTGATCTTCTTTTTTTATTTTGTGTTGTTCGTTCAGCTTCCCAAGGCCCTAGTTGCTCTGATTCAGCTTCCCTAGTTGCTCTAATAAGGTATATACACCCTTATTTTGTGTTGTTCATTATTTTATTTTTGTTTGGGGAGCTTCCTGGGAAGGTACTTCTTGGGAAGGTATACAATTATATAATATAATATAAATTTTTTTTTTTCTTTTTTTTGGTTTGTGCAGTTTATGGGAAGATACACGTTTGGCAAATTTTTTTTTTTCTTATTATTTTTTTTAACTATGATTTTCAGATTTTAGATTTTGTAAAATTTACAAAATTTATGTGATATATTTAGAGCTATGCATTTATTTTTAGTATTTTTATATAATAATTAGTGATTGATTTTTTTAAATATATATATATATATATATATATCTAGAGCTATGTATTTATTTTTAGTATTTTATATATAATAATTAGTGATTAATTTTTTTTATAATATTTAAAAATCATAATACCTATAATTATATTAATACATTTTATATATGTCAGTTTTTATTAAATTTTTTTTTCTTGCAGGTTATTCAAAAAGATAACAATACTCAAGTGATTGAAGCCCAAAAAACAACTATGTAAGAATTTTGTTATTGTGATGTGTTGTGACAACAATGTTGAAGTCACTATATTTTTTTTAAATATCTTTTCAAAAGCAAAAAAAATCAATACCTCAAAAAAATTCTTTATAATTTATTTTTTAATTTTTATATGATTATATTAGCATGTAAACTCCAAATGTATAAATAGTTGTTGCAATTTTTTTTTATAATAATTTCATTTAATATTTAATTATAAATATTTTTTATTTTGTTATTGTGATGTGTTGTGACAACAATGTTGAAGTCACTATTTTTTTTTTAAATATCTTTTCAAAAGAAAAAAAAAATCAATACCTGAAAAAAAATTCTTTGTAATTTATTTTTTAATTTTTATATGATTATATTAGCATGTAAACTCCAAATGTATAAATAGTGGTTTGCATTTTTTTTTATAATCATTTCATTTAATATTTAATTATAAATATTTTTTATTTTGTTATTACAACACTGTTAAAGGCATAATTTTATTTTTTTTAAAATGTCTTTTTTTTTAAAAAAAAAAAATCAATACCTCAAAAAAAATTCTTTATAATTCATTTTTTTAATTTTTATATGATTACATTAACATGTAAAATCGAAATATATAAATAGTAGTTGCATTTTTTATAACTATTTTATTTAGTATTCAATTTGAAATATTTTTTTAAAAAAATTTGTTATTGTAATGTGTTCTGCCAAGTACAATTTTGATAGTACAAATTTATTTATTTTTTAAAAAAATGTCTTTCTATAAAATAAAAAAATAAAAATAAAAACAATAGCTCAATCAATGCCATGAAAAATGTCTTTATTTCTAATTACATTAGCATATAAAATCCAATTGTATAAATAGTGGTTGAATTTTTTTTATAATCATTCCATTTAACATTTAATTATAAATATTTTTTATTTTTTATTGTAATTTGTTGTGACAACAATTTTTATGAAAATTTTTTTTATAATTTATTTTTTAATTTTTATATGGTTACATTGGCATTTAAAATCCAAATGTATAAATAGTGGTTAATTTTTATAATTTAATTTTTAATTTTAAATATTTTTTTACAATCATTTCATTTAAAAATAAATTTAAAAAATGTATTAATGATGCAGAATTCATATTCAAAAATGCCACGACAAAAGGGTGCCAATGATGAACCCCCAAGTGATGATATTGGTTGGAAATTTGGAACTCAAGTTGAAGGCACTAGGCATCATATTATTTGCAAATTTTGTGGACAACACATTAAAGGTGGGATTACGCGTTTCAAACAACATTTAGCACATCAAACAGGACAAGTGCGTTCTTGTCCTAATGTTAGTAGAGACGTGATGCAAGAAATGATGAAACATTTACAAAATAAGAAAATGAGTAAAGCAGACAAACAAAAGAGAAAAGCTGAATTGGAAGCACATATTAGGAGAGATGATCTCTATGATGAAAATGAAGAGGGAGATTTTGTAGATCTTCGAGATGATGACTCTGACTCTGATCCAGAGATGACCAGGGCTAGACAAGCAAGTATTCGTTCACAACAACAATGGGAGGAAAGGCAACAATTTAGACGAGGTGTTGCAGGTCATGGATCACAATACGATGCAGGTGGTAGTTCTGGTGTAGGGGGCAATGCTCAAAGAATGCCAAAAGGGTCAGGCATTGCTAATGTTTTTCGTCGATCACAATCTGTGCGTGAAACTGGTGGGAGTGGACGTAATTGGATTCAGCCCAATGCTCCTGAAGCAAGGTTGAGGGCAATGGATGTAGAACTCCAAAAGAGCAAGAGTACAAAGCAGCGAAAAATCTCTACAATGAATTTACAGAAGCTAAAAGAGAGATTGGGACGGGCAGTGTCCAAGTTTATACTCTATAATCGTATTCCATTCAATGCAGTTGATTCAGAGTATACACAACCCATGCTTGATGTTGCTGCTGAAGTAGGGCCAGGAGTAAAGGGTCCTAGTGCTTATGAAGTTTCTGAAGTTTATTTGGGTATGGAGCATGATGAAATGACAGAATGGATAGGATCATTCAAGGGAATTTGGGCAGAGAGAGGTGTGTCCATCATGTGTGATGGTTGGAGCAGTCTAACTCGGCAACACATCATCAACTTCTTAGTGTACTGCAATAGAGGTACTATATTTCACAAATCAATTGATGCCTCTAATATTGTTAGTAGGACTGCTGAATATTATTTTGGGTTGTTAGATAAAGTTGTTGATGAACTTGGAGAACAATACGTTGTTCAAGTGGTAACTGATAATGAACCTGCACTGAAAGCTGCCGGTAAAATGTTAATGAGAAAAAGGAAACATTTATATTGGACAGCTTGTTCAGCACATTGTATCGATCTCATGCTAAAAGACATAGCCAATAAGAAAAGTGTAGCAAAGGTGATTGAAGATGGTAAAACCATCACCAATTTCATTTATAATAGTGGATGGGTGTTGGATTTAATGAGAAAATTCACTGGAGGTAGAGAATTGATTCGACCTGCCATCACTCGATTTGCTACAAATTTTATTGCCATTGAGAGTATTGTTAGATATAAACAACAATTGAGAGCTATGTTTAATAGTGATGAGTGGAAGAATTCTAGATGGGGGAAGGCAAAGACTGGGCAGCCTTACAATGTGAAAAAAATTATTTTGGGAAAGGAGTTTGGCAGAAAGCAACAGAGCTTTGTAAAGTTCATGAGCCCCTAGTCAGAGTATTGAGGTTGGTTGATGGAGATGAGAAGCCAACAATGGGTTTCATATATGAAGCTATAGATAGAGCAAAGTTGGCAATTAAAAGAGATTGTCGCTACTACACCGAGTATTGGAAAATTATTGATACTCGATGGTCTTTTCAATTGCATCAAGATTTGCATGCGGCAGGTAAGTGTTACTATTTCAATTATAAAATGTATATTTATTTACATTTATTAATTGTCTTCTTATTTTTGAAGGATATTTTTTAAATCCTCAATTCCAATATGGTGTTACCTCATCCAATGAAATGATAAGAGAAGTGATGGATGGACTTAAAAAAGTAATTACCAGACTGGAGCCTAATATGGATACTCAAGTGAAAGCAACAAATCAAGTACGTACCAATTATTTAAATTTTAATAGTAATCTACTTTTGCAAATGTTACTTCTAATGATTGTCCAAATTGTAGTTGTTGCTGTTTCGAGATAAACAGGAAACTTTTGGTACTCCTTTAGCACAAAGAGCATGGAAACAATCAAATCCAGGTTTTATTTTCAAAATTACAAATTTACAATATATAAATACTTAAATAATTTTTATCATATTTTGACTTATGTCTAATGTAATGTAATTTGTGCAGCTGAGTGGTGGATTATTCATGGCAGTTGTGCTCCTGAACTTCAAAAAATAGCTGTGAAAGTATTAAGTCAAACCACCACATCATCTCATTGTGAACGTAATTGGAGTACTTTTAGTCTCATCCATACGAAGACGAGGAATAGATTGAAATATAAGAAAATTCAAAGATTAGTCTTCATTACCTACAACATGAGATTAAAATTGAGACGTTAAAAGAAGCAGCCAAGAGGAGATTGATAGGAGTTTTAATCCTATTAACTTGGATTATATATTTGAAGAAGATGATCCAATAAGTCCATGGATAGAAGAAAGGGAAAATCCTTTGCTAGATGGTGTGGATAATTCTGAATGGCTAGATTTGGTCTCAGATGATGATGGTGGTGGTGGCAACGACAGCAATGGCGATGGTGGCAATGGCAGCGATGGAAATGATGGTGGTGGCACCCATAGATATCAAGCTCGACGCACTTCTCAAAGCTCAACTCCTACTCCAACTCAAAGTGATAATAGTGGTGGTTTAACACCATCTGATGGAGGAGGTGATGATGGTGATGGTGATGGTGAAGGCACTTCTCACGGTGACGGTGGTGGTGGTGGTGGCGGCGACAATGGTGGTGATGGCGGTGATGGTACTAGTTTTGGTGCAGGAAGTGAAGATTTTATTGGAGGATTTGGATTATGTGATGTTGGGGAACATTATGATATTGGAGAACCTGTTGCACCTTTACCCCAACTACCTAGGAGGTTTCGTGGTAGTGATACACGTAGGGATGAAAGAAGAATAAGAAGTAGAGAACAACAGCTTGATTCATCTGATAGTAGTCATAGTTATCCATATCATCCTTACCCATCCTATAGCAGTGATAGCCAGAGCTATCCTTACCCACCTCAACAAAATTATCCTTGGCCCCCTCAACAACATGGTCCTCCAGGATACGGTTTGCCAAATTATCAACAAGCCCAACAAGAGTATGTTGATCCTTTTCAGCCAAGGTATCCATTTTCTCTCCCAATGCACGAAACAGAAAGGGATGACATGATGAGCACATTTACTTATATATTTCCTACTGGATGGGGTGAAGGTAGTAGTAATCAAGCTCAACAATCTGATTCCCAAGATGCACCACGTCACTCATTTTGGTGGGGTGAAGGTAGTAACAACAATCAAGCTCAACAATCTGAATCCCAAGATGCACCACGTCACTCATTTTGGTGGTGACATTATGTAATTTTAGTAGTAACATTATGTAAAATGTCCTCTCTATTATTTGTGATTTATGCTATGATGTTATGTACTTTGTCAAGTTCTTCCATTAAGAATGTATACTTTTTTAAAACTATTTGAGTTAAAATGCAAATATGCTTCCACAAGTATAATAATTAAAAATAATTTTATACATCTAATTCCAATAAAAGAAATTTTTGCCACAAGTGTAACATGGATTTATGACATATAAAGTCATTAATTATTGAAATAAAATGTAAAAAAAATTATTTTATAGTGATTTAAAAATATGAAATATATTGGATCATACTTAAAAATTATGAAAAAATTATCTAAATTTATTTTAAAACCTAATAAATATGATTCTAAAAAAAAAATATGCGTATCAGTAAGTTTTTAGCAAATTGTGCGAAAAATAAAAAAATTCACAGTTCCGGTAACCGCAACCGTTACACTGCGGCCTTTACACCCCGCAACCGCAACCGCGCCACCGCCACCGTTACGGCGACCGCAACCGCTTTTCAGAACCTTGACTGATAGATAATAAACTGACAGATAACTGAGGAACATAAAGGACAGATGGAATAGAGATAGCGGACATAGCAGACGACAAGACAGACCCAACAGATATAACAGACATACCAGACTTATTAGCAGCATTAACAGTAATAGGAAGGGGAGGGGTAGTACAATTTTGAAGTAAGAAGAAATGGAGAGTCATATGATGAGAAATACCAGAGTCAAAAATCCAAACAGACAAAGAGATACTTGAAGAAGACCCAAGCAAACCTAAATAAAGAGAGGAAACAATTTAGGTAGACGGGGATGGTTGGGAGGTAGACAGTATATGCTGGAGCTGACTAATCTGAGCACTCCAGAAAGTCAGGTCAGGATCAGGAGCCGAAGCAGATGCAATAGAACCGGCGGGAGGCTAAAAAATATTCGGAGAAGGGGCGCAGAACTGGATCGAAAACTGTTGAGAAGATGAGGCAGTCAGACATCCCTTCTTGGGATAATGATACTTCCAATGGGCCTAGCAGAATCCAAGAAGACAGATGGAGAACCAATAGCCTGAGTCTGATCATTCAACATCATAATGAACCAAAAATAGAGAACCGATTGGGCAAAGTGTAATAAACAAAAATTAAAGGGTTCTAGTGTACTAATCCCAAAATAGAACCAAATATCAGGGGCCACCAAGACCTCACAAGCAGAGAATCAAAGTGAGAGAGATCGAGCGAGCATCGCACGTCCAGAACCAAGTAGGCAACAGAGGAAACAAGTCGTAAACCAGGTAGGTTTCGATACGACGAAGGCAAATGCTGATCGCGATGTCAATTGCGACTTCGAGACCACAGAGAGGTGTCGAGCAAGTAGAACTTCAAACCAGAGAACTTCGCGATGCAAACCAGATGAGTCGTGAGTCAGAGAGAACAAGGTGGGTCGAACCAAACGGGCTATGATGCGAAGTCATGAAGTGAATCAGGTGGGTCGCGAGTAGACGAATCGCAATTTGAACTCAGATGAGTCACACAAGCAAGATGAAGCAAAGGGTGAACTTGACTGTGATGATGGATGGTGAACTAAATAGGTCGTGAACTTAATCAAATCTAGAGAACAGAACCAGAACAGAATCAACTACAGCTCAGAACCAGAGAACCAGTTGATATTTCTGTTAGGGTTTCGCACTTGGCTCTGATACCATGTAAGATTTCTGAATGTTTCTGTATATTCAATTATATCTTATTTATAAAGAGCTCATTAGTTTATATAACCCTAAACCTATAATATAACTGAAAAAGGAAATACAGCCAATTCAAATATTTACACCACAATCTTTCCTAATTCCTAATATACACAATCATGCCAAATTGAGAATATACACAATATATTCTCACAACCTGATCTAGCTAAGATGAATATTCACGGAAATACAAGTTCAACACATACCAATTCAAGTATAATTATAACCAAACCAAACCAAACCAAGCCTTAAGTATAATTATATAAAAACAAATTTTTCTATACAGGTGTTCATCATTGTCTGTTTAGAAAATGAATCATACAAATGAAATAACCCATTCAATAATTTGGGACAGGAAGATCTTAAAATTTGAAACTATAGTTAAAGAAACACAAGAAAGAATAATTGCACATTATCCAAAATTTAGAGAAGGTAAAATCATTATTGGGATAAAGTTTAAACGAAGTGTTGACTTGGTGACTAAAAGTCCAACGTAAGTCTTGGTAAAGAGTGCAATATAGAGAGCAGGAAACATGACAATGCAGATTGCAAAATACAATGAAATGTAAACTTTATATGAACTTGGAAATCTAATGTATCTTCGGTAAGTAATACTTTAATTCTTTTTCTTATGGGTAGTAAATGGGCCATTTTTCGAAAAGTATGACTGAAGAAAACCTAGCACTAGTGTAAACCTGTGTTACATGGATTATTCTAAACGTATGAAGTACCTGTGGACACTTGATACTTGGGTAAGAGAATGGGGTATGTATACATGTGTACTTGAACATTCACCTAGTAAGCACAATTAGTAATTCAAGTTTACTATAAAACTATGCATAGAACCCCTACATATGCATGAAATGCTCTATGGTACCTTGTGAACACTGTTCACTCTAGAAAAACAAAAACAAAAAAAAAAAAAATTAAGAAATATGAATTTATCTGTGTCCCCATGTCCAATGACATTGAGAATTAAAACAATTGGACACCTGGACGTATATCACACCTGTACCCAACACTTGTACCCGAGTTCATGTAACATAGGAGTAAACTACTAGTAAATGGAGCTTTTTAACATCAAGAGAGCAATCAGTTGTGACAAAACTAAAACGTCATGAAATGATGGAAGCTTCAGAAAATAAAGAAGTCCAAAACTACTAACCATGAGGAGGTGGCAGAGAACCAATCATCCCCATCTTCTCAATTAAGAATTTGGCAATAGACCCACTAAAGTAGACTGACTAAGTAAGGCAAGGTATTAGAGGTACAACATAACATGCTATTGACCTGAAACAGGTGGCATAACAAATTAGATTGTCCAG
This sequence comes from Camellia japonica, assembly GCA_030407325.1. Taxonomy (NCBI): domain Eukaryota; kingdom Viridiplantae; phylum Streptophyta; class Magnoliopsida; order Ericales; family Theaceae; genus Camellia; species Camellia japonica. The sequence goes on along the minus strand of JAPPVO010000017.1, from coordinate 102,823,871 downwards.
TATGCATTCCGAAAAAGCATATGATATTGGAAAAAGAATTATCATATGTGCTACCTGAGTGATTGATGGCCAAAAGACTTGAGTGATAGGCACAAGCAAATCCATGCAGGAAGCATAACAACTGACAAGGAAAAAGTCACTAAACCTCCACTCAACCCAGTTACAAGATAAGCCTTCTTTCATAAGTTTTATTTAGCCAATTCTAATATTAGTTCTTTAAAAATACTTTTCAATTTTAACTGAAAAGAATCCAATGAGTCAAACAAATATCTCAAGGTGAATAATGAATTAGCAAAAGAATCAAATAACACACCAAAGTTAAAAGAGCATAAAACCCAAATGCTCTCCAAAACCTTACTTCATTAGCTAGTTCCTGCAAGATCTATATGTCAGATGCTCACTCTGAATATTAAGAAATGCAATCAGAATATGGATCTAGCAACCTCCAAAAGCAGACTTGTCTTTGATTAAAAATTATGGTAAACAATCCAATGAAAGGATATGAACACTGGTGGCTGAGTCTCCACTAATCACCAAGAAGGAAATAACACTACCAATAGAAGCTAGTCAGCAGAGGAGCTAAAAAATCTCAGTTCAGACAAAACCATGATGTAAAACTTAACTTGAATGTGGGGCAAAGGAAGCTCAAGGGCTTGTTAAAGAAGGTGACAAGGGCCATCAAAGTGAAGAAAACAAATGACATGTTCTTAGAGGCAACTGCCGGAGGATTAAAAACATATAACAATATTACCAATTAAAGTTAAACTAGACCAAGCGTTAAACTAGACCAAGCATTAAGTCCCATCAAACGGGGTCGGCTATATCATATTGGCCATATTGATAGAAAAACAATGGGGGAACTACATGTAGGTTGGAGTCAGGAAAAAAAATTACCAACATATGGACGGGTGCATTTGCACTCCACCACAGACGCACACACTTGCACCTCCATTTGTTTGTAATATTTTTCCCCAACTCCCACCCGCATGTAGTTCCCAAAAACAATAGCAGGAAAGCAAAATGAGAAATGATAGGTGAAAGAATACTCTTGATACACCATACATCCATAAGACCACTAAATAATAACTACTAGAAAATCGGCATGACTATGAAATCGAAGCTGAGCTGATCCTATCTGACATAGGCAACATTTAGCGTGCTAATTTTTGTCACTAGCTTCTGGCACTTAAAAACTCCCTGGGAAATACACATTGTGAATCCGGTATAGGATTCCAAATTTGTTTAACTTATAACAATATGTTTGTAGAAAAGCAAGGATTAATAATTTACAAAATTCAGAGAGTTCAATGTTCCAACATGAAAGGTGTACAGAGTTGCAGATTTTTCTCAAGGCTTCAGGTCCATAGTTTTCGAGGATTTCAACTTTTTGGCGTAACTTAGAAAGACAAGAAAATATGGTCTAACAAAAATTAGATGGAATTCAAAAACCAATACAAACACAGAAAATGAAATCAATATGAACCAAAATAAAACAGAATTACGTACGAAAACTGGTTAGAGTCATCTAACAGTAGTGTCTTGCCTAAAATTCAAAGTGAAATCGGATCGAAATTCATCAGAAAATTTCCGAGCAGGGCAATGCAAACAGTCAGTTGATCTAACGTGAGAGAGAGAGAGAGAGAAGAATTGGAAGCGAAGAATGAAGGACTGCTGCCAATGGTGTTGTGTGAACCGTGAGAGACACCAAGAGTCGGCAGATCGCGAGGGAGAGACACTCTGTCACGAAAAAAATTAAAAAATATCCACCTTATTGTGAAAATTAAATTTTTTATTTTTGTGTGTTTTTTTTTTTAAATTAAATTTGTTTAATATTTTAATTTTTAAGACATTTAATATAAATATAATTAAAAGTATAATATTTGTAAAAAAAATTAAAAATTTACTAAATACTAAAAATATAAAAAAAAAATCAGTATATTTTCATATTCTTGTGCATTTGTTGATTTTTTAAAAATATTTTTACCAATATTTTGCATTTTAAGTACATTTAAGTTAAATGTATCTAAAAAGAAAAAAATGTGTTTAAAATATTAAAAAAAATTCACTAAAAATAAAAAATACGAAAAACAAATAATTCAATTTTTAAAAAATTGAATTTAAAAAATTGGAACAAAAAAAGATGAATGTATCGATCTATCTATCTATCTATCTATACTAGTATTAACAACTCCGACTTGTGATTGACTAATAAACCTTACTTAAAATGCTTAATCAGTAATTAAGATAAAATTCTGAGTTAATTACATGTGATATGTGTTAATTGTATTTATATCTGTCCATGGTAGGAATATCTGTTTGTATTTCTGTTTCGATATGCGAATTGAAGGCCTTATTGGCATTCGATCACGAAATTGCCTAGGTTAATGTGTAATTTGGAATTTTTGAAATATTATAGTAGGTTTAATTAAAAATTCGATTCGAAACCAAATAATTAGAATAAAATAATCACTATTAAGCATCCTAACCCAAACTTAATTCAACTCCATTAACCAAGCCTATATAAGGCTAGGAAGACTTCTAGAACACACTTTACACATACCTCCTTCATCTATTTTGATCTCATAAACGTGAGAGAGATGGAGAGCTAGAGTGAGAAGAGAATTCAAAAAGACAAGAGAGGAGAAAGCTTGAATTGAGAAGAAATTTGAAGCATTTGACTTGAGAGCTCAACCAACTAAGCATCTAGAACATAATTGAACACCTAAGGTAAGAATTCAAGCCGTTGGTTTCATAATTGAGTCAACTAATGCATGGATTCAAGAGAATTTAGAGGTTAAAGACATGAAATGAACTAAGGAAATAGGAAAGAAGAGTATTCCATGCATGCATGTGCATTTCATGAAGTTTTGAAGTTGTTTTCAAAAGAATTGCCGTATGCATGTTCTTATCTTTGTTTTGTTAAAAATATTCAACATGTTTTTGAGCTAAATGACTCATTTGAACATGTTTTGGAAGGTTGAAGTTCATATCAACTCATGCATGTTGTGTTTTGAAAGTTAATTAGCATGATTTTGGGCATTGATTTTGCGAAATGATTTGTAATTCTTGAAGTTCTATGATTTTCTACATGTTTTCTTAAGTTTTGGTCCAAAAGAATGTGTTTTGTAGCATTGGAATTGAGTTTTGGAGCTTAGAGAGCAATCTTGAAATTCCAGAATTCACATTCTTTGCTCAAGCAAAGAAAGTTACACTGGAGAGAAGAATGCAAACTCCCAGAAGTTTTGCAGAGTTTGGGAGTTAGCTCGAGCGCGACCACCTATAGACGCGCCCAAACGTCTCGGGAAAATCCCGTTTTGTTCATTGGGCTCACTACAATTCGGACTCAATGTCACGGTTTTTAATATGATCTTGCAAAGTGCAATGTGAGATTGATAAATCACCAAAGAGTCCAAATCCGGCAAATCGTTTTGAAAAACTGATTTTTAGAAAGAAGTGCCAAACATGGACTGCTTTGCCAGATACAGAGTCGCCACCTAAATATTTCATTTTTGGGAAATTTAGGAAACCCTAACTCGTGCCTAAGGCCACGTGTCCGTCATCACCAAAGTTGTCTCGGCTCAGGAACTTGAGTACGAGAGGGGAAGGTCATGCAATGAGCACCCCCGCTCACCCGATCAAAGATCGGCCTTTACTAACATGATATCTTGTTTTTGAAAACACATGTGCTCTTATTCCGGTTATTAACCTAGAATTACTATGTGATGCGCACGGCAAACAAGTATAGACTGGATCGCCTAAGTTGGAACAAAACATCTCATGTTTGTTTTTGAAAGCGGTTTGCTACTCGCAAGTAGGCTAAAATGCAGATTTTGCCACCCTCAAGTGGGCTTAGAAAACATGGTGATTTGCCACTCTCAAGTAGGCTTAAAACTCGCAATCAATGAATTGTTTCAATTCAAGTAATCCAACCTTCACCCACAGGCATTCAGACAGTTATATCATATAAGCAGTTAGCCTCATGGCAAGCATGCTATTATAGCAGTCACTCACACACATGCAAGGATGCTAAAGCATAAATACTCACCGAGTACTCCGAGCCAAAACAAAAGCTATGTTAGAAATCAATGCATGATCCTAGCTATGTCAAGAATGCCTAATGCAACACATACAAAAATGCAACTAAGATAGGCTCGGCTATTCTAAAATGTCATGTGAAATGCAATTTGATACATGTATTCAAACAGGAATTGAAATACAATACAGTTAGTATTATGCGCCGAGCCCGGTGCATGCAAGACAGATGAATGGATGCAAACATGCGAGCATAAGGATGCTAATTGAAACGTGCCCTAAAACTAACCATCGAAAGCTGGTAAATAAAAGGGAGAAAGAAATGGCTGTTGGAAGACATGCATCACACACACGCACACTTATTACAAAATTTGCCCTCTCGACGGAGGGTCCCAATAAATAATACAAAACCAGCTAGCTAATCTAAGCTAGTCTAATTAAACTAGTTATTACATATGACGAAATGAATAACAAGTTACAACTACTTATTACACAACATTAGCTAAGTAAGCAATCTAAATGAGCATGCAAACTAAATGAATATGGGTTGCCCCAGCTCTGCTTTGAATGACAAAGAATGCATGCATGCTTGAATTGCCTTGTTCGAAAATCCCTCGTGACGCCCCGACTTGCCTCTGTTTGCAATTGACCTCAGAACACTGCACAAAGCTCCAGAAGGCTGAAACTCCACCCTGGGAATCTGTGGGAAGGCTGCCGACCAACTATTGGCCTTGGAGACCACCTGCTAACCACTTTTGTGGTGAAAAACCAGAAAAAGTGGTCGGCCAGCCACTAAATCTGGTCGGCCGACCAGTTTCTGCCCCTGGTTCCTAGTTTTCTGCAACAGAAGGCATGAGAGAGAGATGGCAAAGTATTCGCAACACATGTGTGCACGATCACTCTCCTTATCATTACATAAGCTCAAGGGAGTGTAGTCCTTGACCCTCGGGCCACCAATCACGCATCTCGATGCATGATGGCCGAGAAGTCGAATTGCACGACTCAATGTGAAATGAATGCACATACAAGCACCTAAAGCCAACACTCCGTCATGGGTAGTCAAGAGTGTCGGCGACCGGGAATCGAGCACGTTTCATCATTTCAAGCATGAAACGTCCCTCGTTCCCCGTGTTTGGACTAACCCCTATTCCAAACACTATGCAACAAACAAGGCATGCACCAATGCAACTCTAGCATGCAATCTTAATGCAATGCAACTAAGTTATGCAAACATGCAAGGGATAACATGCAAACATGCAACTAGCATACACAATGCTATGAACTAACAATGGCATACTCAATGCACATGACACTTAGCATACACAATGCATGTAGAAACTAACATACACAACGAGATGAACAAGGCATGCACAATGCAATGATCAATCATGCAACAACATGGCATACTCAATGCTATGAACTACAATGGCATACTCAATGCAAAATGGACTTAAACCAAAATGGATGGGCCTCAGCCACATCCAAATCAGTGGCCAATGGTGATGAAACCAAGGCAATAAAACACATACAAGCATGCACAATGCAAGGGTCCAAGCCTAAGGCACAAAACACAACTTTCCAAAAGCATTGAAAGGATGCAACATGGAATACAATGGCATATGTTCCAACACTGAAATCATCTGCCAAGTGGTGTCATATCATGCAAATAGCTCAAGTAAAGCATGCCAAGAGACCCGAAATACAAAGCTAGTCAAGGGCTTTACACTACAACCATACCAAGCAATGCTCAAATGACCTAAAGCACTCAAAACAGACCTAGGGCAAGTCGAAATGGTAGCAAAAACATGCTAGACTCGCAACAAAGGTGGCAAGAAAGATAGGCTCCCGAATTAGCTCGTAAACAAGGCATAAGGGCACAACTCTTAAACACAATGAAAGAGTGATAATCATGAGGGCATGGCAGAATTTTATGGTCTGAAATTACCTACCGAATGATTCCATATCATGCAAATAGCTCAAATATGACATGCTAGGGGGCCCGAAGTGCAAGGCTAGCGAAGCCAAATACACCATAGCTATACAAAACCTAACATGCATGACCAAAACCACTTAAATCAGACGTCAAGCATGTTAAATCAAAGCCAAAAATGTGCTGGAGGGGAGCCAAAATATGCTAGAATAATAGGCTACAATATCATGCAAACAAAGCTAGTAAACAAGATTTGCACTACAAGCATATGAAACATGCAAGAGGCTACCAAACCAGCCAAAAAAAGAGTCATGACATGTCAAATGATGACCAAAAACCCACTGAAATGGAGCTAAAACATGCTAGATTGACATGCTACCTTGATGAGCCATAAATGGAAATACACTACACATATGAGAAGCATGCCAAGGGTGACCAAACCAACCATGGACAGAGTCTAGGCAAGCCCTAAAAGTCACCAAAAAGTGCTTGAACCAAGCCTTGAAAGTATGAAAATGTATGCTCCTTTGATAGGCCTAAAATGCAAGTAAACAAGACAAAAAGAGAGAGGGTCACCCCTCTCTGATTTAGGACCTCAAAACCATATGCCAACCATTGAAAATCCACTGGATTTCAGTGGCTAAAAGGCCAAGCAAGGATTAGCTCAAAGGCCCTAAGGCATGGCACAAAACAAGGCAAAACAAGGCTTAAGAGGGGGTAGATCACCCCCAACACCAACAAGGCCTCAAACAAACATGTTAAGGACTGAAAAACAAAGCTTTTTTTAGTTTAATGCTAAGCCAAGAGAAACATGCAAATATGGCTAAGAGCGTAATCAAAAAACAAAGCTTAAAGAGGAGCAAAGGGGTTACCCTTAAAGCACTGCAACAACAGCAATTTCTCCAGCCCAAAACCAACTCTTATGACCCAAAAACCACCTCCAAGGATCTCAGTTCAAATATGGTGGTGTGTGGCTAGGAGTTGTAGTGCAAAAAGTGAAGGAACAACACTCTTTAAGGCACCAAATATAGAAATATAGATGGAGATATATGCTTGCCGTAGGAAATTTTCTGAACCTCTTCCATGGAGAGGGAGGCTCTCTCTTATAGAAAAACAAGAGTTAAAGCTTCTTAGAGAAGCTAAAACTTGGATGCAATCCCTCCATACACGTGTATGGAGGATACAGTCTGTGCCCTCTAGCTGGCACAGCTGGCATCTACACAGTCTGCCAAAACAGAAGGAAAGCTGCCGACCAGAAAAGGTGGTTGGCCTGATACTTTTAGTGGTCGGCCAACCACCCAAAGTGGTCTCCCAGAAAAAAAAGTGGTCGGCCATGGGAATTGGTGGTCTCCACACTGAAAGCAAGCCCATGGTGGGGTGGGAAACTAGAAAATGTGGCCGAAAGACCAAGAAAACCAGTTTCCCGACCAGAAAACCGGCTGGAGGGAGAAAAGTGGTCTCCAAGGATAAAAGCTGGTCTCCCACCCTTGTACCACTTCCCAAACATGGAAAGTAAGGTTTGTACCCAAGACAAACCAAAACGGATGCAAGACGAGGGTTCGGGAGGCAAGACGCGCGACCGGTAGCCCCAAAAACCAGCTGTCGAGCATCAAAAGTGGCGTACGACCACAAAAGTGGTCTCCCAGACCACAGTGTCCCTCTAGACAGAGGAAACAAGGTGTGTTCCAAAAACCGTGCCAAACGAAGAATATTAAGCGGTCCCGAGCCGAGGCGCACGGCCGACGGCTCCGAAAATCGGAAACTAGTCTCCAAGTGGGAACAGTGGCCTACGACCACGAAAAGTAGCCTACGACCACTGAGAGATGGTCTACAAGACCTCTCCCTCCCTCCGGGAAGAGAAAACAAAACTTGGTCCACGGATCGAGTCAAAGTACAAAGGGTCCCGAGGTCCGGAGGCGAGGCTCTCAGCCAAGAACTCCGAAACCTCGAAACAAGCACAACATGCGCAATCACCGAGCGCTCAATCGATGATGTCGGAGTCTTAAGGTCGGTCAAAAATGGGGTGTCTACACCACCCTTTATTTTGAACCTTGGCTCGAGCGACCACAAGTTGGCTTGAGCATAAAATTCAAGTTTTCAGTACTTTTGCAAACATGAGCCTTGGCTCGAGTGACAGAATTTGCGCTCGAGCGTAAAATGAGAGCTCCTGGAAGTTTTACAGACCTAGGGGTTTGCTCAAGCGAAGAAAGTTGCGCTCGAGCGAACTGTTCTATTTTTCAAAATTTAACTATGTGTTCTGAATTACATTTTGACATCATCATTGCATCTTAGGCATTCCTAAGCCTTAATCAAGACATAATAATGAGGACAAGGATTAAAAATACACCAAGATAGAAAAGAAATAAGTTATATGTTTTCCGAGCGTGTATTTCAATGTACATCCGTTATGTGTTTGTGTAGGTCACGCGCTATAGATTGTCTGCTCTTTCTGCTCTGCCACCAGAGTTATCTATGAGTAATAACCTGTAAAGTTATGTTCATCTTTAAGTATTTTTTGAATGATATGATATGATCAGTTTTCTAAAATGCTATATTCTGTATGAATGAATGATTGTTCAAATTTTTGAAATGTATTCGTGGCATCCTTATCATCATGTGATATCTATTATCTGTTACCTGGTACCAGAGGTTCCATTATGGAACTGGTTAAACATAACCTTTATATGCTCTGTATCTAACCGTCCTATGTGATCATGGGTCATCTATATATCCCGTATAATTGTGGGTCATCTGTTCTGTTAGCGCTAATGGATGTACTATGTATAACTATCTGTGAATTCTGAATATGAATAGGAATATGTTTCTGACTCTGAACTCTGATTTCTGAATCTATTACGGACATCATTCATTAAAACCTTTACTCTGTTATTATTCATTGGGCTCCAGCTCACTGTATTATTTATGTATGTAGGTGATCAGGCGCGTGACCAAGCTCAGTGATGATTTCTTGGAGATCTGTCCTGTCAACTAACCAATGTGCCTCCTAAAGAGGTTCCTGTTTTGAGAAGTGGTCAAGTTTTGTGAACTATGTTTAAGACCTTTGTTTTATTTTGTTTAAGTCTGAACAAGTTTTTGTACGTTCTATATATGTGGGTAACGTATGACTAATGTAAACATGACATCACATATATGTATATAAGTTTTAAATTTTCTGTCTCATATATGTCTATATAGCTCTATAGACATTATATATTTGTATTTGCTTTCGTTAGCTTCTTTATTTTGTTAATCTGTTCAAAAGCCTTCGGTAATCCCAAGATTACTAGCCGGTTACAATGCTAAACCTATAGGAGCAGGTTTGGGTTGTGACACACCTACTTTTGGACTCTTGAAGTGTAACACCCCAATCCTTCACATATCATCGATATTGTCCGCTTTGGGCCATGCCCGCACAGATTTGTTCTTTCTATTGGATCACTCATCCTAGAACTACTCTAGTCTAAGCACGCTTAACTGGGGAGTTTTGCTAATGATTTCACCACCCGAGAAAAGGCCTCGATGCTATATAAGGGTCCAGGTTTTTACTTTTATAGCCTAGGAACTTCCCCTCTATTCCCGATATGGAATACCAGGACCTTACATGAAGCCTCTGCCATATCTCATTTAGATAATAATAAATAAATAAATTCATCTGCGTTTTTCCATCTCAATATAAATATAGCAATTTGAAATACAAATCATTTCCACAAATATAGCAATTTGAAATACAAACCACTTCAATTTTTTCACTTTTCACGTTTCCTAAATTGCTGTGCAGTTTCAATTCAGTTTCACCATTTTCACTTCTCTTTATTCACCGTAAAACATCACTTTCTCAAATACCCATATTTGATTTTGTTTTTTTTTTACTGAATTTTTCTGAGTACTTGGGAATTTCTATTGGATTTGTTTGTTTGATGTTATGTTTTGATGATGGATAGTTGAAGAAGACAACCAAGATCGCAAAACATAAAACCGCCTCCAGGTATGTATACTTTATATTTTTTCTATTCTTTTATTATTTATGTTGGATTAATTTGTTTATACATCTTATTTTGCATTAATTCTTTTTTGTTCATACTTTAGAAATAGGAATATTCTCTGCGTTCGACATGTAAAAACTAGTTTATAAAATTTAATATTGCTTATTGAAATGAATTATCATTTTATTCATAAAGCATACATTTTTATCGATGAAAATTTTCAAAACTAAACTACGATAACAAGTTATATTTATTGAGAAAGATATTACTTAAGGTTTTGATACCAAGTCTATCATTGATGTTTTTATATATATTATAAAAAGCAAAAATTATGACATTTTCAGATAATTAACATTAGTAAACAGAGATATAATAACAATTACTATTTTTGTTAAGTTAATGTTATAACGCCTAGGGGTGTAAATTTCGCCTGGCTCGGTCTTGCCCGAGCTTGGGCTGGCCCATGTCGGGCCTCCCGGGCTCCTGCCAAAATTTGGACCGGGCCGGGCCACGGGCTAGAAAATTAGACCTAGGGGGCATTCAGGTCTTGGGCGGGCCGGTGGGCTTGGGCGGCCTAAACATTTTTTTTTTCTACCAAAATTTTATTATTTTTTACTAAAAATGACACTGGGCCTCGGGCGATCCGAGCCTCAAGCTGGGCTTTGAGTAGGTCATGAGTGGGCCGATGGGCTAGGCTACAGGTTGGCCCAAACGGGTGGGGCCCACAGGCTGAGTCGGGCTTCAAAATGACGGCCTTGGTCCTGGCTTAGGGTCTCGAGCTGTGCTTGGGCGGGCTTCGGGCCACCCACTGGTTGCAAGCCATTTTTATACTCCTAATGACGCCCCAAAAATCAAGAAAATCAGAGAATTTATTAACAAATAAATACAGGGCTCTTCTAAGGTTACAAATTTAGGAAATGTCACTAATAAGTCATTTAGTCAATAACCAAGTAAGATCCTAAAAAATATCAAAGTAGTCAATATAGCCTCCCTTCAAAGTCTAATCTCCTTAGATAGCAAAGTTACATTTTTGACAGATCTTATGTGATAAGCCAACCTGTGTGATGCTTAATTATGCATGTGATTATGTGTTTGATATGAATTTACATGTTTAATGGTGTCAATTATGTGATTTTGGAATTATATCTGTCGAATGTAGGAATATTTGTTGCAATTAGAACTTTGAACTGAAATTGAAAGCTATAGAGACGCTAGAACCAAAACCGACTTCATACCTATGTTTAGCATGAATTTTAGAGCCTGTTGCGAAATTTTGTAAAATTACAATTCGTAATGATTTAATTAAGTTAATTAGCCTAAGTTCTATACATGTATATAGCTATTTTGAGTTCATCTTTGTTGAGAGCATTTGCTAAAGAGAGCGGAAGAAGAGAAACTAGAGATTTGGAGGAGATTCAAAGGGAAACTCCTAGATTTGAGCTAAGGTATGGAAATCTATCTAGAATCCTTGTAAATAACTCATTTCTTGCTTGAAATCAAGAGGGATTTGAAGATTCAATACCTAAAAGAGTTAGGGTTTTGAATTTAGAGTAAATGCAACAAATGGAACCTTAATGTCATGACCCGAACCCGCCCCTATGGATTAAGGTCATAATTGGCCAGTAATCAAGGGATTACTTACGGCCTCAAACCAAATAAAACATGTTTCATCAGAGTTAAGGGGCCAAAATGGAAGCAGACTAAAAAAAAATTGTCCATAGAGCTGTGCTTACATGGCACATCAAAACATCACAAAAATATATTCATTAATAACTCACACCAAAAGAAAATATCTTAAGGTTCCATACACACAGGATCATTCAAGTCTTAATCAGCCAAACTCAAAGCATATATGTACAAAGATGATTCAACATTGTCGTCAACATAGCAAAATTATAACAAAAGAACAAAATGGTAAAACAAGTCTCATGTGTGAGATGTTTGGGCTGACTCCTCAAAACTTTGACTGTTTCTCACATATTTCACTGAGGCTGGGTTTGGACATCTCTTGGCTCACCTACAGACACATGAATTAAAGTGAGCAAAAGCCCAGTGAATAATATCAAATAAAGAGAGTACATGAATGAAATTCAAAACAGATATATCAAACGGTCTTAGACCCATTCATGTTTCCAATTGGTGCGTTACACGGCTTCGAGCTTGAACATATCAAATGACCTTTGGCCCACTTGTTTTTAACCAACGGCCTCGGACCCAATTCATTCATATCAAATGGCCTCTGGCCCAATCATTCATGTCCAACGGCCTTTGGCCCAATCATTCATGTCAAACGGCCTTTGGCCCAATCATTCAGCATGACGAATATTGTCCACCTTTCAAATTAACAAACTCATGAAACTCGAATAAGAGTAAACAATTGGACAAATGACATACTTCAAATATCTTTACTAAGATATTACTCACAGTGTTCGGCTGGTGGATTTGCCCTTGAGCTCGACCCTACACATTACATAACACATATGGGTCACAAACGATTCAATCCGTTCTTAATTCACATATTCTTCTTAGGCCTCTTTCTTATCTTCTACATCCATTTGTACTGCGTAATGCATGCCTAAGAGTGCTTAGAAGTGAAAAGGGAACGGAAAATGAAGCACAAAACATCTTTTCAAAGTTTCAGAAACAGGGCTTCCCGCTCGAGCGGACCCCTTTGGTCTGCAAAAGTACCGGTTGCCTCATTTTTACGCTTGAGCGTGACTTCGGATGCTCGAGCTGGAATTCAAACTACGTGGCTAGCTCTCGAGCGTGACTCTTTTCGCTCGAGCAGACATTAATGTCTGCAAAAGTTCTGGGAACTAATATTTCACGCTTGAGCGGATTTTACCCCGCTCGAGCGGACATGCCAAATTCTGGAATTTCTAGAATTGTTCTTGAAGCTCAAACTTGACATTCAAAGGCCCAAAACTCATGTTCTTGGTTCAAAAACGTGGAAACACATTATATACCATGAGGACATAAGCAATACGAGGCCAATTGTTCAAAATCATGATTTAATTCTCAAATCATCTCAACAAAACACATAGCTTCATGATTAAACTTCAATATACATATAACCAAACTCCATAACTTCATGATTTATACATGCATGTGTAATATAGACTTCAATACCATTTCAAATGGCACAAGTGATGTTTATACTCATGAAGCTCAACAAAACCATGCTTGCATGTATGATTCAACACTCAATTTCTCATAATTGACATGCTACATGTTAGATTATGCAAATTCTTGGCAATTCTCTTCATGCATGTACATACCAGTTTCAATTTCATCATAATCAATTCAATTCATGTTCTTAATTACCATTTAATTTTGAATTCACAAAATTATAAACTCAAACTCATGAATTTACTCACCTAGGAGCTCCAATCTTCACAAATGTAGTTAAATCTTGAGTTAATCTTTAAGATCACCAAGCTCCTTGATCAACTCTCTATCTTGAGTTCCCTTTCTCTCTAAATTTGGCACTCTCTCTCTCTCTCTCTAGAGTGTAATCTCAGCCAAAGGAGAAAAATGAGCTCCAAACAATGCTCCAAAATGTAAATAGGCCACTTATATATGTTGGCCTAATCAAGTTTGATTAAGGCTAAGTAATTAATCCCAATTTAATCGTTCTGAATCTAATTATTTTGATCCGAATTAATTTCTAATTAAATTTCACCGTAGGCTCTAAAAATTATGCTAATCACAATGGCGTAATCAATTTCGGTTTCTGATGCCTCTACGGCCTTTAATTAAAATTCTAAAGCAGAAATTCAAACAGATTTTCCTACGGTGAACAGATAGAAATACAAGCACACATATAATCATGTGATTATCACACAAAACCATATCAAGCATATAATCACAATCATAATTAAGATCAATTAGCATAATACGGAACAGGGTTATCACACTTAATCTCTTCAACCTTGTTTGATTTGAGTTCAATCTTGTGAATAATTCATAAAATAAGCTCTAGATTATTCATACAACAAAGATTTGTTGAAAGATCATCCATGTTTATATGTATTTTGAGCTTAATTATGTAATGCATGAATGTATGAAAAAGATGAGACCTTGAATTTGACATTGAAGCAAGATTGATATGTTTGAGTTGAAATTGCACTTGAATCATGTTAGTATATTTTAGTTAGTTTTGCATGAATTTGGGCTTGAAATTGAGTTTGGGAATTTGGATTCAAAACCTCATTTTCGGACTGTTTGGAACTGCCTAGACCACTCGTGCAGCTACGAACTCCGCACAAGCGAAGCATAGACCAAAATAGGACACAACATTCTGCTCACTCGAATAGCCACCATTTCCCCATGAGTGGAGCTTGACCGCTCAAGCGGTTGGATATGCCACACGAACGGCCAGCAGGAGAGAAAATCCTATTTTCTTGTGTTGACCCCTCCGACCTTCTAAACGCATTCTTGACCTTATTTAAATGCTTCAGAAAGTGAAATGATGATTAGAAACTCATTGAAAAAGGATATGAATCATTGAAAAAAAAAAGTGTACGAAGTGGAACGAAGTATTTATTGAATGTGGTTGTGTGAAATGTTGTATAGGTCGTGTGCTAGAGGAGACGTCGCAAAACCAAACGCACTGTGAGTAATAGTATTGTAAAGATATGTTCTTAATTGATTATTTTGATCCAGGTATGGTGACTTATTCTGATATTGTGTTTTGATTGAAATGAATGAGTTTTACGAACGTTATATGACATGTGCAATATTGACCAAAAGTCGTTCCGTTTATGCTATGATGTGCTTGGGCCCAAAGTTGTTCTGTTAATGATATGATGATATATGATTGGGCCCGAGGCCGTTGTGATATATGTGGACCCAAGGCTGTTATGTTATATATTGGGCTTGAGGTCGTTCCATAATATGTTGGGCCCGGGACTATTCTGTAAATGTGACTATGGATAGTGTTATGACGGATGAAATTTTAAAAAAGTATTGTGTTTACATAATATGCTTTCTTTTAATTCAGGATTATTCATTTGATTCTCTTTATTTTACTATTATTCATTGAGCGTCGCTTACCCCCTATGCTGTATGTATGTATGTAGCCGATCAGCATAGAGGCCAACCTTAGAGTCAGTCTCAAGAAATTGCTTGTGAGGACCTGTCGTGTCGAAACTCCAAGATGGAGCTGTTGTCTTTTGACTTTATGTTTATGCTAAGACTTTTACCCGGTGTTGTCATGTTGGTTTTGTAGATGTGTAACTTAATGTCATGACTCCTATGTGTACACGTATTTTATCTTGACCATTTAAGCACCGCTCAAATATTTGCTTACACTTAAGGCCCCATTATTACAAACATTTGTTTTTTGTATGAGGCCGTAGGTAATCGTGTGATTACTGGCCAGTTGTGAACCAAACTTTTAGAGGTAGGTTTGGGTCATGACATCTTAACAAGATATTAATATAAGGTCTACATAAATTGACCAAAATAAAAATAAAAATAAGGGATAAGTAATATAAAAGATATGTATGGATATAGAAATAAAATAATAATTACAAAATCATATCTAAAATTCAACAGGAGATTTAACACTTACAATCCCAAAACACATTTATAAAACTAGTTTCTAATTCTCTTAGAATATTCATACGTCTTCAAATGCTTTAGTTTTAATAGGCTTCCATACTTAGTATGAAACGCTATGAGATTTGAATGCTAAGTAAATGTGCACACACCGAAGACCTTAAAAAAGACGGTAAAAAATAAGGGCCTTTCCCATAACCTCCTCCAACCTTATTTGTCATAAATACCTAGGGTCTGAATACAACCGGTTCATTTAAGGGTTTCAAAACAACCACTTGCGCAAGTGTCATAACCCAAACCCGCCCCTATAGGTTTAGAGTCATGATCAGCCAGTAATCCTGGATTACCTACAGCCTCTATTAACAAATTTCAAAATATTTAAATAAGATCAAGACCTGAGGCGGAAGCAAAACAAAAATAATAATGTTCATTGAGATAACTCATATCACAGTTAAATCTCAAGGTCCTCTTGTTCGGCAACGGTGTCAGTCTCACCCAAGAGTAGTGTGGCACTAGTATCATCTTCAACAGTTAGATCGGTGATACCCTCGTCAATGGTGACACTCAACTGAGATTGGCTGGTAATCCTCTGCCAAGCTGGAACATTTGTCGGCCATGTTGGATCAGCAGTTGAAAGGGATGAAGTGGTATTAATTGCCAGGCTATCCTCCTCCACCTCCTGCAGTTTTGTTGTACAACACTGGCATACGCCGCCATGTAATGTGGAGGTGGATTCAGGAAGATTTCAGAATCAATGGAGTGACCAAGCTTTTTTGCTGCCACCTTCCAACCGTACTTAAAGAAAATATCCTTGGTGGCCTCGCATTGTTGAATGTGGACTTGCTCGCCTTCCGCATAACCTCAATCCTCAGCGTCCTCCATCTTTTTCTTCAGCGCCTTGATCTGGGCATCGTTAGTGTCTTTCAACTTCTTTAGCTCATGCAAATACCTATTTTTCTTTTCAACTAGGGCCTTCTGTTTGTCCTCTTCAGTCGTACGAACTTGCTAGACCAGCTTGTCACACTCACTGTTTATCTCGGCCAACTTCGCCCTTAGTTCTTTTAGCTCATCGTCCTTGGCAGCATTGTCAGCAATGACAACTTTGGCAGCCTTTCTCAAGTCCAGTATGCATTTATTTGCCACTTGATTTTTTTGCTCGGCCTACAAAACACATTTGATATCAGAAGGACCGAGCAAATAGTTAAGAAGAAATGAGAACGATTAAAGAGTTATCACTCACCAGAACAAGCAACTAGGTGGCTGACCTGATAGCCTTTAGCTCGGTTAGTTGCTCATGCCTCTCCATGTCAGTAGGAAAACAAAGACTCTTCACCAGATTGAAGGCCAAATGATTGTCCTTGTCAGCTCAGACCGAATATGATGTAGTCACAACTCAACCCTTGTAGGTCAAGGTCGGTGCCCACATTAGGTGGTGGATGGGTTAGCCTGTTCGGTCTGGCTTCCCTGCAAAGGCATTTCCAGGTCAAATAGCCTAGCGATTTACTGCTTAGTTTCTTCTTTGTTCACTAGATGCTGCTCGGTGGGCGCAGTTCAAGCCCTTTTGCTAGGCTGAGATGAGGAAGCCCTGGCTGTTGGCAGGGCAATCACGGTTGACCTTCCTTGTTCAGTAGGACATTCTCGGTTTGAGCATCAGCTAGTGCTGCGAAGGTCTGTTTGGTGATGAGGGCTCGGAGTACTCTCTTTTTGGCCATGTCTTGCTCTTCGGTCAAGGACATGAGGTTGATTTCAGGCAGGTTGGGATCTGGTTCAAGTGACGGCTTTAGGAGAAATTCTGTGATCTTGCTCTTTTGTTTGTCACTGTATCGGTAAGTTGGCTCAAAGTTGAGTAGGTTAGTCCAATCTCTTTGCATGTATTTTAGCGCGGCGCGGAGGGCATATTGGTTGGCATAGACACATCTCTCCTTCAGCACATCTAGATCTACTAGGAAAAAATGCAAGTGTTAGTGCGGTCCAGGGTGAACAAATTCTGAAAAATAAAGAGAAACAGTGCTATCGAGAAAAAGCAAGACCGAGCTATCCATATCGATTGATTATTTTTTGTGATTTATATACCAGCCCGGCACTAGGGCCTCAATGTCTTCGTAGTTACCAAAGACCCACAAGAAGTCGTCATCATGCAAGTTTTTGTCCGACATTCCTTTGATGATCTGCTCACGTCCTCTTTTTTGCTTTTAGGTAACAACACGAGCCACCATATGTCTGACTAAGGATGTATTGGTGGAATAGCTCGGTTAGGCCTAAATTATGGCCTAAACGGTGGTTTAGCTCAGCTATGCCATTTAATATGCAGTAGGCGTTTTTGGCGAGTTGTGTTGGGCAAAGTCTGGTCTACCTAAGGAATTCACACACTAGAGGTTGGACTAAAAAATGAAGTCTGCCCTCCACTATGGATATCATTGTGGAGGGGCAAAACCCTTCTCAGTCCCAGGGCTATGTGTCCTGTTTAGCCAATTCCAAATGTACATTGTCTGGAATGTTGTAGTCTTTGCAAAATTTAGCGATGGCACTAGAGGAGCTCACCATGAAGCGATACTTTCCCATAAGTGTGGATTTTACGTTAATAACTTAGCAGATTTGCTCGGCCTCACAGCGCAGCCGCAAACATGCGTATGTTTGTTCGGTCGAATGGCGTCACCAAGGAGTAATTGTGATGGTGTGCCTGACTAAGCCTAGTTGAGTCTGCATGGTTGAAAAGGAATTGTGTTATGCTTAAGTGATTGATCGAGCTAAAACAACAGTGTAAATTGTGTGAAGTGTAACAAAACTTTAGCAGGTTGCTTAGTTGAGAGTTTGCATCAATGTCATTTTTAGCTTAATCGTTGAGCTGGGCATGATAAGCTATGGTAGCTTGGTTTGGAGGCTGGGCAAGGTTTAGCTCGGCACCAAAGTATGAGCAAGGTTTAGCTTGGTTTAGCTCAGGTCATTAATAATGTTCTTTAGCTCGGTAGGTTTCACTAAAAGCATTGCAAGAGGATGTTTGTTCGATTCTAGTGCAATTTTGGATTAAACTCATGATTATTGACTGGTTTTTCCAAGAGCATCCATCTATCACAAAAGAGTAGAAGGCAAATGTCCTTTAGAGGATTAATCTAATTCCAATGATAATTTTGCTCATATTCCATCAATTACAAATGTTTAAACGTGGTTTGTGGGCATGAGCGACCAAAAAATAGCAAAATAGTAGCAAAAATCCAAGAACGTGAAGAACAATATCTGTAGCTATGGAAAAAATATTACAAAGGAATTAAAGGCTTACCTTTTGGGATGCTAAGTCGAGTTCCAATCAGCAACAATTGAATAGGGCGCTGCTGTGAAATTGTGCTGATTTGAGATAGAAATACAGGTATTCGAAGCAGTAAGCACTATGGTTTCTAGGGTTTTTTGCTGGAGAGAATGAACAATAGAGGTTTAGGCCATGTATGTGTGAGTTATATATACGTAGAAAACAGAAAGACGGGATGATTCAAATTTTGGAGAAGGATACGTGACCGTTGAAGCAGGCCTACAGGCACAAGTGGGGCTAGCCACGTATCCCAGAAAGGACGATGTGTTAGAAGCATTAGAGTGGTTGGTAAACGTATTGTATGGCTGATGAGACCGTTATAGACCGAGCAACCCTTATAGCTCGACAGAATTGAGAATTTTAACTTAGTTGAAGAAGGTAATCATAATCATGCCTGGCAGATGGAATTAAGGGGCAATTAAGAGGGTAATTTGTATAGCCAAATTAGGCCGATCTAGTTGGAATCATTTTCCGGAGCTGGGCCACACAGTGGATTGAACAGAGGATTGGGCCGGTCAAAGATGTTTGACTGGACTAGTAAAGGTCTATATCTTGGGACCTAGCTATTTCCTAATGCCGATCAAGGGTTGAATCGAGCTACGAAGTGAAAGCCATCAAAACAGGCCGAGGTGGGAAATTGACCAAGCTAGGAGTATAGCCACGCAGTGTCGACTTGGCGGCGCGCTGTGTAGACGCTGCACCGCTGTGTGTTACACAGCTAAGCCAATGGTGAGCATAACAAAGGTAGTTCGATTGTATAACGGTAGCCGAGCAAAGAATTGTGTCATCTCACTTGGCTTATAGTGAGGAGGGTGCCAAAGGATAAGCATTATCCTTTAGAAATGTAATTCCTAGGAGGACTCAACTAAGGATAGTTAGAGTCATACTAGGATTATGACATGCGGAATCTATAAAATCTCAAGCCAAACTCTCACCCAGGTATTGCAATTCGTACTCATGAATTCACAGAGTTTTCGTATCCTTAGTCTACTTGTTGACTTAGGTATCGGAGAGGTTTCAGGCACACATCCGCCGGCTACCTTACATTTTTTATTCCAGGTGTTATAATGACATTTGAAGGAGTGCAAGCTTGATTAATAGAATTATACGAGTGAGGATTATTTTGTGCTCGTATAGGATGTTTCTTCTAATATATATATATATATATATATATTTTGGTTGTAAATAGTACTACTCTTATATTTCAAAGGGGAAATTACAAGATAGTAAGAAATGAAGAATTTATTTATCAAAAGACGGGGTGCAATCAGATAACTCAAAATTATATGAAATAATTAAATAACTATTAGAAAATGACTGATACATATTGATTTATTATTATTTTTAAATTGCTTATGTAAAAAATTTATTTTCTTATTTTTTTTTTTTTTTACATTTAGCTTGTCCCTAAGGCTACCTAGGCGTCATGAGTTCAAATCACAGAAACAGTTTCTCAACATGATAAAGTTGTATACATTCGATCTTAAATTTTGTAACATTAAAAACTTTGTGCATGGGGACTCTTTTCAACACTTACTTTGGCCCCCCTTGAACAAATTGTTTGGCTCTGTCCTTGGATATGGGATTTGAAAGATAAAGAGTTCGAGTTAGGCACAATGTTTGGGTATACCCGAAAGACATGGTATCCATAATGTGTTATGCATTGTTGTGACAAATGTTTACCTATTTTTCTTGGTAGAGTTACAATGAATTGTCATTCAGAAAGGAAATTACGTATTTTGTGGTAATATTATGTATTTTATTGGTAATGTTACATATTTTTTGGTTAGAAAATGTTTGGATTAAAAAATGTGTAATATTACTACGGATTAAAAAATGTGTAATATTACTACAAAAATACATATCATTATCACAAAATGCGTAACTTCATTTATGAACCATAAATTATTGTAACTCTATCAAGAAAAATATGTAATATTTGCCATAAAAATGCATAACACGCCACAAATATAAGTAACAGGGTGCGTATGGTACACTTTTTTTGAGGAGCATGTACCATAGAATTTTTCATATTGTTGTGCCTATTTAATGGAAATATTATTAGTAATATTATTAGGGAGAATTAAAATTTAGTGTAAAGTTACAAAAAAAAAAAAATACATACAAACGATAAATTTTATAAATATTAATAATTAAGTTATAGACTTTTTATATTTTGATAAAGGAGAAGGCTCCTTTCCAGTTGAATAATTTAATTGGACGGCGCTGTCAGCCCACCGTGGGCCTATCATGTAACTCACCTCGATGATCTGAATCGTTCATCTTGTAATGTCTTTCGAGAACATCTTCAATAAAAAAATCATGTTGATCGGATAACTGCAACTATATGATCAAATAAGATTTATCTTAAAAAGAAATAAACAACATGACATGGATAGGCCCGGATAGGCCCACAAGGACCACAGCCCACAGTGAACAAACCCAAGCCCACCATTTAGACTCCATTGCATAACCCGGGTAGTAAAACCCAGGACAGCTGGAGGCCAACTGAGCAGGGAAGGCCAATGATACTCGGACACATGGCAGGTGCAGAACAGGCCACGTCAGCAGACAAAGATCTGCAAAGTTATTGCCACAATATATCACCATTAATGCAGCCCATCACAGCATTTATTACGACAACACCTCCCCGTCGGAACAGCGCCACCTTACCCTGTACAAGACAAGCTACAACATAGACTTTCGGCGTGGGGGGCACGTCGGAAGGGACAGTGAAATGATTACCAAAGGATATAAGCAAGCATGGAAGACAAGAAGAAGGTTAAGCTTTTTTATCTCCAATCTCTCTCTACATACATCATCTCCATTCCTATTTGCTAACTTGCTCGTCGGAGGGTTCGCTGGGGGACTACCCCGTTCCCCATTGGACTTATTTGCAGGTCATCTGGTGGGCTTCGCCATTCGGACGTGGACTCGAGGAGCTTGGATTGGTCCAGTCCATCCACCGGGAACGAACTGTATTATCAGTTGGCGCCGTCTGTGGGAACTGTTTTGTCCGTACGCCAGTTGTGTTCATTGCCGCCGGAGACCCTGTTCCAGTAACCTTTTTCACCTCACCCATCAAGTGTATGGTCACGACTAGATCCATGGCTTCCCACCATAATGCTGCCGATCATCAAACCGACCCTCCCAATCCAAACAACCCACCACAATACTTCATCGAGCTTACCAACAGCATCAACCGCATGGCCGAGCAAAACCAGACCTTAATAAACGCTCTGCTCCAGAGAAACCTCCCCATTCCTCCACCGCCACCTCCAGATATCCTGCCCAACCTAGAACGAACTCCCGGCCATACTGCCCCACAACCTAACCCACCTAACTTGGGCGGTTTGCAACCTCCTCACCCACATGTAAATCCACCACCTCCACCCCCGCACCCATCGATCATAGCACCAGCCCCAGAAGGAGAGGCCAGCAGCATCCAACACCTGTCTCCCTCTGGTGGTGACAACATTCCCCTTTAGGACGCTGAACTCCGCGCCATGAAACTCCAGCTCCAAGGGGTTATGCAAAACATTCAGCATAAGCCCTCCACTACGGCCACCTCACCGTTTGTTGCCTCCATCCGAGACAAACCTTTGCCCTCCAAGTTCAAAATGCCCTCCATCGACTCCTTTGACGGTATGACAGACCCAGTCGACCATCTGGAGACCTACCGCACCCTCATGATTCTCCATGCCTTCCCAGACGAGATTATGTGCCGAGCTTTTCCCGTGACACTGAAGGGGTCAGCTCGGCTGTGGTTTAGCCAGCTACCACCAGACTCTGTCTCCACCTTCCAACATCTCAGTGACTCTTCCTAAGCCATTTCATCGGAGCCCAGCGTCAGCGACGCCCGGCAACCCAACTTCTCAACATTCGTCAGATCGAGGGGGAATCACTTCGCAGCTTCGTTACTCGCTTCAACACCGAAGCCCTGCAAGTTGCAGAAAATGACGACAAGGTCATCCTCACAGCTTTCATGGCCGGTCTGCGGTCGTCTGATTTCCTTTTCTCCCTCTCTAAAAACCCCCCGACCTCAATGGCCGTCCTACTCTCCAAAGCCCAAAAATACATAAATGCCGAACTGCCGAGGATCACAGCTAAAATACATGAATGCCGAGGACTCACTCGCCGCTCGGCAGGATCCAACAGCTAAAAACCTGACCCCAAGAGAGAAGAGAAAAGACTCTGAACCCAAAAACACCCAGTATCATAGCCAAACACCCCACTATACAGACCGACCCCCTCGTGCAGACCGGACGGCACCAGTCCGACCGCCCGGTCGGTTCGAGCGATATACACCCCTCAACTCTCCCATGGAACATGTCCTCAACCAGATCCAACGGGACTACCCCCTCAAATGGCCTCCCCCTCCACGGAACCCTTCCAACCGGAAAGACCAGTCCAAATATTGCCGTTTCCATTAGGACCATGGCCATAACACTGATGACTGCATCAACCTCAGGGATCAGGTGGAGACCCTCATTCGCCAGGGGCGCCTGAGTCGATTTACCGACTCCCGCCCTCAACAACGGCCAAAAACCAAACCCTACAGAGACAATCGCCGGCACACCCCACCGCGGCAGCCGGCTCAACCAAATCCAGGCCATGACCGACCTCCACAACAGCCTCGGCCACCAGGTAACCCACCCCCGCCTGTTGGTGAAATCAGAGTTATTTCAGGTGGCCTCGCCTGCGGAGGACCATCCCGTTCGGCTCAGAAGGGCGGAACTGAGAAAAATACGGCAAGGCTCAGACAAGGCAGTCGCTACTGTAGACCGACCCTCCAAACAGCCCAAACAGTGGACAGAGCCCATCACTTTTACGGACGACTGCACAGGCATCCATTACCCACATGATGACCCCCTTGTCATTTCGGCCATCCTCTCCAACTACAAGGTCAGACGAGTTCTCATCGACAACGGCAGCTCTTCAGACATCATCTTCCTCAACTGCTTTCGCCAGCTCAAGATTGGGGAAGAAAGCTTGTCTCCACTCCAAACCCCCCTGGTCGGCTTCACTGGCGACCGTGTGACCTCCATTGGTTCCATTGACCTTCCCATCACTATTAGTGAATACCCACGACAGGCCACGAAGTTGCTCACCTTCCTTGTGGTCAATTGCCCATCTGCCTACAACATCATCCTTGGCCGCACCGCCCTAAATGCTTTCCAAGCCATCACATCCACCTATCATCTTGCCCTCAAGTTTCCCACCGACCTCGGGTCGGCACAGTCAGAGGAGAGCAGACCGTGGCCAGGGAGTGTTATGTTGCTTCACTTAAAGAAGTCAAGCTGAAGGAGGCCATGATTATCGAAGGACTTGATGTCCGAGACGAAGATGAGCTGATCAGGGGAGAACCTGTTGAGGAGCTCATTGAGGTTCCCATCGACCCCACTAACCCAACGAAAACTGCTAAGATCGGCAGCCAGCTATCCCCCCAAGCGAAATCCGATCTCACTGCCCTTTTGACCGAGCACAATGACGTCTTTGCTTGGACCCATTCAGACATGCCAGGCATTGACCCCGCCTTCATAACCCACCGCCTCAGCATCGAACCTCATTTCCGACCTTACAGACAAAAGCAGCGTATTTTCCACCCAGAGCGCAACAATCTCATAGCCGCAGAAGTTGACAAACTCCTTGAGGCTCAGTTCATCCGAAATGTGGACTATCCTAAGTGGCTGTCCAATGTGGTTCTGGTCCGCAAGAACAATGGCAAGTGGCGACTCTGCGTCGATTACTCCGACCTGAACCGAGCTTGCCCCAAAGATAGCTATCCACTCCCCCGCATTGATCTGCTGGTCGACGCCACGGCCGGTCACCAAATGCTCAGCTTCATGGATGCTTTCTCTGGGTACAACCAAATCATGATGCACCCGTCCGATCGGGAACACACATCCTTCATTACCGACCGAGGTACCTACCACTACTGTGTGATGCCGTTCGGACTAAAGAATGCGGGGGCCACCTATCAACGGTTAGTCAATGCCGTTTTCCAAGATCAGATCGGTCGGAACATGGAAGTGTATGTGGACGATATGCTAGTCAAGAGCAAACTCTCCACTGACCATCTGACCGACCTACGGGAGACCTTTGCCACCCTTCGCAAGTATCAGATGAAGCTCAACCCCGAAAAGTGCGCCTTTGGCGTAGGATCTGGAAAGTTCTTGGGTTTTATGGTCAGTCAGCGCGGCATTGAGGCCAACCCGGAGAAGATCAGGGCCTTAATTGAGATGCAGTCACCCAAAACTGTTAAGGAAGTTCAAAGACTCACTGGCAGAGTGGCGGCCCTCAACCGGTTCATTTCCCGCGCAACAGATAAGTGTCTACCATTCTTTAAATTCCTTCGGCAGACTTTCGAATGGACGACCGAATCCAAAAAGGCTTTCCAGCAGTTAAAACAATGCATGGCCAACCTCCCTTCTTTTGCAGGCGATCTCGAGCGAGCCCCTCTTCCTCTATTTAGCAGTATCGAACACCGCCGTCAGTGCAGCTCTCATTAGGGAAGACGACTCAGTCCAACGGCCGGTCTATTACATCAGTCGAGCTCTCAGGGGAGCAGAGCAGAATTACCCTCTGCTAGAAAAGTTGTCCCTGGCCCTGGTCACCGCCTCCAGACGACTTCGTCCTTACTTCCAGGCCCATTCCATAGTGGTCCTCACCGACCAACCCCTGAAGAAGGTCATGCAGCAACCAGAGCTTTCTGGCCGACTTATGCAGTGGTCCGTGGAACTCAGTCAGTTTGACATCTCCTACCGCCCCCGCACAGCAATCAAAGGACAGGCCATCGCCGATTTCATCCTAGAATTCACCAACCCTACCCCAGCCACTACCTCTCCACCACCACCAACTCCTGCTGAACCAGAAGACCCCCATTCTTGGACTCTCAACGTCGATGGGTCATCCCGGAGGGAAGGTAGCGGGGCTGGTCTCATTCTCACCTCCCCTGAAGGTGGTTGTATCAAGTGTGCTCTCCGTCTCTTGTTTAAGGCCAGCAACAATGAGGCCGAATATGAAGCGTTGATAGCAGGACTCCGCCTGGCCAAAGACATTGGTGTTAGCCACATCCGCGTGTTCAGTGACTCCCAGCTCATCGTCGGTCAGATCACGGGGGAGTTCGATGCGAAGGATGGCACCATGCGGGCTTACAGGAACATGGCGCTCCCCCTTGTCCGACTCTTCAACACTTTCCAGATCCAACACATACCTCGGGCGGAAAACTCCAAAGCCGATGAGATGGCTCAGTTGGCCTCTGCAGATCAGTCCGACCTCAACCACGGAGTCCACCTCGAATACCTAACTCATCCGGCCGTCTCACCTGACCAGCACGAAGTGCAGTTCCTCCAAAATGAACCCATCCCCTGGGCATCCGACATCACCCTATTTCTGACAACAGGAGAACTCCCTAATGACCAACAACAGGCCGCCAAAGTCAGGGCTCGGTCGTCTAACTACGTCCTGGTCGATGGCATCTTGTACAAACGTGGTTTTTCACGACCATATCTGCGATGCCTCAACTCAACCCAAGCAACATATGTAATGCAAGAAATCCATGAGGGAATTTGTGGCAATCATTCGGGCGGCAGGTCTTTGGCCCACAAAATACTCCGTACTGGCTATTTCTGGCCGACTCTCAATCAAGATGCCACTGATTTTGTCCTCAAATGCGATAAGTGTCAGCGCTTTGCCAACATCCCCCATGCCCCGCCTACAGAATTGATCACGCTTTGCAGCCCCTATCCATTCGCCAAATGGGGGATCGACCTGATCGGTCCACTTCCCACTGGCCGAGGCCAGACCAAGTTCGCAGTTGTCGCCATTGACTACTTCACCAAGTGGGTAGAGGCTGAACCCTTAGCCACCATTACCGAGCGGAACACAACCAAGTTCATCTGGCAATCCATCGTTTGCAGGTTTGGCATCCCTCAGGCCATTGTGTCAGACAACGGCAAGCAATTCGACAACGCTAAGTACAGAAAGTTCTGTGCAGATCTCCAGATTCAACCATGTTTCTCCTCCCCCGGTCATCCCCAAGCCAATGGCCAGGTTGAGGTCACCAATCGGTCTCTTTTGAAGATCATCAAGGCTAAGCTGGAGGCTGCTAAGGGACTCTGGGCTGAGGAACTACCAAATGTACTCTGGGCCTACCGAACTACAGCTCGGACTCCTACCGGGGAAACCCCCTTCCGCCTAACATACGGCGCTGAGGCGGTTATCCCAGTAGAAGTCGGTCTGCCAACCCCCAGGGTTCTACATCCCGACCCAACACTGACTGAAGAGCTCCGTCGCGCGGACCTAGACCTGATTGAAGAACTCAGGGAGACCACTGCGGTCAGATTAGCCTCATACCAACAAAAAATGAGAACACATTACAATCGCAAGGTCCGACCAAGGGAATTTGCTGTGGGGGACTTAGTGTTGAGAGAAGCAACCCTTGCCACCAAGAATCCGACTGAGGGCAAATTGGCAGCCAAATGGGAGGGACCCTATATTGTGAAAGCCAGACCGCGTCCAGGCACTTACCGACTTCAAGACATGGAGGGTCGCGACCTTCCCCACCCATGGAACGCTGAACACTTGAAACGCTACTTTCAATAAGCTGTTGCTTTTGTATCACTCAATTGTTGTACTTTCTTTTTAACGCAATATAAATTTTGATCATTGGAATACACTTCCAGCTACACCTGTCGTCTCAACAACATTTTTTACTTACAGTCCTTACACTTCCAAAGCCTCAGCCAGACTGAGCACTTCCAAAGCCTCGGCCAGACCGAGCACTCCAGAAGCCTCAGCCAGACTGAGCACTTCCAAAGCCTCAGCCAGACTGAGCACTCCAAAGCCTCAGCCAGACTGAGCACTTCCAAAGCCTCAGCCAGACTGAGCACTCCAGAAGCCTCAGCCAGACTGAGCACTTCCAAAGCCTCAGCCAGACTGAGCACTCCAGAAGCCTCAGCCAGACTGAGCACTCCCAAAGCCTCAGCCAGACTGAGCACTCCAAAGCCTCAGCCAGACTGAGCACTCCAAAGCCTCAGCCAGACTGAGCACTTCCAAAGCCTCAGCCAGACTGAGCACTCCAGAAGCCTCAGCCAGACTGAGCACTCCAGAAGCCTCAGCCAGACTGAGCACTTCCAAAGCCTCAGCCAGACTGAGCACTCCAAAAGCCTCAGCCAGACTGAGCACTGCCAGAGCCCTCAGCCATGACCGAGCGCTCCAACCTCAATTTCACCATCAGTGACCCTCCATAATTATATCCTTAATAAGATCTACATTGCACGTTAAGGAGTTCCTTACTTTCCTTAAACAGTCACAATTCCAGATCAAAGTTTTTACATCACCCTTTACTTAGTCAAATTTCAAAGATGTCCTCACATGCTAATCAGATTAACTCCGATCGGTCCATCTCATCCATTCAATTTTCATACAAGTCCCATTTTAGCTTACGTTGCGCGTTCAGGAGCTTTCTTACTTTACTTTGTATTGAAGATTTTTCCAAGTCCAATTTTACTCTCCATTAAGAAGTACTTCACTTTACCTCCCACTGAATTGTTACTTAATCGAATCCTACTCTGCGTTAAGTTTTTGTACAGGTTCAGTTTCACTATGCCTAAGCAAGCTTTTAGTTTTCCTCAACGTTGAATTCTCGCTACACCTCTGTATGGAGAAGTTCCCAAATATAGTTCACTGACTTATACATAAGCAAACACAATCAACTGATAGAAACAAATGCAACTTTATTTATTCACAGAAATGTGTACACAAGTTCATTACATCAATTCAAAAAAAAAAAAAAAAAACAAAAAAACAAAGAGACAACAAAACACAAAGGGGCTCTTCTCCACCTTCTCTAGTCATTCTTCTTCACTAGATACCAGGTCTTCCTCTTCAACGCCTTCATCCAAGGGGGTCTGGGCCACATCATCTTCCCCAATCGTTACACTACTAAGGTCAAGTTCTGGGAACAGTTCCTCAGCCCTCCGTTTGAACATTTTCCACCCACTGTCCCAGTACTCTGCCATTTCGTGTTTGTAGAAGTCTGACTGCTGGAAGCTTGCAATGACTTCAGACTCAGTTCTCCCCCCAGCAGTCGTCTTTGATGGGCCAGCCCCCCCAGAGTCCTCCCTTGCCAAACTGCTGGCAACTGCAGCATCAACAGCCATCTGAAATTCTGGAGATCCCTTGAACTGCTCCACCGCTGCGACGCACAGATCAGGGTAGGCAGCCCTCTCCGAGGCCGCCTTCGCCTTCGCCTTCGCCTCGTCCAGCTCCTTCATCAAGGTCGCCTTTTCAGCTGCAGCCTTAGCCCTCCCCTCCTCTAACTCCTTCGCTAGGCTCTCTTTTTCCGCCGCCAATTTGGCCCTCTCAGCCTCCAACTCCCTCTTCAAAGCCTCTCCCTCAGCAATCAACTTCGCCCTCTCTGCATCCACCTCCTTCTGATACTTCTCCTTCTCCTCCTTTGCCTTCGACCGCTCGCTCTCCAACTCTTTCTGCAGAGCATCAACCCTACCATCCGCCTCATCCTTTTGCCTGACCAACTCTTCATTGTTGATCATCGCTTCTTCGTGGCGTTCGACTGCGACGGCGCAAGCCTTCTGGGCCTCCTCCACCTTCTTCCGCTCGCCAGCCAGTTGGAACTCGAGCGACACAACCTGGCGGTGTGTGTTCTCCAGCTCCCCCTTGGCCGCTTGCAGATCGGCGTGAGCACTCTCCCAGCCTGCACTCTCCTTCTTCAATTTTATGAGCTGAGTCTTGGCTTCCTCCGCCTTTAACTTGGCAGCCCCCGCCTTCCTCAGAAGGGCCCCTGCCAAGGTGGTTACCTCCATTTGAGCGGAGCATAACCCCCTCAGCAGGTCAGCCTCACTGAATTTGGACGCCGAGCGCAGAGCGGACTCATCTACGATCTTCACCAAGCGGTCTGCTCCAGACCTGGCTGGGCCTTCTTCTCCCTCCAGCCGTCCAGCCACAGCACGGGCATGATAGATGGCTGTATTCAGGCTGACTCCCCCTTCCTGGGGCGCAGGACCCCCCTGGGGTCGTTCCTCTTCCCTTTGTCCAGGAACACTCCCCCCCACCCCTACGTCGATCGCCGCCATTACTGGCACAACTTCCCTGACCTGTGAGGATACATCCACCACCTCTGGGACGACCACCTTTTCTGAGGTCTCCTCCACTTCCCCCCTTCCACCTGTTTGGCCTGGCTGGCCTCTTCCACCCTCACCTCCTTTCTCCTTTTTTGTGCTGGCTCTTTCTCACTCCGCCTCAACCTCTTCTTCTTCTTCTTCCCTACGCCCAATGCCTCCATCTCCTTCAACGACCTCTCCTTTAAAGGGTCTTTTGGGAGCGGTCGCGGCACAAACTCATCCAAGTTCTTCTCTCCCAAGGGCTGAGGACGCGGTCGAATCCTCTCCCTCGCAACTGGCTGGGGCGGTCGGTCGGCTTGCACCTCTTTGAACTTCTACGCTTTCACCAAGATGGCTTGATCTTCTGCCTCCTGCACCCTTCTCCTGGCCTCAAATTCCGCTCGGTCGAGGTCCCCACCGATCGGTTTCGGACCCAACCCTGCCTCAAACAGCGCGGATGGCTGAACGAGCTCATCCCACTTAGTTTTTTCCTTCTCCCTCCACTCCTTTACTCTCTTCACCCTCTCCTCTGCCGCCGCCCCCAATTTTCGCTCCACAGACCTGGTTGGCACCTTCCACACCGTGCGCACACCAGCCCCTCCAGAGGTGGACACGTAGAACCACCGTGGCCTCCAACCTTTGATGGACGTTGGCAACCCCGCCACCAAACCCTTCCCTGCCGCCGCCTGAAGGGTAACCCAAGTCTCCTGCTGCCCTGACGCCTTGTAGCAGCCAAAGAACTCCTCCACAGTCATGGCCTGCCCTCCATTCGCCTTCGGCCATGCACTTGCGCAAGCCAGTAAGATCTTCCATGCATTGGGCATTAGTTGCCCTGGCGCTACCTCCAAATGATTGAGCACATCCACCACTATTTGTGGCAGTGGCAACCTTAGCCCGCCCTTTAGGGCTTCCTCATAGAGAGAAAACTCTCCTGGCCTGGCGTCAGTCGGCCTCTCTGTTGATGTGGGCAGTGACAACTCCACCTCCGCAGGAATCTAGTACCTTCCGCGGATCGCCTCCAACTCCGCCGCAGTAATAATGGATCTGTCAGCCCTCGAATGCCAGTGATCTGGTTCCACCTGACTGATTGGCGTCGGCGCCGCAATCATGGTAGAACCATGGCATCGCACCCCCGACTCCCCCACCCTTTCTGACCTATATTGCGCTGCTAACTCCTCAGCATCGTCGTCTCCAAGGGGGTTTACCCTCACATTCACAACTCCTTCTTGTGCCATTCCTAGGGTATGTTTGTGAATCGCTTCTGATGCAGGAGCAAGAAAATTGAAGAAATGTCGCAAAGGGGTATCGTGAGCGACAAATGAAGCAAGACTTGGAATATTTTGATTTTTTGTAAACAAGTAAGTGAATCTCACAACGCCAAAAGCCTACAGTTTGCCCGTATTCCAAGGATCCCAATTAATTTTTGCCAGTTTGAAAACTTTTCAAATCATCCGCCAAAACTGTCTTTTCAACCCCATAATGACCTATCGTTTCATCTTTGCTCCAACGCCTCACTTACCCCCCACGATACTGCCACGTGTATGATCACGATGCACTGACTCCTCCCCTTACCTTGTCTTTTCCACTTCAAACCACCACGTGACACGCCGCCTTTTGAGCCCCGTGCCCCTCCGCTCGGCCACCTTCGTGGTCGGCACCCCTCACGGTCGGCCTCTTCCACTCGGCCTCCTTCGCGGTCGGTACACTTCACGGCCGGCCTCTCCCGCTCGGCCACCCTTGCGGTCGGCCTCTCCTGCTCGGCCCCCCTCACGGTCGGACTCCTCCGCTTGGCCACCCTCACGGTTGGCCTCTCCCGCTCGGCCACCCTCACGGTCGGACTCCTCCGCTCGGCACCCTCGCGGTCGACCTCTCCCTGCCGGTCGGACTCATCTTCCTCATTACTATTCCCTTCGTTGGACTGAAGATGCACTCGGGAATGGGGGACTACTGACATAGATAGGCCCGGATAGGCCCACAAGGACCACAGCCCACAGTGAACAAACCCAAGCCCACCATTTAGACTCCATTGCATAACCTGGGTAGTAAAACCCATGACAGCTAGAGGCCAACTGAGTAGGGAAGGCCAATGATACTCGGACACATGGCAGGTGCAGAACAGGCCACGTCAGCAGACAAAGATCTACAAAGTTATTGCCACAATACATCACCATTAATGCAGCCCATCACAGCATTTATTACGACAATACCTCCCCGTCGGAACAGCGCTACCTTACCCTGTACAAGACAAGCTACAACACAGACTTTCGGCGTGGGGGGCATGTCGGAAGGGACAGTGAAATGATTACCAAAGGATATAAACGAGTATGGAAGACAAGAAGAAGGTTAAGCTTTTCTATTTCTGATCTCTCTCTACATACATCATCTCCATTCCTATTTGCTAACTTGCTCGTCGGAGGGTTCGCTGGGGGACTACCCCGTTCCCCATTGGACTTATTTGCAGGTCATCTGGCGGGCTTCGCCATTCGGACGTGGACTCGAGGAGTTTGGATTGGTCCAGTCCATCCACCGGGAACGAACTGTATTATCACAACAAATATAATTTTTAGAATAGATCATTAAGATAAAGGTGACGTGATCATGTAGTTATATTTATCCAATCAACATAATTTTTTATATAAATAATGTTCTCAAAAGACATGATGAACTGTTGAAATTATTTGAATCCCGTGATGGGTCTACTGTAAACTAACAGCACCGTCCAACTGAATTATTCAACTGATGAAAAGCCTCCTTTGATAAATACAGTTTCTAAAACCCACTATGTTGTAATTCTCCTATATTATTATGCATTCTTCTTTTGTTTTGTTGAATGCATGTCATTTCATTCCATTCGAGGAACGTGCGCTTGTGAGTTGTGTCACACATATGAGTCAACTTTATTTTCAATTAATAAAAAAAAAAAAAAAATGGTAAAATTGATCAGCTAAGTCACTTTTAAAATTCAAGAATAAAATAAATTATGTTAGTATAAAATCGAATATTTCCAAAAATAATAAAATGATCAAGTTTTTGTAAATAAGTGAAGATCGATCTTGGAATCATTCTTATACTCAAACTTAGTATTTTCACTCCGGTTATTTAAATGACACATTTTGTGAAGCAAATTAGAAAATTTTAATTAAGTTCATAAAAATTAGACCTTTTAGATAAAAATATCATGTTTACGTTAATTAGGTTCAACTTAAGGTCTTATTTGGGGAGTAATCATTTTAGTCAAAAGGTTACTATAAATTGTCACATTAATCTCTCTACTTTTCTGTACATCTTTTTATAAAAAGCTAAAAAATTACTAAAATAATCTGTTTCCAAACAAGGCCTTAACAATCATAAAATATCAAAATAGTTATAATCTCAATAAAATTTTCACATATTCTAAAATACTTTACATATCTTAATATATTTTTTACACACTTGGACACTTTTTTAACACAAAATACTAAATAGTGTGTTTGATTTCAATTTTTTGAATTCAATTTTTAACAAATTCAGTTTTTGTTTTTTGTGTTTTTTTCCTTTTTTTAGTGAATATTTTTTAAATTTTAACCAATTTTTTACTTTTTAGTTGCACCTTACTTACATGTGTCCAAATAGTAAAATATTTGTGAAAAAATATTTTTAAAAAGTAATAAATACAAAAAAATATAAAAAATGTACTTAATTTTCATTTTTTTAATATATTTTTTGGTATTTAGTATATTTTTTAAAGATTTTTTTTTTTTTACAAATATTATACTTTTTAAGTATATTTATGTTAGGTGTGTCTAAAAATTTTAAAAATTTGTTTAAAATATTAAAAAAATCATTGAAAACATTAAAATACGAAAAATAAAAAATAGAATTTTCTGAAAATCAGAACCAAACAAGCTAAAAATATTTATAATCTCAATAAAATTTCACATATTCTAAAATACCTTTCATATATCTTAATATATTTTTTAGGCACTATTTGACATAAACTAAATAAGTGCACTTATTTGGATAAGTATACTTATTTACATCATATCACTTCTTTATTTATTTTTACATCTTTTTATAAAATTTAAAAAATATAATTACTTAAATCATAGTCTTAGACACTTCGACACATTTTTTTTTTTAACACTAATAACAGCTATAAGAATGTTTTTAGCATTTCTTATAGCATTTCTCATGCATTGCAGAGACGGCTGAGGTGACAATAAACATCATCAATACCAAGAAGACAATGCCTTAACCAGATTCCAGACATATCAAGCACAATCTCACGAACAAGAAAATATTGAACAAAAGTGTAATAATGTATGAATAAAAAATAAAATTATATACAATATATATATAAAGAGTAATATGATAGATTTGTATTAAAATTTATTTCAAACTAAAAGATGTATAAAAAAGTGACATTAGCATTCTAAGAAAATGTTGTCATATCATTTTGATGGAATAATTTATAGTCCAATGGAATAGATAAAAACAATTACACAATTATGTGTTCGAGTTGCAATCCATCACAAAATGAGTTACACCCTTTATATATGGGATAAATTATTAATAGGTCATAATAGTTTGATTTAATTCCCATCAAGTCCTAAATAATTTCTAGTAAAATTATCGCTAAAAATAATTTTTTATGACGCCTTTCTACATATTTCGCTAAAAACTAATAATTAGTATTTTTTTGGTCATGATTTTTATAAATTGTTGATAAAATTTAGTAGCGTTTTTCTGTAATGAATTTTTTATCGTTAAAAATTAACAATTAATAATATTTTTTTAATATTATTTGATGAAAAATGTCGTTAATTATCATAAGACATGTTAGACAATAGGCTCGCCTATTAAGTCCTACATGTAAGTCTTCCTAATATTTGTTCCATTTTTTTTTTTTTTTGGTTCCTACATCCTAAATTATAATTTTTCTTAAAAACAACAAAGGAATAATGTTGGACACCAAACTAGCAAAACAATTATTTAATGGCCGGCCGGAGACAGCTTTGTTAGGAGGACTTTGTCAATCTCACCACCCAAATTTGTCCCTTTCACTCTGGCCATTATTTCCATCAGTATTTCAGCCTGTCCTACCAACTCCATTCTCTTCTGTTTCTTTATCACACACACACATTCAGTCTCTCTCTGTGTGTTTGTTACTAATTTCCAAATGTCCCACCCAACCAAAACCAGAGCCAAAACCAAAACCAAAACCAACCTCTTCCTTCCATATGCATCCTCTTACCTGCCTTGCAGAGCCTTATACTAGCTAGACAAAAGTAGTTTCAAATTCTTGACCTACCAATACCATAATATACCAATCAATCATGGCATGTAGTAGTAATAGAAGTAGTAATGGGATGAGGACATGTTGGGTTAATAATCAGGTTCTAATTATTCTATTTATGTTGTTAAGTTGTGCTGTGGTAACTCTAGCAGCACCACCTGATGATACTGAAGCCAGAAAGAGCCTTATCAAGTTCAAAGAGTCATTGACCAATGACAGTGCATTAAATGACTGGAATGAATCCATCAGTCTGTGCTCCGGCAATAATTCAAATTGGAATGGTTTGCTTTGCTTGAATGACGTGTTTTATGGGCTGAGACTTGAAAGCATGGGATTGAAAGGTATGATTAATACGGAAGTACTTGCAGAGTTGCCAACTTTACGGAGCATAAGCGTGATGAACAATGACTTTGAAGGTCCAATGCCAGACATAAAGAAACTTGGTGGAATAGTGGGTGGTTCATTGCGAGGATTGTTTCTGTCCAACAACCGCTTCTCCGGTGAGATATCAGATGATGCTTTTGTTGGGATGCTGTCTTTGAGGAGAGTCTTGCTATCTCACAATGAGTTTATTGGCAAAATTCCAAACTCACTTGCAAAATTGCCTAGGCTTGCTGACCTTCTTCTTGATGATAACCAGTTTGATGGTCAATTACCTGATTTTGCTTCCAAGGATCTAAGAACTGTTAATCTTGCAAATAACAGATTTCAGGGTCCCATACCACCTAGTCTACGGGACATCTCTGCTGGCTCCTTTTCTGGTGAGTGAGTTTTCTCATTTTTATTTATTATTTTTATATTAAATAATAATAAATACAACAAGCCATGCACCTTGTTAATTTTCCATTTTTCAATATCATTTTTTGTACTTCTTATTTGGATTAACTCGTCTGGATTGTTTGGCAATACACTAAATAATTGCATTTATTTGTTTATTTACTATAAATTGTCGTTTCACCTCTTTACTTTTTACATATCTTTTTTATAAAAAGTCAAAAAATTATTAAATAAGCAAACTTCAAACCACGTATTTACTGTAGGAATTACCGTGTGGGATTTAAGTCCTGTCCATTACATTGTTGGTTGGAATAGAGATCTCCCCAAGTGGTTTATAGCTGCTGTCAAGTCATGAATTTAAATTTTAAAATCTCACGTGAGTCTTGCTACGTCGCTCGAATTCGGATGCCCCCGAATGCCCCGAATCCAAAAGAGAAGGAGATCGAGAGAGAGACGGAGGCAAGGCAGAGGCGATCGGCCGACGAAGAAGAAGAGAAGGACTGGAGGGGGCACATTCAACCGGGCAGAGGCAGAAACGGAGGCAAGGCGGCGACTCCGACGGCGGCGAAACAGAGGCACCATTTCGTTGATGGAGTTCGAACCCAGCAACGGCGGCGACTCCGACTCCGACTTCTGCGATCGACATCCACCGTCGCATCCACCGTCGATGGCGGGGCTGGGACGGCGGGGCTCGGCGATCGACGATCGTCTTCTCTCTCTCTCTCTTTCTCTCTTCCCCTCTGCCTCTGCTTCTCTCCCTCTCCCTCTCCCTGTTTCAGATCGAAAATGGAGAAAAAAAAAAGATAAAAAAAAAAATCCCCAAAACGACATCGTTTTGGGGATTAGGGGGATTAGGGGGGGCTAAATTCGAGCTCTCAAGCATTATTCATCTCACGTAGTGTTTTTTAGTTTGAAAGAAAGATAACATTATTGTGACTATTTTACAATCATTAACCTTAAAATAAATATTTTCATTTCACTCATGTAATGGAGCGGAACTATTCTGTAACTTTGTTATATAGAAATTTTTGGCCAAAAGTTAGTCTCTCTTGTCTAAGACGAATAATTTATACTACTTAGGACAATAAATTCTCCTCCAAAGATTTTTTAATTTATTTTTAATTCATATATGATGTTATAATAAAGTTATATGATTCCTAACAAATATATGTGAAATAAAACTAACATGTAAATGAAGATATTTGAACCACTAACCTCCTATTCAAGTAGGACAATCTGGCCAAACGAGCTAATCTTATTTAGATTTAGGGTATTGTGCAGTGCCCTTTGTAGACTAATCTTGGGACCATTTCCATAATTTTAACAATTCATTTTATAGAGTTTGCTAAGAAAATCATTCATGTAGAAAGTCAAATTGATTGGAAATCGAATCATTTTTTTTCTTAAAAAAATAAACGGTATATGTGATTTTGAGAATAGATTACTTTTTTTTTCTTAAAACAAATGTGATCCGTTCATATAGCTGTGAATATCCGATTAATCTAATTTTTGAGGTGAACGGTTTACCCAACAAATCTAACAAGATGAACGGTTCTAATCATAGTGAGCTCCCCAAACGGCATAGCATCCATTGAATTTGGATTTTTGGAATGGATTTGGTATCGAATCTAATCCATTGCCTTTTGAATGGGTCTTATTCTTATATAAAGTCTCTCTCAGATACCATAGGAACTAACTAAATCAAAGCAAAAAAAAACAAAAGCATACAGAGCCAGCCAGCCAGCATAGACAAGATTTCAAAAGTTATGGATATATATTGTTTTGTTCTTATTAGCATTTTTTATAAAAAAAAAAAATAAGCACATAAATGTTGTGTGTCATATTTTTAAAGATAAAATTATAAACTTACTCAACTCAGTGAATTCATTTCAACCAATTTAATGATAATTTTTTAGAATAACATTAACAATATTATTAATCGGACCAAATTGACATTAAATCTAAAATTAAGCGTCAAAATTAAGCCAATCGAAAGTATAGAGATCTAAATGACACAAGATATAAAATGTAGAGATTATAATTTGCACTAATGTTTATTTACGGTTCTCAATGTTTTACATATATATATATATATATATATTGGTAAATTTAAATCACCAACTCAATCAATCACACCTTAAGAACTTTATTACTGTTATTCTCATTGTTGTTATCATTTTTTTTTTTTTAGCAGCAAGCAAAAATAAATTTCATTAAAACACAAAAATTACAAAAGCTTGGAAATAAATTGCATCATTGTCCAAGCTATGCATCCCAACTAGGTTGGCACTCATAGCAGAACTAATCATGTGCATTTCCAAAGCCCCAAAAAGAGTTAGAAAGATTCCAACTCAAAACCCCTCAAACCCCAGAGACAATACAACCTTACACACTCCTACTCAAACAAAATCTAATTTACACCAGGTTATACATAAAATCAGTGACTGAAAAATGAAGATCCCCGGATGTGGATTTTAACCAAATTGCAAGCCTAGCAATGATAACTTCATGTAGTTCTTCCATGTTTGGTTGGATATCTTGGAAGAGACAATCATTCCGCTGCTTCCAAATGGACCAGAGAGCCACCAAAGGGATAGTCATTGTTGTTATCATTAGAAACAATATGGTTTTATTTTGGGTAAAATTCATTTCATTTCGTTGCAATTTGATCTATTTGCACTTCACTTCGTATACAGTTCAATAATAGGTAGAGTCTATTGTAATTCTGGACCAAAATTTGATATCAACACATTAATGACCAAACTATAATTTTTTTCCTAACATTATCTACTCTTTCCCCTCTGATAATACACTTTCTTTGCTAAATTTTCACTTAATTTCAAATTTAAACAAATATTAGCTCGATTTAACTTCAATTTAAGGCCAATAATACAATAATTTGTAATTTAATTTTTATAATAATATGTGTAATTAAATAAAAATATTAATTACTAAATATGTACTAACAATGTGTATAATTAACTTGATTTTTAATTATGTGTATAATTGGCTTTAGTAAGGATTTTGGATGAAAAAGTGAATAAATGATATTTTTGTCTCTTTGGTTTTAAAATTTTACTTTTTAACTATGTTGGAAGACTTTTGTTGATCATTTTTCATTAGTTTAGATGAATTTTTAAATGGAATGACATAAAGTACTAGCATCCCAATGTTGTTACAAAATTTATATACTAACATTATTATATTAAATAAGAATACTAGAAACTCATAATTTAGAACTCACAATTTATACACAATTACATGGCAAGATATTTGGACCTTAAATGGTTAAGTTTGTAATAAATAAAAAATTGATACACAATTTATCATGTTATTATAGATAAAATTAAGGGGCATTTTTTTAAGGGTCTCAATCTCACTATAACATATAAAAATTTAGGGACCAAATTTTTTTTTTCGTAAAATTAAAAATTGGGTGAAAACAATATTAGGAGACCAATTCTTACTATCATGAGATTTGTCATTAAAAACCCATCATGAAAAGTATAAAAAATGGCTTTTAGCTATTAAATTTTAAAAATGTTATTAATAAATATATTTTTATTTACAAAACGATTCTGTACAAATAAATGTTTACTTTTTTAGAAGAAAATTTTAGTCCCAAAAGGTTATTCATCACTAAATATTTAATTTTGTCACTAAAAATATAACATTAACACTTTTAGTTTCTAAAATATTTAATTCTAAAAAAATAATTTTGTCTCTAATTTTTTTTCTATAATCTTAATTTATTGTATGGTCTTTTTTTTTTTATATTAAATGCTATTTTTTACGTAAATATGATTATAGACCTCTCTTTGCCATGAATTTGTTTCTCATCAAATTATTTGAAGGATGATGTTATTTAGGTCTAAGAATTAGACTCACTTTTTAAATTTAATAATGTAACAATCTACTAGAATAGGTTAAACAACTTTCTCTCTGTTGAGATATGCTTCCCATATTAGATATATATCACAGATATACATCCATGATTCTATCCTTATAATTATTTGTATCTATCCCTATCTCATAGCATGTATAAATAGAATAGCATATTCATGGAACTAATGTAATACAAAAACTATTTTCACTTTAACTCAATAAATATTTTACAACAGATTGTTCAAGTTGGTATAAGAGCCAATGGCCTCTAAAATTTTATCCTCCGATATTACCACTTCCTCAGCCAAAGCCCCTTCACCCATCTCCCTTCCTCATGCTCATCACTTCATCTCTCTTAAACTCACATCCAAAAATTTTCTGTATTGGAAAACTCAACTTCTTCCTTACCTTCGTGGCCAACAACTCTACCCATATATTGACGGTTCCTCCTCTTGTCCACCATCCACCATTGACTTGGATGGTGTGTCCACTCCTAATCCGGCACATGTGACTTGGCAGTGTCAAGATCAACTCATTATGAGCCTTCTCATTGCCTCTCTCTCGGATGAAATATTCCCTCTTGCCGTCGGATGCACCTCTTCTCGTGATCTTTGGCTCACACTAGAGCAATCCCTGGCCTCGCCTTTTCATACTCGCCTTCTCCAACTCCGTTTGAGTCTTCAATAATTGAAACAAAATGATCGCCCAGCCACTGCTTTTCTCCATGACGCCAAAATTATTGCGATGAACTTGCTGCTGCCGGCACTCCTCTTTCCCTTTCCGAGTTCAACCTGTATGTTTATCAAGGCCTTCATCCTGATTTCAAGGATCTTGTCACGACCCTCACGGCTCGCCCAGACCCTGTTTCATTTTCGGAACTCCACAGTCTCCTTTTAAGTCATGAGTTCCTTTATCGCAACACGACCACCCCCACTTCGACACTTGTTCCGCAAGCCCACTTTGCTCAACCCACATCTCGTGGTCGTTCGCGTGGTGGTTTTTCCCGTGGCCGTGGTTGTGGTCGTGGTCGTGGGCGTGATGGGCAAGACCAAACTCCTCCTAACTTTGGCTTCTCTTCAGGATCTCACTCTTTCTCTGCTGGTTCCGGCCTCCTCCCCACTCTACCTGCTGATCAACGTCTCCGCTGTCAAATTTGTAATCGGCCCAATCACACTGCTCCTCAATGCTATCACCGGTTTGATCGCATGGTTGCTCCAAGTGCTCATTTCACTAGTTATGGTTCCGAACCCATTTCCAGTACATATGGTGGCTTGAGTTCTCCTTCCTCCCATCTTGATTGGTTTCCGGATACTGGTGCCACACACCATGTCACTTCTGATCTCGCTTCTCTATCTCACATTGACGGCTACCATGGCACCTCTTATCTTCGCGTTGGCAATGGTATGGACATTCCGATCTCACATATTGGTTTCTCCACTCTTCATTCCCCCTCTCATTCATTTCATCTTAATTCTATTTTTCACGTTCTTACTTTTCAAAAATCTTTACTTTCTGTCCATCAATTTACTAAAGATAATAATGTGTTTTTTGAATTTTATCCCACCTATTTTTTGATTAAGGACCAACTCACTAAGAAAACTCTTCTTCACGGCAAGAATGAAGGCGGTCTCTATCAGCTTTCTCCAACCTCTCTTCAACCTCCCGCAGCTCTCTTCTCTGAAGTTGTGTCTTCCCTTTGTTGGCACCGTCGACTTGGTCATCCGCATGAGCGTGTTCTTCATTCAATCCTTCAATCTCACACTCTTCCTGTTCAGCATCCACGGACTCGAGCACCATTGTGTCATGCCTGTCCTCTTGGCAAATCCTCTAGACTATCCCTACTGTCCTCGTCTAGTCGTAGTTTAGCTCCTTTGGATTTAATTTTTAGTGATGTTTGGGGTCTTTCCCCATTTCTTTCCCATGAAGGTAATAAATATTTTGTAATCTTTGTGGATGACTTTTCTAAGTTCATTTGGTATTTTTCCATGTTCAATAAATCTGATGTTTTTAATATTTTTCACACTTTCAAAACTATGGTGGAACGGCAGTTTTCTCGCAAAATTAAAGTTATGCAAACTGATTGGGGTGGTGAATATCGTAAACTAAATTCATATTTTCAAACCTTGGGTATTATTCACTAGCTTCCATGCCCACATACGCATGAGCAAAATGGTTTAGTTGAACGCCGTCATCGTCACATTGTTGAAACCGGTCTTACCCTCCTTGCTCATGCTTCCGTGTCGCATAAATTTTGGCATTTTGCGTTTGACACTACCGTCTACCTCATTAACTGAATGCCCTCTAAAGTCATTCACAATCTCTCCCTCATTCAATGCTTGTTTTCCAAATCGGCCGACTACAAATTTTTTAAAATTTTTGGTTGCCTTTGTTTTCCTTTTCTTCGTCCCTATAACACCCATAAAATTTCTTTTCGTTCCGCCCCTTGCGTGTTTCTCGAGTATAGTCCCTCTTATCGTGGCTATCGTTGCCTTGACACCTCTACCGGTCGTCTTTATATTGCCCGACATGTTCGATTCGATGAAACCACATTCCCTTATTCCACATCCTCTGCCTCTTCCCCCCAACCCGACACACCACCTTCCTACCCTTTTGTTATTTCACCCACTCACGTGTCCCCTTCCCATTCCCCACCTCCATCTACTGGTGCACTACCGACCCCACTCACACCCACTGTCCAGGCGCTTGCACCTCCTCTCGCTGCTACTTCTCCTTCACGCTCACCACTTCCAGCAGTTCCATCCACAGGTGCCTTTGCTGCATCCCCCATCCCCTCCTCTGCCTCCCCTGTTCTGCATCTCGTCACCCCTGCCTTATCCTCTCTTCACCACACCCGTGGCCTCAATCTCATAGTTGACCTCAACTCCTCACCCCAACCCCCTTCTATTCCCCACCGAACTCACCCCATGGTCCTTCGGCACATGTCAACCAACCCCACTGCCTTCTTTGCCACGTCTGTTTCTGCCGACTCGGTTGAACCCACATGTTTCACTTCTACCAACAAATCTCCCATTTGGCGCACTGCTATGACTGAGGAACTCAATGCATTAATTCATAACAGCACTTGGAGCTTACATCCGGTCACTCTTGGTATGAATATTGTTGGCTGCAAATGGGTCTTCCGGATCAAACGTCGGACTGATGGTTCGATTGAGCGCTATAAAGCGCGCTTGGTTGCCAAAGGTTTTCATCAACATGATGGGCTTGATTGTTTTGAAACATTCAATCATGTGGTTAAACCCATAACTATTCGCCTCGTTTTGTCTCTTGTCGTTTCCAACAATTGGCCCATTCGGTAACTCGATGTGCACAATGCTTTTCTTCATGGGTATCTTCAGGAAGATGTCTACATGCATCAACCACTTGGGTTTGTTGATGCCACTCATCCGTCCTTTGTTTGCAAGCTTCATAAGTCTTTATATAGATTGAAATAGGCTCCGCGTGCATGGTTTTCTCGTCTCACGGGTTTCTTGCTTCAGCTTCAATTCACAGCCTCAAAAGCTGATAGCTCGTTGTTTGTGTATCAACATGATGGTATTGTGATTTACATTCTTATTTATGTTGATGATATTCTTATTACTGGCAATTCCACCTCTTCTCTTCAGCAGCTCATTCATAAGCTCAGCTATGAGTTCTCCCTCAAAGATCTTGGTGCTTTGCATTACTTCTTGGGCATTGAAGCTTGCAAACACTCTCACGGTCTACTGCTCTCTCAACACAAATACATCTTGGATCTCCTCCATAAATCAAGATTGCTGCTTGCCAAGCCCGTTCAAACACCTTTTGCTACTACTACCAAGCTCACTTCAGCAACTGGCACTCCTATGAAGGACCCTTCCCATTATCATATGGTGGTCGGTTCCTTGCAATATCTTACTCTTACTCGCCCGGACATTTCCTTCTCCGTCAACCGAGTTTGCCAATTTATGCACTCTCCCACCGAAGGCCATTGGCGGGCTGTGAAACGGATTCTTCGGTACTTCAAAGATACCTATCATTATGGTCTCTTCCTTCAACCCACTTCTTCTACTCATCTTCAAGCTTTTTCCGATGCCGATTGGGCTGGTTCCATTGATGATCGCAAGTCCACCGGTGGTTATGCAATCTATCTTGGTGATAATCTAATTTCATGGTCTTCTCGCAAGCAACGGACAGTGGCGTGATCCTCTACTGAGTCTGAATATAAAGCCTTAGCTGATGCTTCTGCCGAAATTTCTTGGCTACAATCTTTACTCACTGAACTTGGTATTCGGTTATCCTCTTCCCCAATTCTCTGGTGTGATAATCTTGGCGCCACCTACTTGTCTGCCAATCCGGTCTTCCATGCACGAACCAAACATGTTGAAATTGATTTTCATTTTGTCCGGGACAAGGTTGCTCGTAAGGATATCCAAATTCAATTTATCTCTACCAAAGATCAGATCGCCGATATTTTTACTAAAGGATTACCTTCCCAATCCTTTCATTTCTTTCGGGACAAGCTACAAATTTGCCCATTGGAATGTTTCGCTTGAGGGGGGCTATTGAGATATGCTTCCCATATCAGATATATATCACAGATATACATCCATGATTCTATCCTTATCATTATTTGTATCTATCCCTATCTCATAGCATGTATAAATAGAATAGCATATTCATGGAACTAATGTAATACAAAAACTATTTTCACTTTAACTCAATAAATATTTTACAACAGATTGTTCAAGTCTCTCTCATGTCTTTTTTAATTAT
Organism: Camellia japonica; assembly: GCA_030407325.1. Taxonomy (NCBI): domain Eukaryota; kingdom Viridiplantae; phylum Streptophyta; class Magnoliopsida; order Ericales; family Theaceae; genus Camellia; species Camellia japonica. The sequence continues at coordinate 102,779,245 of JAPPVO010000017.1, read as the reverse complement.
TAACCAACTATCTTATTTATTTATTTATTATTATTTTCCCTCACTAATTAACTAGGCACCTATCAACAATTAATATATTTTCGTGTGAACTGAGCAGGGAACGGTGGCCTTTGTGGTAAGCCTCTGAAAAACAAGTGTAAGTCATCGAAGAAATGGTCAGTCCTAAAAATGGTAATCATAATAGTGGTTGTGGGCGTTGTTGTACTAGCAGCCATCACTGTAGCTTTCTTCATATGTTGCGGCTGCCGGAGACGGAGACGGAGAGGGAGACAGAGCCATAACAAAACAACAACCCTGCAATTTGGGAAGTCAGCAGCAAAACTCAATACAAAGAAAGGGTTTGCTGATAATAATTACAAGCAGAAGCAAGAACAGCAGCAGGAAGAGAAGGAGGAGGAAGAAGAAGAAAACACAGATAAGAAGAAGAAGAAGAAGAAGAAGAAGGGGGGTGAACAAGGCCAGTTGCACTTTGTAAGGAATGGGAGGGAGAGGTTTGAGGTACAGGATTTACTTAGAGCCTCTGCACAAGTTCTGGGGAGTGGGAATGTAGGGTCTTCTTACAAGGCTATGCTTCTTTCTGGGCCAACTGTGGTTGTCAAGAAGTTTAGGCATATGAGCAGTGTGGGAAAAGATGAATTCTATCGCCACATGACAAGGCTAGGAAGGTTGTCTCACCCTAATTTGCTCCCTCTTGCCGCCTTCTACTTCAAGAAAGAAGAAAAGCTTTTGATTACCGACTTTGTTGAAAATGGTAGCTTAGCATATCATCTCCATGGTAACCTCCTTCCTTCCTTCCTTGTACATATAACATGCACCATATCCCATCCCATCTCGCTTGCTCAAAATTTTACTCAAAAATCAATATATACATATATGAAGTATGTGATTCTGATTCATTCAAAATATATATTCTATCATACAAAAATTGAATCAAGACCACTTACCATTTTTCAAAATAAAATTATTAACATTTTTTTATGTTTCTAGAATTAATAGCATATTAGCATGTTAGTGTAGGACTCAGTATATTATAATAAATAAATAAATAAATAAATAAATAAATAATTCTCTGCACCTATATAAAATATCATAAGAATGATAAGACAATGCTCCCTTTGTGAATAAAAGTAATCTTAATGGGCATTATGCATTCACATTGAGACACGTCATTTTGCACAACAATTACAAATAGATTTTTTTAGTTGTATATCATTACTCATTTAAAATATATATATATATATATATATGTATAAAATAAAAATAAAATTGTACTTATTGTATCACATGAGAAACCACAAAGGAGCTAAAGGAGTTTAGATGAAATATTTCAGTGATATATATGTATGTAAGTCCTTTTTATTTGTTTGTGTTAATGGTCTCTTTTTAATTACCTCATTTAGGTAAATATAGTCCCATCCAGCCGGGGCTTGACTGGCCAACCCGTTTAAAAATCATCAAAGGAGTAGCCAGGGGATTGGCTTACCTGTACAAAGAGATACCTAGCCTGACATTGCCCCATGGTAACCTAAAATCATCAAATGTGCTTCTAGATGACACATTCGAACCGCTCTTGGGAGATTATGCGCTTGTGCCTGTGATTAACAAAGAACATGCTCAAAAATTCATGGTAGCCTACAAGTCACCTGAGTTTAGCCAACATGACCGCACCACGAAGAAGACAGATGTGTGGAGCCTTGGCATTCTCATACTCGAGATGTTGACTGGTAAGTTCCCAGCAAATTATTTAAAACAAGGTAAAACTGGTAATGCGGATTTGGCAGTTTGGGTCAACTCTGTTGTGAGAGAGGAGTGGACAGGTGAGGTGTTTGATAAAGACATGAAAGGAACCAAGAATGGCGAAGGAGAGATGCTTAAGCTTTTGAAGATTGGAATGTGTTGTTGTGAGTGGAATGTGGAGAGGAGGTGGGATTTGAGGGAGGCAATTGACAAGATTGAAGAGTTAAAAGAACGAGATAGTGATGAAGACAACTCTTCTTATGCTAGTGAAGGTGACATGTACTCTTCTAGAGCCAGGACTGATGAGGACTTCTCTTTCTCAGTCACGGGTTGAATTGCCATAGTCTAGGAATATAGAAACTGGTCAGACAATATTGGACACGAAATATGTATGGCTAGACAAGATTTTTAAAGTTTTCCAGTTCAACCAACAAATCTAATAATATCTTATCAATTCTTCTGTACTTCATGTTTATTTCTATATTAGTTTCTTTGTTTGTAGCAGGACTGGTTAGGGATATAATGTTTATGGAAGTGAGTGGGGACATGATGTGTATTGATAACTTTTCAATTCATTAAGTTTGAAGGTTTTGAGGCTTGAAAATTAAATGGTATTTGAAAATAAGGTTTAATTTTGAATGACATGTAGAATTGGACAGTTTGGCGATTGTTTCTTATGCGCATCAATGACATAATTAGTTATGAGTTCTCTATTGATCAGATATATGTGACTTCATGTGGGAAGAGAACTATTTTTGTTTCTATTTGATAAGAGTATTTTTGTTTGTGTTTCCGTTTAATATTTTACATGTACCTGTGGTTTGGTTTATTTCTAGCTAGATAGGGAGAAAATTGCATACAAATGAATGAGTTAGATCTCTATCACAACCCAACTCACACCGTCGACTGACCGATTTTTTTTTTTGATCAGCAAAGAAAAATTTCATTAACAGCATGAAATTAAAGGTACAGGAAGATGACATGCATCGAGAGAGATTCGGAAGTATAAAAATACCCCTACTACTGCTACTCGCATCCATACAACCAACCCCTAAGCCTCTCGATTTTTTTAAATAAAGTTAAGAAGAACTTAACTAGAAAATTAAAATACATGAATCTCCACCAAAATCAACCCACCAAAAAAGAACTAAACTAGAAAAACTAAACCCACTCCCAAGGCAGCCCAAACTAAAAACCCAACTAATCAGCAACCCAATATTTTAATCACCTACATCACTTCCAAAGCTGCAGTACACCACGCCTAAGCTGCCTACACCTATTCTGCTCACGCCTAACACCTATGTTGCTCCAACGCCCTCCTGCTGCACTGCACGCCCACCTGCTCACACTCCTCTACTGTGCACGCACGACTGATTCAGCCGAGGCCATCGTCATGGCTGGACATCACCAGGCTGGGCATCACCACTGCATCCTCATTGCCGAGACTCCACTCCTAATAGATACTTATTGCAAACTCATTGCAATCTCACCCACAGCACTCAATGCAAACGCACCCACTCCCGACAGAAACTCCACACCCAGCCACCCCTAAGCTGCTGCAACTCCACCGGCTGAGAAGACCCCAAACCACCACTGGGAAGCCCGATGCTGCTCCACCTTCAGTCTGCTTCAACTCCCCTGTACAACACCCACAGATCCACAGATCACAACACCCGCAAACATACCCACAGAGCATCACTCACCAGGTTTTCTTCTTAACTCACACCCAGTACCCACGCCAGAGCCTCTGCTGCAGTCCACACCCATGCTGCTGCCAAACTCCATAGCCAACAGGGCTTCTGCCAAACTCCACACACCCACCGAACACCGACTACCCGCTGGGACACCTCCATACAAATGGTAGAATTTCACCCCTCAAACTCTCACTCGAGGAGGAGCGCTTGAGTGAAAACCGGAAAGAAGACACCCCTCAAGCTCCTACTCGCCAAAAGCGCTCGAATGAAATTCCTGGATTCCCCTAATGAATCAGCTATAACGGCAAGGTTGAAGCACAAGAAGACAACCGATGACAAACCTGGACACCCCTGAAGAAATACCTGAACGTCACCCGTAGCAACAAAAAACACACCTAGGTGGGAAAATGGGAGATTCAAGTTTATTTAAAGAAAAAAACGAGGTTATTGAAAGAAAAAAACTAAAAAAGACAGCCGCCGAAGCGAGCTAGGCCAGCCGACCGCCATAGCCAAAGGGGCGGCCGGCCAGCCCAAAGAGAGGCCGTCGACTGACCGATAACCAATCATATTGGTTACCAAGGCCTAACCAAAGTTGACTTAATTTTGATTAAGAAGTTGATTTAAAAGCCCAATAAATAATGATAATAAACCAACAATGCTTTTACTTAATTATCCAAATTCCAAACATATAAAAGTCAATATAAATGAAGCAACCATAAACAGAAGTACATAACATGCTATGTTGCAAAACATATATACCTAACTACATTTACAAAACTAACATCTTAATTATTCCATGATTCAAAAGAAGTGTAATAAGTAGTGGTATGAAGGACTTTAACGAGTTAATTGATAACCTGGAAGTGTGTGACTTACCAATGTTGGGGAGAAAGTTCACTTGGTGTAACTCTCAGAATGGTCCCAAATGGAGTAGGCTGGACAGGTTTTTAATTAGTCCAGATTGGTTGCAAAATTTAATTTTAAATTGTGGGGATTACCAAGAAGGCTCTCGGATCATTGTCCTATATTAATGATGGAAGACGAAAGAGATTGGGGTCCAAAGCCATTTAAGTTTCTAAATGTCTGGTGTCTTCATCCGAAGTTTAAGCTTTTTGTGCAGAAAATTTGGGCTGAATCTCATGTAAATGGTTGGGCTAGATTCAAATGCTTAAGGAAACTGAGATTACTTAAAGCAGCTCTGAAAAGATGGAACCTTGAGGTGTTTGGCAAGGTGGATTTTAAACTCAAGCAACTGGAGGAGGAGATACATGTCTTGGATTTGGTAGCTGAACAAAGATTACTCACTGATGCAGAGAGATCTACACTTAGGGAGTTAAAAGGTGAAGCATGGAATTTGAGTAAAATGGTTGAATGGTTATGGCTGCAGAAGTCCAGAGCTAACTGGATATTAAAAGGTGATAGAAATACCAAGTTTTTCCATGTCATGGCCTCCACGAAGAGGAATAGGAATGCACTGTGCTCAATTGAGGTTAATGGGGTCTTGACTGAAGATCCTAAGGAAATAAGAACCGAAGTGTTCAATCACTTTCAGCGACAGTTTTCAGAATCATGGTTTAATAGGCCAAGTTTATATGGTCCATTTAAGTCTATTGGGGTTGGAGAGGCGCGTGCTGCGTTAGAAGCTGAGTTTATAGAATTTGAAGTTGTGGCAACTCTCAAGAATTGTGATGGGAATAAGGCCCCTGGCCCTGATGGCTTTAATCTTATGATGCTCCAGAAGTGTTGGCAAATCATTAAAGGGGATGTGATGCAGTTCATGAGTGAGTTCCATACTAACTCAAAGTTGGTGCTTGGTATTAATAGTTCCTTTGTCGCCTTGATTCCAAAGAATGAAAATCCTTCTTCTCTCAGTGATTTTAGGCCTATCAGTCTGATTGGATCATTGTACAAAGTGTTGTCCAAAGTATTATCCAGTAGACTCAAGGTTGTTTTACCGAAGATTATTAGTGAGTCTCAATCAGCTTTTATAGGGGGTAGAAGTATTCTTGATGGTATCCTGGTTGCTAATGAGATTGTTGATGATTGGAAAAAGAAGAAAAAGAAAGGTCTTATCTTAAAGCTCGATTTCGAGAAAGCATACGATTCAATAAATTGGGAGTTCCTCTTCTCCATGTTATCAAACTTTGGTTTTGGTTCAAAATGGATTAAATGGATGAAGGAATGTGTTTCTACTGCCAAAATCTCGATTCTGGTTAATGGCTCACCTACAGCTGAGTTAGTCCTCAAAGGGGACTTAGACAAGGTGTTCCCCTATCCCCCTTTCTCTTTAACATTGTAGCTGAGGGTCTTAATATTCTGATACAAAGAGCTGTTCAGGTTGGATTGATCAAGGGTGCATCAGTTGGTTCAAATGATCTTACTATTACTCGCCTACAATTTGCTGATGACACAATTTTGTTTTGTGAGGCAAAGAGAGAGGAGGTGCTTAATATCAAAAGAATATTGAGATGTTTTGAAATCTTATCTGGGTTGAAGATAAATTATCACAAGAGTGTAGTGTGTGGTGTTGGTATTAATGAAGACCTCACCAAAGATTTTGCTGCCATATTGAACTGCCTGCATCATAGGTTACCTTTGAAGTATTTAGGGATGCCATTAGGGGCTAATCTAAGGAGGAGAAGGTCTTGGCAACCTGTCATTGATAATTTCAAACTAAAACTTGCTTCTTGGAAGCGTAGGCTTCTCTCCTTTGCTGGTCGGTTGACAATGATCAAGTCTGTGCTGGCTTCACTACCAGTGTATTACTTATCTTTGTTTAGAATGCCTGAAGGGGTAGCCAAAGAGATTGATAGAATTCAGTCCAGATTTCTCTGGGGGGGCGATGAACTTAGAAGGAAAATTCACATGGTAAAGTGGGAGGAAATTACTCTAAGTAAAAGTAATGGGGGTCTAGGTATTAAAAAGGTGAGAATCATGAATGAATGCCTTCTTCTCAAATGGTGGTGGAGGTTTGGGAGTGAATTTGATTCTATTTGGAAACAAGTGATTCTTAGTAAGTACCCACAGAATGGTGGTGCTAGGTGGCCAGCTCAAGATGCAAATTCCAGATATTCTATGGTGTGGAGGGACATTTTGAGGGTTGCTATTAAGTGTCCAGAGTTGCTGGAGTCATTTAAGGCCAACTCAAAGATTAATATTGGGGATGGGAGGCTCATAAGCTTTTGGCTGGATCAATGGGTTGGTACTGACTGTTTAAAGAATTTATTTCCTAGATTATACTCTTTGTCTATACATAAAGGTTTATCAGTGGCAGTGATTAACAGCGAGAGCAATGGAGATGGGGAGTGGGATTTGTCTTTCAAAAGAGCATTGTTTCAATGGGAACTTGAAGAGTTGAGGAGGATGAAGGAGTTAATACAAACTGCTCCAGAGCTCAGGAATGGTGTGCTAGATGGGTTATCTTGGGCTGCTGACAGATCGGGTATCTTTACTGTATCGTCTGTCTACAAGTGGAGTGAGTTACCATCTAATATGCCTACAAAAGTGGTGGATCTCATCTGGAAGAATGCTGCACCTCCGAAAGTGCAATTTTTTGCTTGGCTAGCATGGAAAGAGAGGATCAAGACTTCTACCTTTTTGCAAAGAATTGGGATCCTAAGTGCCAACTCTGATGTTAACTGTGTTTTCTGCATGAAGGAAAGGGAAACTGCGTCCCATGTGCTGCTGTGTTGTATGTTAAGTTAGAGAGTTTGGTCTAATATTCTTGGATGATGGGGTGTATCTTGGGTGCAGCCGGGGTCAGTAGTGGATCTTATTCAATGGTGGACTGGGGTTAGATACACTAACAGATTGAAGGTAATTTGGAAGTTAATCCCACTAGCAATGCTTTGGTCTTTATGGAAGCAGAGGAATGAAATTATTTTTAACAAGGCACAGTTGGACTTCGAAAAGTTGTGCGATCTTATCAAAACACGGATTGCATTGTGGTTCAGAGCTTCTAGTTCTTCATTTTGCTATTCAGTTGGTGATTTGGTGTATAATTTACAAAATGTGAAATTCTGCATCATGCACTGAGGGTTTACACTATCTACTGCTGTTTTTGAGTGTTGTTTCTGTTCTGGTGTGACTGATCTGTTTTGCTTATGTGCTCTAACATCCAAGCTTGCTAATAATGTGTGCTATCATGTATAATCTGTTTTGATTTGGTGTTTGGATTGGTTGAAGGGCTACTGTAGCTTAAGGCAATGTGTTTGGTATGACTGTTGGACTATGGTAAGTCAGGGCATTGTAGCTCAAGGTAATTCTGATCTACCTGTTTCTGTGTTAGTGCTTGTAGGGATGAATCTGTTCTGCTTTGTTATGCTGCTGTGTTGGTTTTAACAATCTTGGAGATTGGTTTGGATGAAGGGTTGCTGTAGGATTGAACAGATTTTTTGGGATCATCTTCTTGTGAATTTTGGATTCAGCATTACAAATCCATGACTCAGAAAAATGGATGTCTGCACTGTTCAAACAGAACTTGGAAGCTCTATGGGCTGAATTTCTATGGGGTGAATTTCTCATCTGTTTTTGCTTTGCTGCTGGTGGCTGTCCAGTGTTGGTTTTGTTCTGCCCTTGTGGTATTGGAAATCATCTGAAAGCTCTGGTTTTGCTCTGCTCCTGGGAAATTGGTAACATCTGAAAGGGTGATTCTACTATTTATCTGCCTCTTATCTGCTCTATTAGTTAGAGCTGGAGCTGCTTCTCAAGTGATTGTGCTGCTGTCAATTCAGTTGTTTGTTTTTTGTGTTGTGTTGGTCTCTCACCAACTAGGAGGTTGGAGCTCATTATAGCTCCAAGCTCCTTTTTATTGATGTTGTCTATCATATGTTTTTATAGGTGGTTCATCAATAAAGTTTTCTTTTGCCGATCAAAAAAAAAAGAAGAAGTGTAATAAGTAGCACAAGATGTATGAGGCTTATTCTATGATATGTACAAAGAGTCTAAGGAGCCTCCTCAACGGTAGTAGAATGGTTTAAACAATAGGGTGAGCTAATACGATAAGTGAATATACCTAGAGCCATTTTATACCCATGGAGTTCTCCTTTGTCATAAACATGTTAAACAATTTTTCCAAAATCAATTCATTTTCAACAACTAGCGCGTAAATAACATTATTGGCCCCGTTTGGTAGAGCTGTGGGAAAGTGATTATAACTTATAGCCTAACAGTTTATAACTTATAACTGTGAACATAAGCTGATTTTTGACTTATAAATTAAGCTTCTCCTCCCCCACTCAAAGAATAAGTTGATTTTTGACTTACAAAAAGTTATAAGCTGTATTATTAAGCTGAACCAAACACATCAAAATAGCTTAAATTAAGTTAAAAACTGAAATAAGCTGGAAATAAACCCTACCAAACAAGGCTATTGTATCAAAATACTAGGCGAAAAGTTTCAGGAATAAAAAGCTAAGGTCAATTGGCTTAAATTGTCATTCCAAAAAAAAAAAAAAATGCTTAAACTGGGAGATCAAAATAATAATTTTTTTTTAAAAAAAAAAAAAAGAAAAAAAGATGAGGAACCACAAGATGAGAAATAACATATTTAGTCTTACAACTCTTTATGGAAATCTTTCGAAGGATCAACAGTTTATAAAGGAAGAGATCATTTCATTCTACAAGCTCTTGTTAGGGTTTGAGTTCAAACTAAATAATGAGGGAAGTGAATTTCTTGCAAGAATATGGTGGCCACAATTGTAGGATAAGTGCTCTTATTCAACCAATAATAGAAGATTTGATTAAAGATGCAATCTTTAGTATCAAAGTCGACAACTCTCCAAGCCTTGATTGCTTTAATGGAAATTTTTTCAACGAAATTAGAATATGATAGAGGTATATTTAATGGTAGTTGCAAGGCATTTTTTTGCCTTAAGTAGAATTGTAGACATTCCATTTTTGACCGCCCTTAAGACTTGGACGACTTAGGTTGATCACCCGATGATGAAAAGTTACGTTGTACAAATTGTGCAAGTTCCTCAGCAAAAGAGCTTCGGTTTTCCGACTCCAGAGCCTAGAATTTTGCACCACATTTGGACTAAAGCCGTTTTTTTTTTTTTTTTTCCAAAACCTGTATTTTTCCAAGCCTAACCACTCAGAGGCCAGCAGGCCAATAGGTGGCCGATTTGCCAGAATTTAGTGGTCGGCCGTCCCCATCCTAGAAGGCCGGCTATGTTTCTCGAGTGGCAGATATTTTGCTACTAGTTGTCCCCCTAAGTGCATGTCTTGCACCAGCTGTCTCTATACAGATATTTCCGACTGTAGAAGCTGTTTTTCCATAAATACAAGACCATCCCTCTTGAAATTAGGTTAGAAAAAGTTACCAAAGCTTAAATTCTTGAAAATCTCTCTCTCTCTCTCTCTCTCTCTATATATATATATATATATATCTTGCAACCTATATACACTCTACATATACTCCGAAACCAAATATTTGAGTCTCCTTACTAAGGTTCTTGAGCTAAAATTTCAGCTTTTGAGGGTGATCACTTGTTGGTTTGTGAATCAAAGAGTAACCTCTCTTTAAGAGGTATAACTTTGGCCATATTTACACTACTTTTCTCTTCTCTTTTCTTGTTGTTTTATACTTTTTTTGGACTGTTTTTATGGGCTAAAACTTGTGGCTTGAAGCTATCAAAGGTGGAGGGGTTAATCACCATTTTTTGAAGCATGTTCTCTAAGTTTTTGCCTTGTGTTTCCTATTTCTTTCTCAACTTTTTTTCAACTTTTTACCATTGATTTTCAGAGTTTTAGAAGGCAAAAATATGTGATTTTGAGGTCTAAAAAGTTGAGGGGTTAGCCACCCCTCATTTGGCTTGTTTACTAGCTTTAATTCTCTCTAATTTTTGCTTACTTTTTCTAGCTTTTTCAACTCAATTCCAGCACTGTTTTTACTAATTTTAGGACTGTGTTAGGGTGTTTATTTCATTTATGCTTTGCATATTAGGCTTGTAGTGTTGTAGTCCTCATAGGTTTGATGGTTTAGGCTTTAGACATCAACCTATTTGAGTTGATAGCTTTTATTTTCACAGCTTTCATACTTATGTTTACACTTGTAATAATCATTTCTGCAACCTTCCTCCTTTCTTTGTTTAAGAGTTATTTCAAACAAATAGTTGTTTAAGCATGAGAAAGAGACCTTTCATGTTTAATGGTTTAATCTTTTCAGAGGTTCATTATCAGGGCATTGCATCTCTCTCATGCCAAAAACAACTTCTTGTTTGATGCTTCTCTTCATTAGTGGACGTAACTCTCATTTTTGGACTAAAATGATTAAAGAATGGTAAGGTAATTAAGAAAGGCTAATAAAATTGGACTAAAAGTGGTAACAAGATAATAAAATCAAGTCGGGTTCAATTAGGCGTTAATTGAACCTATTGAGCCTTGGATTATTACATACTCCTAGTGATGTTAATGGTTCAAGGAGCAATGTCCACTCCTTTTCTTGAGGTGACTTCATGATAAGAAATGGGTGTTGTTGGTCTTTCATTTCATGTCATTGATCTTTTTGTCCAATTAGTTCATAGATCATCATGCAATAACCTTGAGATCATTGATGATTTGTGGACCAATTCTACTCCTCCCCTGATCAATTCCATGACAAGGAGAGGCAGAAAGGACAAACACCTCCTAGAAACACTTTATTTGTGCTCCGTTTTCATTATGTTGCAACAAGGAAGAACCTAAAAACAGTGCTTGGTCGGCTACCCTACCATTTGGCCGACCACTTTTCAAGGCGGTCGGCCACCTCATTTTAGATAAGCAGTGCCATTTTCATGGCAGCATAGAGCAGAAGTATGTTCGTGTTTCCATATCAAGCATACTACCATGAGGCTAAGTGCTTATTCGATATACCTGTTTGAATGCCTGTGGATGAAGACTTTTCGCTTAAGTTGGGATGATTTGACTAATGTACATATGAGATCACTTTTTCAAGTGGTACATATTCGAAACAATGAAATGGTGTAGACACCCCATTTTTGACCACCCTCGAGACTTGGGCGTTACTGATGGTTTGCTCGGTGATGAAAGGTGTGCAGAGGAAAGGTTCAATTTCTTCAGCAAGAAGAGAGAGAAATCTCAACTTCACACCCCATTTTGGACCAAAATTATTTTGGATGGTTTTTAGACCTTAAAACCCTCTCTTTCAAAACATTTTTGAAATTAAATTCCCACGATGTTTCGACACTCGCATTTCGGTAAATGTTGCGCTTTTCGGTAAACCGAGCAAGGACAAAGTGGAGATGAATGAAAGAGAGATGAAATCTTTGAAAAATCTTTCAAAACACCTTACTTAGGGGTTTGAAGTTGAAGAAAAGATGAGAAGAGGGGGGAAACCAAGTTGGAGAAGAAGTTCGGCATGAATCCAGGTAGAAGAGGGTCGAGCAGCCCTCGCTGAATCGGACTTATTCATTTGCATACTTGGATTTTAGCTATGAGGCCACCGCCGTTGGAAAGCTTACTTCCGGGGCTCAGTCCGGTGGGGGAGATATGGTTGGTTGAAGTGGAGGATCAGTCCGGTTGGATCGAATCTGCGCGGCTTCACCAAAATGGGCATAACTTTTTCCACAGGAGGAATTTTAATGCAAGGTTTGCGCCATTGGAAAGCTAACTTCCGGGGCTTCAATCTAGACATCCACCGGTACTTTTTGACCTCATCAGCCACCCATCGGCCATCCATTTAGCCGACCGGCCAAATAAATGGCCGACCGGCCAGTAAAAGTAGCCGACTGGCCAATTTTGCTAGCCGACGACCTTCCGGAGTATTCTACAGATTGAATGGATGACAGCTGTGCCAGCTGGAGGGCACAGACTGGATCCTCCATACACGTGTATGGAGGATCTTGGCTCTTGGTTTTGAAGCTTCTAAGAGAAGTCTTACTCCCTTGGCTCTATAAAGCAAGCCCTCCTCTTCCATAATTAGGGTTCTAAAAATTCCAGAGGAGACATACACTCTCCCCCCTTGTATCTCTCCATTTTAGCCTCAAAGTATAAGGTTCTTGGCTCCATTCCTACACCAACACCTAGCACCACCCCACCACCTCCATTCCAGAAGCTTGGAGGGCCTTCTCAGAGGCTTGGAGGCACCATTTCTCAGTTCAAAAGGCAGCCAAGGAGTAGTCTTCAAGGGTAAGTTCATTTCCCCTCTCTTTTGGCCTTATTTTGTCCCATTGCTTAGCCCCATTTTATTGCTGTTTTGAGCTCCGACCAAAACTGAAAATGTCATTTTTTTGAGCTATATTCCATGTTTCATTAAGGGCTCATTGCAGTTTGAAGCTTCTTTTTGGCACTTGCTTCATTATCCTCTTGAATGCCATTATTTTGTATGATATTTTTAGCCCATGTGTGATCTGTTTTGGAGCATGTCATAAACTGTAGAGAGGCTTATTTTGAGCCCTTCTTCAACATTGAAGAAGGGCTCAACACTGTTGGGGACCTCCATGTATCACTTTCCATTATACCCCTCTTTGGTCTCCATTTTTGCATGATTTATTAACTTATTAAGATTCTGTTTTTCGACCTTGATCAGAGCTGAAAGTGGCCATATTTTGACCCCCTTGTCATGTTTCATTAAGGGTCTTTGGCTGTTTGATGAATATTTTGTATACTTTGTGTTATAGCCTCTTTTGAGCCTCATCTTGCATGACATTTTGAGTGTGTTTGTATACTGTTTTGGGGGCTTCCATAAACTGTAAGTAGTCATATTTTTGGTCCCTCTTCAGTGTTGTAGAAGGGTATTTTTCTGTTTGGGCTTTGCATCTACCACTTGCTTCATTGCCTCCCTTACGGAGCCATTTTTGTATGCTAATTTAGTCCCACTTGTGCTTACTGTTTGGCCATGCTTTGGACTGTAAAAATGCTTATTTTGGGGCTTCCTTGCTTCTGTCTTCTCATTCCATGTACCAATTATGCATGTTTTGTATAGCTGTAAGCCATTTCATGTACCTAGTTTTGCATTTCGGGAGAGATTCCATGCATCGGGTGTCATTTCGCCTTGTTTCGGGGCTGTTTTCCCCCTCACTTTGCTACTGATTTTTGCATGTTTGCATATCATATTCCATGTCTTCGCCATGTCTTATTAGAGTGGCATTTCGGTGCCTGAGGGTCGGTCCTCGGTTTGCGTGCACGCGTGCACGCATTTCGAGTTGTCTTGTTTTCATCTTATGGCCACTGATATGAGTGTGGCTGAGGTCAACTTGTATTGGTGTAAGCCCATTTTTCATTGTGTATGCCGTGTTACAATGCGTTGTGCATGTTATGTTGTTGTATTGTATCATGCCTTGCATGCTTGTTCGCATACTCATATCGCATACTTAGCTCGCATGCTTAGGTTGCATTTGGCATGCATCCCTTGCCTCTTGATCAAGCATGATAGAGGCTGGGGCCTTTGATGTGTTTTGTGCTTGCATTTCATTTGATATCAAAGTTGCTAACTTGGCTTTTGGGCCATTATGCATTGAAATGCGTGATTGATGGCCCGGGGGTCGAGGGCCATGCTCCCTTGAGTCCATTGCATGATAGGGAGTGTGTTCATGCACACATTTGCTTGAAATTCCATGCCATACACTGCTTGCCCTCTGCTGTTGTCAATTGCAGGTTCTGCAGGAAGTTTTGGCCGGTCGGCTACATAGAGTGCCGACCGGCCAGGGATTTTTGGCCGATAACTTCATCAGAGGCCGATGACCTTTTCCCATGGCCGGTGGCCATCCCTCCCAGCCGGTGGTGTTCCACAGTGTGCAAAGAACCTGTCCTGAGATTTGTGCAATTTTCAGAGAAGCTAAGCAGTGTAAACAGAGGCAACAGTGCTATGGCAGCGAGTTTTCGGGCAAGGCAAGTCAAACATGCATCATTCGCGCATCCCGAGGCGGGGCTGCGGCCTTTTCCCTTTTGCATTTAATTTGTTAATTAAATTAGAAGTTTTGTAATAATTAGTTAGCTAGGATAGTTGATTTATTATTCGGACTGTATTCTTTTGGTCCCTCCGTGTGAGGGCGTATTTGTAATAAGTGTGCGTGAGTGGTGTGTATGTCTTCCAACCTCCACTTCTTTCTCCCTTTTATTTACCTGCTTATGATGGTAGATTAGGGCATATTTAAATTGGCATAACAGTATGATAGCATACGTGCATCCATACATTCGTTTACATGCACCGGGCTCGGCGCATCATACTAACTGCATCGTATTTTCAATTCCAAATTGAATACATGCTACCTGTGTATTTCACATGCCATGCTTAGGATAGCCGAGCCCGTCGAGATTGCATCTTTGCTTGTGTTGTATTAGCCACTTAACATGAACTAGGATCATGCATATGATTACTAACTAGTTTCTGTTTTGGCTTGGAGTACTAGGTAAGCTTTTATGCTTTAGCATATCGCATGCGTGTGAATGTTGCCATAATAGCATGATTACCATGAGGCTAGCTGCTTATGTGATATAACTGCTTGAATGCCTGTGGATGGAGGTCAAATTACCTAAAATTAGGATAATGCATTAAAACTATGAGTTTTAAGCCCATTAGATAGTGGCAAAACCATCTTTTTCTAAAGCCCACTTGAGGGTGGCAAAACCTGCATTTTAGCCTACTTGCGAGTAGCAAACCATTTTCAAAACAAACATTAAATGTTTTGTTCCAATTTAGGCGATTTGGTCTATACTTGTTTGCTGTGCGCATAACATAGTAAATCTAGGCTAATAACCGGAACAGGAACACATAATGTTTTCAAAATCGGATATCATGGTTAGTAGAGGCCGGTCTTCGGACCGGGCGAAAGGGGGTGCTCATAGCTGACCTTCCCCGATCGTACCCAAGCTCCCGAGCCAAGACAACTTTGGTGATGACGGACACGTGGCCTTTGGCACCGAGTCAGGGTTTCCTAAATTTCCCCATTAAAAAATATTTAGGTGGCGACTCTGTATCTGGCAAAGCAGTCCATGTTTGTCGCTTCTTTCAAATATCTGTTTTCTCAAAAGCGATTTGTCGGATTTGGACTCTTTGGTTCAAGATTAAGAACCGTGACAATTTGAGTCCGAACTGTAGTGAACCCAAAAGAACAGAACGGGACTCATCCTCCCGGGGCGTTCGGGGACGTCTACAGTTTCTGGCGACTCCGCTGGGGAGTTTAGAGAGCTTGACTCGAACTCGTGATATCCTGTTTTGATTTCATTTATGTGTTTCTTTGCATTGCATGTGCATTGGTGCGCCTAGGACACCGTGTTTGCCATCTGCCATTCCTGAACGGTTTGCCGGAGGCTTGTCTTGTCAAGGCATGACCATAAGGCTGACCGGTTATGGGCTCTGACAGCATGGGAACACAAACCCCGGTTTTACCGGGGCACCCTTTTCGACCATTCGACCTAGTGCATATTCGGAATCCATAGTGACCATTCCAAACTAGGACAGGTTGCTTACCCGATGTTAGGTTGTTTGAAACCGCTGTGTGCGTAGTGAAACCCTAGCTCCTGACAAAATAGGACAGGGAAACCCTACCCCAACATAGGGGTGTTTTTGGCTCTCATTTACTCGATATGTGCTTTTAGAGTGTATCTCTACAGGAAATGCGTGTATCAGTTTGCAAGTTTCGGTATCCGGCCTGTGGGCACCAGTATCAGTATTTTGAGAATCAGTTATATCTACGGGTATCAGATTCAGATTTGGGGAAGTGATTTCGGGGAACAGTGATCAGTAATAGAATACAGTCGTTCAATGATCAGTAATAGAATACAGTCGTTCAGCTTTGCTCGTATCCGTTTCAGTGAAGTTGAATTGAGATGCTGTCTATTTTCTCTTTTGCTAGGTAGTCCTGGAATCATAGCTTCAGAAGGCTCCACTATCCCCCGGGTACATTGGATTTGTGCTGATAGACTTTGTCAGGTCAGAGACTCAGTTCAAGGGTAATCAGGGCCAGAGAAGGCTAGTCAGGCACAGACCACCAGTACAACAGCTACCAGATCAGTGATCTTTGAGCAGTCGGGTTGAGATTTTCAAGCCTACTGCAGACATAGATATACCGGTTGCTCAATTAGATCAGGACAATATGTCGAGTCTGGAAGAGATGGTGCGCCAACTCCAGGATAGTATGAAAGCCATGCAGCAAGACGCTGTCCGTCGAGCAGAATCTGCCAAGCAACAGGCCGTGGTCATAACCCAACAGGCAGAGACAATTGCCAAGCTAGGGCAGCAAACCGGAGTATCTACTTCACACCAGGCTCCTCCCCCACCAAGAGTTCCCATACTCGCGGAGGCAACCCATGTCCAGGATGATACGGACATTCCAGTTGGGCCAGCTCCGCCCTCGGTTCTGCCCCAGCTATCTAAAACACCCACCAACCTACCAGACCCTCTCTTTGAGTTCAAGACGGACCCCACAGCATTGAAAGTGAGCAAGCTTGAGAAATTGTTCAAAAAGTCTCAGGGGGCCCACTCTATTCCTGATATAGAGGATGGTTATACCGACTTAGTGGTGACATTACCGGATCGGTTCAAGATGCCATATATCGATCAATTCGATGGCTCTGGAGACCCAATGGTGCACCTCCACCTGTTTTCTGATATCCTGAGACCAATGGGTTTGACCACAGCCCAGAAATTGTCACTATTCGGCCGGACCCTGTCTGGGATAGCCGCAATCTGGTATGTGAAATTGGAGAACTCTATGAAACAGAATTGGGAAGAGATGGCTGAGGCTTTCAGTAATCAGTACTCCTACAACACACAGATTGAGGTCACAACCCGTGATCTTGAAGTCACCCGCCAAGAGCCAAAAGAGGGTTTTTCAGAATTTGTGGCGAGATGGAGAGCAAAGGCCTCGATGATGGCTGCAAGGCCTTCCGACAAAGACCAGATACGGATGGTTGTGCGCAACCTCCAACCCAAGCTTATGCAAAAGATGATTGTGCTCCCCTTCCCCACCTTTTCAGACCTACACGAGATGGGGGTACAGATCGAGGACGCTATGAAGCAGGGCCTTATTGACCAGGAGAAAGAGCAACCCAGGAGAGCATTTACCCACAGTTCGGATGCGACCACCAGTGGTGACACAGCTGCTATAACTTCAGACATGGGCATGGTCACCACCACCACACAAAAAATGACCACCCCATTCACCGGTGCATCCGAAACTAGCTCACAAATAGCCAAATACCCACCTCAGGGCCAAAGGGTGTTTACCCCACTGTACATGTCTCTGTCAACGACCCTGATGACCCTGATCAAAAAGGGGTATCTGAAGCCACTGGAGCCACAACCATTACCAAAGAAACCCCCTCCCTCACATAACCCAGCTGACTACTGTGCCTTCCATCAGCGAGCTGGCCATGACACTGACATGTGCTTTCGTCTTCGTCATGAGATCCAAAATCTCATTGACAACCGAACGATAGCTCCACCTTCAGACCCCAATGACCAAGTACCTCATCCACATCTCAATTTAATCCACACATTGGCCGTCCCTTACGACCCCAGCGTATACATCACCCCAGCCCATTTATCCAAACCGGAGGTGTTTATCCCGGAAAGCATGGACTTATGCATGATGGGTGCATCTGAACCCCAATCATCTCAAATCCATGAACCCACTACTTCTGAGCTGATGAAAATGATTGAAGACCTTCAGAGAACTGTGGCAGATCTAGCCTTTGGGGTTTTGGCCCCATCATCGACCATATCACGTACCAGGGAGTTTGTGTCTAAAGGCTCCCTAACCTTGGGACAAGTTGCATTGGAAAAAGGCCAATCCCTTGACGAAGTGGAAGTAAGTAGAAAGAACAAGGTAGGGGCAGGCATTGGCCCCCATGAACACCTTCGGTGGGATATTGAGGCTTTGAAAACTGAAGGACTGAACAAAGAGCAAGTCCTTGCGGTTGTTACAGAGGCTGTGGATGACACTTTCTCCACTCAAGTTGGGGGCAGTTTGAATCAAGGGGTGAGCCGGGAGAAGGGCCTTTATACCAGGAATGTTCCTTTCAGCCCTAATCCCGTGCTCGGAAGAGATCAGCAAACCCAGTCAACGCCTGCCAATCCCTTTGCTGGTGCATCCAGCAAAACTCCACAAACCTCAAAACACCCACCTCGAGTCCAGAGGGTGTTCGCACCACTGTACATGTCTCTATCAGCGGCCTTGAGGGTCCTAATGAAAAAGGGGCACCTGAAACCCCTAGAGCTGCGGCCACTGCCAAATAGACTTCCTCACTCCCATGATCCGACCAAGTACTGTGCCTTTCATCAGCAAGTCGGCCATGTCACTGATAGTTGTTTCCGTCTTCGCCACGAAATACAAGATCTGATTGACAATAAGGTCATCGTCGCACCAGCCCCTGCAAAGTCTATCGGCACTGGATCGGTGAACTTGGGGAATAATGTGATGTGATCGGGAGATGAACCACCTGCGGGCGGCACTCAGTTTACTTCAGATGTGGGAATGACACATACTGTTTTGAGCATTTGTGAATGCTATTTTTGTAGTTTCTGACTTGGGTGTTGAGTCAGTTCAATAGTTTTGTTTTGAGTCTATCTCTTTGTCTTGAGTCAGTCTTTTTGATTAAGGGTCTGTCTTGTTGTATCGAGTCAGTCCTATTGTACAAAGGTCAGGTGATTCCGGGGGTGTCACCTCGGGCGTCACCATTTTGTTTTGCATTTGTCTTTTCATTTTGTTTTGAGCTTGTTTCTGCAAGGGAGCCAGTTGTGCCAACAGATTTTCAATGAAACAGCAGTGATTTTTACGCTCTCGCGTTTGCTTCTGCCTTGTGCCAGTTATGCCGGAAGTTCTGAATGAGATGACAGTATTTGACTAAGAACTCTGTCTTTTCTATGCCTTGAAGTCATTGTAATGACCTGAGTTTTTTCAAAACTTTTTGAACACTGTGTTGAAAACAAAGAGGAAGGAATTCCTCGGGATTTGCAAAACTTTGATCACACTGAGAGAAAGAGAGGCGTGCTATGCCTTTTAATGAATGAAATCATGCTTGTTAATGTGAGTACTGAGAAGGATCCTGGCTTGATCCAGATTGGCTCCACACTGTCTTCAGCGCGAGCGATTTGTCGCTTTCTTAAAAAATTTCAAAAAAAATGTTTTGTGCCGTCCTGCGAAGACCTGTGTGGAATCGCTCTTGAGATTGTGCAGCTTAGGATCGCTTTCAGCCTTGAGACTCGACCCCTTACTTTCAAACCTTGAACTTAGATTCAGAATGTTCAGAGGTCAATCATGATGTGAGGCCTGTGTGGCCCAATTTGAAGCAGCCCTCGAACAAGAGGCACTAAAGTCAGATCAAGAAAATCAGATGTCACCAAAAGAAGCTTGCAAAGCTAGATCAGAAGCACCCTGGAACTAGGGACAAAGAATTTCAAATGTGCTCGAAGAGCCGAAGATGGATCATTCCACAAATCAAAGAAAGTCGGCAAGAATGCCAAGTCCGAGAAGGGAAGAAAGAAGAAAGTATTGCTGAAGAGCAACAGAGTTCCTATCCACAACACTAGGGGCAATTCAGCCCCCATTGGATGGACTTCTACATCGTCAGCAAACAGCAGCCATTCTCCTGGATTCAGATGACTTTAGGATTTCAAAACCATTTGACATGGACAAAGCTACACTTTTACCCTTGAGAGGCTCGCTGGGCCGAAAACCCGGAAGGGCGACCCAGGCAAAAGTTAGAGCAAGAAAAAGAAGAAAAAGAAAAAAAAAAGAAAAATGCAAAGAATGAAAAAAAAAGAAAAGAAAAAAAATGAATGAAGAAAATGAAAAGAAAAGAAATGAAAAGAATTGAAAAGAAAAGAAGAACAAAGCTCGCAAGGTTGAAAACCCGCAACGGGCGCCTTGGCAAAAGTTAGAGCCTAAAAGGAGAGGTTAAATACCCGAGTGTACCTTAACCCCGAACTACGTAAGGCTTGATTCCCATCTTTGGGATACGTAGGCAACTTCATTCTGAAGTCCAGCCGTAAAACAATTCAAATTCGATTGTGTCCATGCGATGGTTCTGGTCATCTTTGTCCTCTCTGTATCTGAGAGTCTGGTTGTGTTCATCGCTCCGAAGACTGACTACAATGCGCTGCAGCATCATCCAAACAAGGGGCAACTTTCCGTTGCCATTCAAAACACCGCGGTGTCATTTCAAACAAGGGGCAACTTTCCGTTGCCATGCAGTGTCCTTCAGACAAGGGGCAATTTTCCATTGTTATGGATTCGAGGCTGCGCATCTCGAGAGTAGGTTTCATGCTCGTTGAGCAAGTGGCTGTTTGCAAAAATAGTTTTTGAGAATTTTTACTATGGTTGACTAATTTTCTCGAAAATTGTTCCATCTTTTCCAAAAACCGGACCATTTCTTGGACCCAAAAAAGGAAAATTTTCAGTGCTCATAGCCTGACTTGCATGATTTCAAATCAAAAATCGAACAAGCATGCTAATCTAACTCTCACATTGGTCAAAATTGTTTTAGTAGAAAGCCAAAAAACAAAAAATGGTCAAAATGATGAACTAGGGGCACAGTTGAGTCAGGTGTCCTGTCTTTTCCCCGTTGCCACCATACTTGCCAGAAAGGGCACTCTACCTGCCAGAAGAGGGCACAACTGAGGTTAACAACAAAAGGACTGAAAGCTCTCAACATCTTCCAAGCAACGAGGTATCAAGCCAAGTGCGAAGCACGAACTGGATTGGGGCAAGATATTTCACTCCATCATCTGGACAGATCTAACCATGTCCAAACTCCCCGGCAGAGCATCGTCGACCGATGTCAGCCGCAGATTCGCTATACACCTAATTGTAGCGCGGCCCCTCTGTGGAAGAAACTCACTGTTGTGAACAAGAAAAGAATCTAGCAGAATGCTAGGGGCAAGAACCCGCAACTTCCTGTTTATCCATCAACCACCCAGGGGAGGGATAAAAAATGAGAGATTAAAGAATAGAGAGATGTGCGTTGAGAGAAAAAGTGAGAAAAGGGCTTTTTTCGTGAAAAATAGAGCTTGAGGGCCGAGTGATGTGAGGATCACAAATGAGAAAGGGTGGGAAACACTACCCGGTGAAACAGGCTCCCTGTGCATGTCTGAGTGTCGTGTCTTTTTGTTTTATCTCGATTCTTGTTTTGAGTCATCTCGAGTGTTACTCGACGTGTTTAGGTTGTTTACCCATTGTTTTCCGTTGTTGAGTCTTTTTCGCTGTGTTCAGTCATAGGCTCAATACCCGGTTAAGAACTCATTTCTTAATTTCAAAAAAAATCATCTTGTGCTCAGAGTGCTATGCCATTCTCCACATTTGTGCAAAAAAGGAATTTGTTCTTTCAAAAACTACAGGGTTCAACCCAGGTCATGTGAGAACAGTAAAATCAGGATCTATCTGAAGCTATATAGGTTCCACACTGCAAAGCAAAAGAAAAGAGGGAAAATCGAAGCATCTGAGTGTGTTTCACCTCCAGCAAATTCCGTGGGATGTACCTGTGGGGAAGTGGTTTGGAAATACTCTTCGGATCCTGGAAGACGCCAATGATCCTCAGCTAGTCACCTGCAAACATACAAATACTCCGGTCGGGGGTGCCGGAATTAGCACTCCGACGGACAAGTCAGTTCTTCTACTCAAGAAAGCTTGTTGACTAAGTTTTTAGAAGTGATTCTTACATACCTTTTCTAGTCCATTGCCATTATATTTATACTCGTTTCTTCTGATCCTCGGGGCCAGGGCCTACTTTTTCAATCATTATCTTTTCCACTATTCGGCTCTAGGGATCCTTCCCCATTCGGCCTATTTATCCTATTCGGCCCCTTGTCCTTGCGGGATATCTGCCGACTAGCGTCTAGCTTCTGAAATATACCTCCTTTATCTTTGCCAATTATTCGGCTACCACAATTGCCCTCCGAACTCCCTGTTGACGGCAGTCAATCGGCGTGTTTGGTTCAGAATTTGAGAAGTTTAGCGTCAGGTGGCTTCGCGTGCCCCAATATATGTCAGGAGGCGCGCGCCTTTTTGCTCATCATTACGCTTTCTCGCTCTATTCATGTGTATCTCAGCATTTATTGCGATTTGAAACTTTGGTCCTTTCGAATTCACATTTCGTCGATTTTCTGAGACTTTTGGATCGCCAGTGCATATCCCTCCGTGACTCGCATTTTCTGCAACTTCTTCCCGTCTTCCCTTGTCTCATTTGCTCTTCGTAAGTTTCCTTATCCCTTCTTTGTAATCCTATTTTCTGTTTGCTATTTTAGCTTCGGCGAATATTTAGTTCTTTGCTAAGATGGCCAAACATTTGAAAGACCTCCTTTCTGAGGATCGTATCTCCGGTTTCCGGCAACATTTTTCTATTCCTGACGACGTCCATTTATCCCTTGTAACGGACAATGCTCTCGACATGGAGAGGGAAGATCAAAACACGATCATATTCCCTCTTTTATCCATTGCGGAGGGCGGGGTTCGTTTCCCCCTACACCCACTCCTTAGGGCCGTTCTCCGCTATTGGGGTTTGATTCCTTCTCAACCCAATGTAAATTTCTTTCGAATCATCATGGGGGTTGTAGAGTTGAATCGACGCCTTAGGATTAACCTTGGGATTCCGGCCATTCGGCATTGTTACGCCTTAGCCAAATCCTCCGGTCGGCTGGGGCGATATTTTCTCAGGGCCAAAGATACTGACCATCACTTGGTGACTATGCTTGCCAGTTCTGGTAAACGGGTTGACGACGTGATGGTCAACGTCCGAGGTAATTGGGAGTTCGCTGAAGGGGAGGATCGCCTGGACCCTATTCCCAGACATAAGGGCGACCCAGGTTGCCACGCAATGTCTTGTTTGTTGGTCTATCTCTTATTCGGCTCTTTTCCCTAAATCGCTTTTTATCTTCTGCAGGTAATAGGTTGAAGAAAATTCTGACTTCGGTTGACGACGTGGTTCTTGGGGAAATCAAGACTGCACTCACATATTTCGGCCATCCAAACGTACAACAGCAAGGGAGAGCCGCCCATATTCTCCTTCGGTACGAACCCACTTACACTACTTTCTCGGCTGCAGATAACATTCCGATTCCAGTCGGCAATCAACAGCTCTCGGCCCTTATCTTCCCCAGCTTCAAAAACCTTAGGCAGATCGGTCTCGTAGCTTCTGATTCGGGGGAAGACGCCGAGCCGGTTGTAGAGGTGATTGCCGATCCGGCTGGGGAGTCTACTGAGGGGGTAGTAGAGGGCGACGAGGCCGTACGCTCGGCATTTGAGGCCACCGAGCCATCCGCCTCAGGACGAACAGATTTCTCTTCCGGGATATTTTTGCGAATTTGGGGATCTACCCGGCGATTTCTTTGAGGGTATGGCGAAGGAAAGCCTAACGCAGATGGCACGTAAAAGAAATGCCGAGCGGATGGCCGCCCGAAAGAAGGCTGAATGCGCCGCATCAGATCCCAGCTTGATCAAGCCGTTCGTACCCGTTTCTGAGGGGACGGTTGAGGTTGCTGCGTTCGATACGGGAAAAGAGGGTGGAGAACAGGCCGATGGGGAACGGCTGATTCCGGAGCAAGGCCAAAAGCGTGGTGCCGAGGGGGCAGCGAGTTCAGAAGCTGGCCCTGGTAGCAAACGGCCTCGGCTTGAAGAACTGGACGTGGTCGCTCCGTTCGTTATTCAGCCAAAGATCAGGGATATGCCGATTTTATCCGACGCTTCGGCCATCGAGGATCCAGCTGTGGCTCTGAGCCTGGCGGTTTCGATTTCTCTGCCGGCTGACAACAAAGCCTTCGGTGCCGTGCCTGATATTATGGCCGTTGCCCTAACTGCTCAATCGGCACTCCTGGTAGGTCACCTTCATTTCGCTCTCTTTTGTTAAAGGCGTCTAATCATACCGAATTGTTTTGCAGACGATCGGAAGGATCGCCGACTTGGGTCACCGCCTGCGTGATGCTCTGGGGAGAATTGACCATTTGCAAACAGAGGTGCAGGGTCAGAAAAGTAGGGCCGAGTTCGAAATTATGAGAGCTGAAATGGAGAGCGCGCGAGCCGAAGCGGAGAAAGAGAGGGTTCGCATCGTCGAACAGCTTCGTGTTGATGCTGAGGGTAGGGCAAATGCAAGCGAGGAATCGCTCAAACTTTCCAAGGAAGCACTTGCTGAAGCGGAAGCTCAGTTAGAGGAGCTTAAGGCGGCCCGCGAGAAAGCCGAATCGGAGGCCTTTGAGGCAGGGAGAGGCGCCGCTCTGACAGAATATGTTAAAGAAGTGTCCAAATTTGAGAATCGCGGGTTCAAACATGGGTGGCTCAAAGCCCTTGTTGCCGCTAAGGTTACATTGGATTTGCCAATTCCTTATGAGTAGGTGGATGTTGAGCCACTTGAATCCGATACCGACGAATGATCTGGGAGCCGTTTACTGAGCAGGCGTCTTTTTGTTTTTGTTTTTCTTCTTTTGGATAGTGCTTTGTTGGTTCAGGGTTTTTGTTTTTCTTCTTTTGGATAGTGCTTTGTTGGTTCAGGTAGTTTTCATGTATAATTGGTTAGCATCTGCGCGCAATTTATTAATGAAAATTTCCTTGTAATTTTTGCTACCACCACACACTTTGTATGAAAGAGTTCTGTGGTTTAATTTTAATGAAAGAGTTCTGTGTTTGTCAATGCATTTGGTAAAATGGAATTGCATGTACTGTGGGGAAACCCTGATTTGTGAATCTGCCCTTGCCCCAGGGGGTTCATAAAAAGAATTCTAGCTCTGAATCAACTTGTGAGCCGGCTGGGGTACTTGGTCCGAATAGATTGATAAATCTGCTCTTGCCAGTCAACTCGTGAGCCGGATGATTTTACTGTGGCACGAATGATTTTATCTAGAACTCTTCTAAACAAGCCGTACATAGAATATCGTTTGTCCAAACTTTAGTTTTTTCCTTACTTGAATCTGAAGTCGCTAACCACTGAAGGTAGAGAGGAAAAGATTGGTCAATATCTGGGTTCCTGCAGATTCAATACATATCCCATCAAAATCACCATTTGCAATTTCACTGCCTACTGATCTTGGACCCTTAGATTGATAAATCTGCCCTTGCCCCAGGGGGTTCATGATAAGAACTCTGGCTCTGAGGAATCAAGTCGTGAGCCGACTGGGGTAGTTTAACCGAACAGATTGATGAATCTGCTCTTGCCCGAATCAACTTGTGAGCCGGCTGGGTACTTGAGCTGAAAGCTTGTCCTGCCGTCAACTTAGTCGGCGTCAGGCGATTGGGTTTCGCGATTAATGAACTTGCCTCGATCGTGCTGCCTCTGCGAGTGTTAAATGATCAAAGGTACAGCTTTTAAGAGTCTGGTAGGTATCTGATTCAGACTTCTGAGAGAAAATCTATTGTGCGAATGTCGAACAAACTCTTCTTTAACAGCAAAGGGGAAGCCAAGACATTGGCTGAGCTTGGCGGTGATATGAATCGAAGTGAACACCGTGGTGCGCCCTTGCGTGCTGGAGTAAAGAGTTCTATGGGTCGAGAGAGGCGTCAATCTCCTCGACGTGGGTCGAGAGAGGCGTCAATCTCCTCGACGTCGAGTAGGTCGCCCAGACGGGATAGGCAGTCCCAGGGGAGATCGCCACACACGCCCAAGTCGAAAGGAGATCAGACGCGAATCCGTGCCCGTTAAGTTTTGCAGTATTTGTGAAGAATAAGCCCATGACGGAAGGGGACTCGATCGTTCGAGATCCAGACGTGGCGGTCGAGTTTGCTCGACAAATATTTCCTCCGGAAGTTCAACAGTCAATGGTTGGTCGTCAGGACTACGAAGTGTTTCGCGAGGGCATTCATGGGGCGGTGAAAGGCTCTATACGGCTTATGAAGTCGGCATGCGATTGCGCGCCGCCCGCCGAGAAATGGAGAAAAAGGAAGAGCATATCCGCAGTTTGGAGGCTCGCGTGGAGCGGCTGAACGTGAGTTAAGAAAGATCAAAGCGGCTCAAGTACAACCAGCAGGGCAGGTGAATCCAATCGTGGAAAAAAGGGTTACCAGTCGGCTTATAAGCGCTGCATTGCCGATCGTGAAACGGCGAGCATGTTCGCATTGGAGTCCGCAAGGGGAGGTCTTATGAAAAGGTTTTTTTCACGAAGGGCGCTTGGTTGGAATCCAAAAGACCAAGGAGAAGCTTGCCGAAGAGGTTTGCGATGTGAAAATCGTGGGTTCAGGCATGATTGGATCAAGGCATCTCAAGTCGCCAAATCTCTTCGCTTGTCAGGCATCGATTCGGCGTCACCTCTCTACCACAGTAAGGACTTCCGTTTTCTGCTTTCGAGGTTGAGAAGAGTGAGGATGAGGGCGACGCCGTATGACTTTAATTATTGTAAGGTTCGAACGCTGGTCGCGTTTCGCAATTATGTAATTTCTTGGTTTTTTGAATAAAAGACGCTTTATTGAAAATGTCAAATTGTCTCCCCCCCGTTCGCCTTCGCGTGTACGTGTTTAATTTGATTGCATAAATGTTTGGATAGACGTAAATCAATCGGACTCAGCATTTAAATCGATGCGCCGATTCGTTGTGCGTGATCGGCCTACATGTAATGGCCGTTTACTTTTGAATAAAGCCATTGCGGCGTATTGTTTGAAATTTGAAGAAGCCGTGAGCCAGGGATCGGAGGGGCTACGGCATTTTGACTTAGCTCGAATTGCCAGATGGTCTAGCGATTGGGCTAGGTAATTTTTATTGCCCTTGCGCAACCTATGCGCGCGCGTTTTTTAGCCAACCGTTAGGTTAACTAGGTCATGGAGAATGTTGACCGACGCCTGTCTCGTGGGTTTAGTGTTGATAAAATCACTTCGGGATTTGGGCCTCGAGATCGCGGCCATGCTTCTGAGAATAAGAGCGGCAGGCGCCTCATGCAATCAGACATATTTGGCTACCAGCAATCTATTGCGTGGATGATCAAGAGTTCTCACCATCAGATGGTGATGATAGTTGCAGGAGCTCAAATTTCGGCCTACGCGTCACGTTTCATTCTCTCAGATGGTTTGCGGAGGATTCTCCGGTTTGGAGGTGGACCGCTGAAAGGAGAAACTGGAAACACGTCAGCCTCCAAGTCGTGAAGCAGATCGCCCCGAAATGAGACACAACGACCGCTGCCCCTAACCTCCCTTGTCTTGGATCTTTGCCTTGACATTGTCGATGGTGTCGGAGGCCCGGCGACAATGCCGATTCGGGCGCGGTTAGATCGATGCGTTTTGAGCCGCGATGGTTGTTCAAATGACAAGAGTTGGGTCGATGGGTTGATTTGTCTTAGAAGTTAGAGATATAGATATTGTAATGTTCGAACGCGGGTTGCGTCTATGTAACAACTTTTTAATCAAATAAAAAGTGTTATTTCATATAGTTGAGTCTTACTCTGAAAATCTTTTGTTTAGCTATGCCGGATGAATGTTCCTGATTCCCAACTTTTAATGGTTTAAGCACGTCATTTTGTATGGTTTAATAGTTTGCTATCGGAAAGTTTGCTTCCAGAACTTTTGTGTAGCTTAAATATTTTAGTTAAATATTTTTCCTATATTCAGGGATCGGCCCTTGCCTTAGGCGGGATGCGAGTTAATCTGAATGGGTCGTACTCATGGGCCGGCTAAGGCACGCCTTGTCCGGCGAACCATATTAGTGATTCCGGCTTAATTAGTTGATTAAAACGGGCTCGGATCCGGAGACTTATTTTGGGCCAATCGTGATATCCACGAAGGGCGCTCCGAATCCGGAGATCTATTCGGCCCTAACGTGGTCCATGCACCAAGGGGGCTCCGAATCCGGGTGGCTTAATTCGGCCTAAGGTGACCACCAAAGGGCGCTCCGAATCCGGAGGCTTATTCGGCCCTAAGGTGTCATGCACCAAAGGGGGCTCCGAATCCGGAGACTTAATTAGGCCACCGTGACATCCACGAAGGGCGCTCCGAATCTGGAGGCTTATTCGGCCCTAAGGTGTCCTGCACCAAAGGCGCTCCGAATCCGGAGGCTTATTCGGCCCTAAGGTGTCATGCACCAAAGGGGGCTCCGAATCCGGAGACTTAATTGGGCCAATCGTGACATCGACGAAGGGCGCTCCGAATCCGGAGACTTATTCGGCCCTAAGGTGTCATGCACCAAAGGGCGCTCCGAATCCGGAGACTTATTCGGCCCTAAGGTGTCATGCACCAAAGGGGGCTCCGAATCCGGAGACTTATTCGGCCCTAAGGTGTCATGCACCAAAGGGGGCTCCGAATCCGGAGACTTATTGGGCCAATCGTGATATCCACGAAGGGTGCGCTCGAATCCGGAGACTTATTCGGCCCTATGGTGACCTGCACCGAAGGGCGCTCCGAATCCGGAGGCTTAATTGGGCCTAGGAGGCTTGAAGGAGAGTGACAAAGAAAATTGATTTTCATTAAAACGTGGTACCAGTACAAGCATCAGATCCCACAAGTCGGGTCCGTAAATGGATCTTCATAAAGTCTACGTTCGCGCGGATTGCGGTGAGCCACGGATCTCCTCAATGCCACGGTCTGTTGGGAAGCGCATAAGCTGATGGTAGGTGCTTGGGACGGCCTTCATGACATGCAACCAGGGGCGCCCCATGATGGCATTATACGGCGACGGAAGCTTCACAACCAAGAATTCCACGTCAACCGTTTTTGAGCCTGCTCGAACAGGCAGCATGACCCTCCCCAACGGGTACTCTGGATTCGTGTTGAAGCCGAACAGTGGCTGAGACAACGGTGATTGGTCCGACTCGTTGAGGCCGAGTTCAACAAAAGCTCTGTAGTACAAGATTTCCGAAGTGCTTCCTGGGTCTATGAGAATGCGTTCGACGCTGAACTGACGTACGCGTAATTTGACGACCAAAGGATCGACGTGGCTGGCCATTGTTCCGACGAGGTCGGAGTCATCGAACTTAATTGTTGGAGCTTCTCTGGGCCTGCCGATTGGCATGTTATGTTTTTGGGGAATTGGGTGCGATTAGATCGTATGCACGGTCGGGGATGCCGGCAGACCGTAGATTATGTGGATCACACCAAGCGGAGGTGAATCCTGTTTCAAGGCTAATGCTTTGGTTGGCCTTCCCTTGCTCACGTATTGCTGCAGTCGACCATCTTGCACCAGTTCCTCCAGATGATCCTTTAGCGCATAACAGCTCTCGGTTTCGTGGCCGTGATCTTTGTGGTATTCGCATCGTCTGTCCCTCCTCCATGTGTCGGGAGGCCCCACCATCTTCGACGGCCACTTGAAAAATGGAAGGTGCTGGACTTTGGTCATTATTGCCGCGATCGGCTCTGTCAACTCCGTATACTTCTTGTCGGTTCGCCTTGAGCGTCTGCTGTCGACTTGTAGTTGTTCGTTCGTTCGGTGGGGCACTGATCGCTTGATCGGCGGGAGTCCCGCCTTTTATCTGCTTGGTTCGTTGCCGGGGCTCAGGGCTCGGTGGCGGCACGGAGCTTATTGGTCGAGCGATTTCGGGGAGGGCCGTTTTGCTGGAGATTTGTCTGGCTTTTATCCTCGGGGCATCATCTTCGACTTTACAATATTCTTCAACTTTCTTCATCAACGCCCAGACTGTCTTGGGGGGCCTTCTGGTCAGGGAACTGTGCAGAGCACTGTCAGGATGTAAACCCATTTTGAAGGCGGTGATGGCCATGGAGTCATTGCAAGCGTCGTCAACAAGGTTGAAGCACTCCCAATATCGTGCCGAGTACGCTCTGAGCGTCTCTCCCGACTGGATCTGCATAGCCCAGAGGGAGTCGGCCTGTTTCGGTTGTACCTCGTTGGTGATGAACCTGGCCCTGAAGGATTTCTGCAGTTGTCAGAAGCTTTTAATCGAAGCTGGCTCCAACTTGTAATACCACCTAACGGCTAGTGGACCTAGACTGCTAGGGAATATTCGGCACATGAGGGCTTCATTGTCTGCGTGCAACGTCATGGCCTGTTTGTAATGACGGATATGATCAGTGGGGTCTGATTTTCCGTCGTAAAGAGTGAACGACGGAGCTTTGAATTTCTTGGGCAGGGACGCCCTTGCGATCCGTCGAACGAAAGGATCGTGCTGGTCTTCCTCGTTTGAGCTGCTTCTCCTGCGCTTGTTCCTTGTTCGCAGATCCTTTTCGGAGGAGCTGGAGGTTTCGGATCGTCCCCTTGCGTCGAGCTCCATGGATGATGAGTTGGAGTCGCTATCGGTATCCTTTGGTTGAGCCCGAGGTCTTTGCCCGTCTGCCCTCGGAGGTCGCTCTGGTTCCTGGCGCATGGCCTCTCTAGATTTTGCTACCTCCAGGGCCAAATCTTGACGGAGTCGTTCGTTCTCAGCGATCATGTTCTCGAGCCTTTGTTCGTTCTGCTTTGCTTGTTCTATGATAGCCTGCATTGTTTCTTGTGCTGAAGTTGTTGGCGAATCGAAGTTCAAGACGCGTCGTGCCGCGATGGTTTCTTTTCTGAGCATATTAGCTGGGGTGAGGTCGCCTCCCTGTGTGATCTCGTCGGTGGCTATCGGAGGATCTTCGGTCACGCCTTCCATGGATGTATTTGAGTATTCCCACAAACGGCGCCAATTGTGGGGAAGTGGTTTGGAAATACTCTTCGGATCCTGGAAGACGCCAATGATCCTCAGCTAGTCACCTGCAAACATACAAATACTCCGGTCGGGGGTGCCGGAATTAGCACTCCGATGGACAAGTCAGTTCTTCTACTCAAGAAAGCTGTTGACTAAGTTTTTAGAAGTGATTCTTACATACCTTTTCTAGTCCATTGCCATTATATTTATACTCGTTTCTTCTGATCCTCGGGGCCAGGGCCTACTTTTTCAATCATTATCTTTTCCACTATTCGGCTCTAGGGATCCTTCCCCATTCGGCCTATTTATCCTATTCGGCCCCTTGTCCTTGCGGGATATCTGCCGGCTAGCGTCTAGCTTCTGAAATATACCTCCTTTATCTTTGCCAATTATTCGGCTACCACAGTACCCCTCAAAGCCTTGTCAATACTCAGAAGTATGGGTGTGCCTCTACCTCAAGCTCAAAATGTTTCTGCGGAAGTATCAGCTCATGTCTCCGATGCGTAGCTCATTGTCAATTTGCATGCACGAGTCGTATCCTTTTGGAATCTATTGTGACTCCTCCGAGAGGTAAATCGGAGGTTGCGTTTGAATTGGTCTCGTTAAGGCGTGTATTTCCTTATTCGACATTTTATTTCAAACACACTGTTGAGATTGCATCGAATATGCATTGATTATTGTGCACAGAATGTGTATGCACACTTGTTCCACTTGCATTATGATGCATGTTCCAATTGCATTGTTATGCACCCACTTCATTTGCATTGTGATGCACATCCCAGTTGCATTGTTATGCACTCATTTCACTTGCGTTGTCACGCATGTTTCGCTCACATTGTTATGCACTCATTTCACTTGCATTGTCATGCATGTTTCGCCCACATTGTTGTGCGCCTTTTTACTTGCGTTATTGTTCTTTCCTCTCTCGCGTGTACTACGCTGAGAGGTTTCTCTTTGCCTTTCTTTTCTCTCTCGCGTGTACTACGCTGAGAGTTTTCTTTTTGCTTTCCTCTTTCCTCTCTCGCGTGTACTACGCTGAGAGGTTTCTTTTTGCTTTCCTCTTTCCTCTCTCGCGTGTACTACGCTGAGAGGTTTCTTTTTGCTTTTCTCTTTCCTCTCTCGCGTGTACTACGCTGAGAGGTTTCTTTTTGCTTTCCTCTTTCCTCTCTCGCGTGTACTACGCTGAGAGGTTTCTCTTTGCCTTTCTTTCCTCTCTCGCGTGTACTACGCTGAGAGGTTTCTTTTTGCTTTTCTCTTTTTTCTCTCGCGTGTACTACGCTGAGAGGTTTCTTTTTGCTTTCCTCTTTCCTCTCTCGCGTGTACTACGCTGAGAGGTTTCTCTTTGCCTTTCTTTCCTCTCTCGCGTGTACTACGCTGAGAGTTTTCTTTTTGCTTTTCCCTTTCCTCTCTCGCGTGTACTACGCTGAGAGGTTTCTTTTTGCTTTCCTCTTTCCTTTCTCGCGTGTACTACGCTAAGAAGCTTTTCTCTTTCCTCTCTCGCGTGTACTACGCTGATGAGGTTTCTCTTTGCCTTTCTTTCTTCTCTCGCGTGTACTACGTTGAGAAATGTTGCTCTTTCCTCTCCTGTGTATGATACGCTGAGAGATGTTGTGTTTGAGACTCTGGGTATTCTCGGTAGTCGCTTTTAGCCTTCTCCGCGTGAGACGCCGTGAGAATTGCTTAATTCTCTTTCATCCTTTCTGCATGAGATGTAGTTTGGTTCATGTTTACTTGCTTGCATAGCATTCGCTTAAAATGTTGCATTTATTTTGCATAATTGCTTCATCACAACATCCTTTGCATGATCATAAGTTATGCACTTGCATTGTGCATCACTTCGCATCCTGCCCCCGAACTACGCTGGTTTGATTCCTTGCAAAGGGATACGTAGGCAGCCTGCGGGCACAACCATTTATCTATCTATATTTTATTTGTTTGTCCAAGTCTTCGGCCTTATCAAAAATGGGTCGTCTCTAGACTTTGACACTCACTCCCGTCATTGTTATGGCTTTCGAGTTCTGTCAAAGAGGGGCAACTGTAGACACCCCATTTTTGACCGCCCTCGAGACTTGGGCGTTACTGATGGTTTGCTCGGTGATGAAAGGTGTGCAGGGGAAATGTTCAATTTCTTCAGCAAGGAGAGAGAGAAATCTCAACTTCACACCCCATTTTGGACCAAAATTATTTTGGATGGTTTTTAGACCTTAAAACCCTCTCTTTCAAAACATTTTTGAAATTAAATTCCCACGATGTTCTGACGCTCGCATTTCGGTAAATGTTGCGCTTTTCGGTAAACCGAGCAAGGACAAAGTGGAGATGAATGAAAGAGAGATGAAATCTTTGAAAAATCTTTCAAAACACCTTACTTAGGGGTTTGAAGTTGAAGAAAAGATGAGAAGAGGGGGGAAACCAAGTTGGAGAAGAAGTTCGGCATGAATCCAGGTAGAAAAGGGTCGAGCAGCCCTCGCTGAATCGGGCTTATTCATTTGCATACTTGGATTTTAGCTATGAGGCCACCGCCGTTGGAAAGCTTACTTTTGGGGCTTCATTTTGCACTCAAGAATCTCCTAGAGCCAAGTCCGGGTGGGGGAGATATGGTTGGTTGAAGTAGAGGATCAGTCCGGTTGGATCGAATCTGCGCGGCTTCACCAAAATGGGCATAACTTTTTCCACAAGAGGAATTTTAATGCAAGGTTTGCGCCATTGGAAAGCTAACTTCCGGGGCTTCAATCTAGACATCCACCGGTACTTTTTGACCTCATCGGCCACCCATCGGCCATCCATTTAGCCGACCGGCCAAATAAATGGCCGACTGGCCAGTAAAAGTAGCCGACCGGCCAATTTTGCTAGCCGACGACCTTCCGGAGTATTCTACAGATTGAATGGATGACAGCTGTGCCAGCTGGAGGGCACAGACTGGATCCTCCATATACGTGTATGGAGGATCTTGGCTCTTGGTTTTGAAGCTTCTAAGAGAAGTCTTACTCCCTTGGCTCTATAAAGCAAGCCCTCCTCTTCCATAATTAGGGTTCTAAAAATTCCAGAGGAGACATACACTCTCCCCCCTTGTATCTCTCCATTTTAGCCTCAAAGTATAAGGTTCTTGGCTCCATTCCTACACCAACACCTAGCACCACCCCACCACCTCCATTCCAGCAGCTTGGAGGGCCTTCTCAGAGGCTTGGAGGCACCATTTCTCAGTTCAAAAGGCAGCCAAGGAGTAGTCTTCAAGGGTAAGTTCATTTCCCCTCTCTTTTGGCCTTATTTTGTACCATTGCTTAGCCCCATTTGCTTGCTGTTTTGAGCTCCGACCAAAACTGAAAATGTCATTTTTTTGAGCTATATTCCATGTTTCATTAAGGGCTCATTGCAGTTTGAAGCTTTTTTTTGGCACTTGCTTCATTATCCTCTTGAATGCCATTATTTTGCATGATATTTTTAGCCCATGTGTGATCTGTTTTGGAGCATGTCATAAACTGTAGGGAGGCTTATTTTGAGCCCTTCTTCAACATTGAAGAAGGGCTCAACACTGTTTGGGACCTCCATGTATCACTTGCCATTGTACCCCTCTTTGGTCCCCATTTTTGCATGATTTATTAACTTATTAAGATTCTGTTTTTCGACCTTGATCAGAGCTGAAAGTGGCCATATTTTGACCCCCTTGTCATGTTTCATTAAGGGTCTTTGGCTGTTTGATGAATATTTTGTATACTTTGTGTTATAGCCTCTTTTGAGCCTCATCTTGCATGACATTTTGAGTGTGTTTTTATACTGTTTTGGGGGCTTCCATAAACTGTAAGTAGTCATATTTTTGGTCCCTCTTCAGTTTTGTAGAAGGGTATTTTTCTGGTTGGGCTTTGCATCTACCACTTGCTTCATTGCCTCCCTTGCGGAGCCATTTTTGTATGCTAATTTAGTCCCACTTGTGCTTACTGTTTGGCCATGCTTTGGACTGTAAAAATGCTTATTTTTGGGCTGCCTTGCTTCTGTATTCTCATTCCATGTACCAATTATGCATGTTTTGTATAGCTGTAAGCCATTTCATGTACCTAGTTTTGCATTTCGGGAGAGATTCCATGCATCGGGTGTCATTTCGCCTTGTTTCGGGGCTGTTTTCCCCCCTCACTTTGCTACTGATTTTTGCATGTTTGCATATCATATTCCATGTCTTCGCCATGTCTTATTAGAGTGGCATTTCGGTGCCTGAGGGTCGGTCCTCGGTTTGCGTGCACGCGTGCACGCATTTCGAGTTGTCTTGTTTTCATCTTATGGCCACTGATATGAGTGTGGCTGAGGTCAACTTGTATTGGTGTAAGCCCATTTTGCATTGTGTATGCCGTGTTACAATGCGTTGTGCATGTTATGTTGTTGCATTGTATCATGCCTTGCATGCTTGTTCGCATACTCATATCGCATACTTAGCTCGCATGCTTAGGTTGCATTTGGCATGCATCCCTTGCCTCTTGATCGAGCATGATAGAGGCTGGGGCCTTTGATGTGTTTTGTGCTTGCATTTCATTTGATATCAAAGTTGCTAACTTGGCTTTTGGGCCATCATGCATTGAAATGCGTGATTGATGGCCCGGGGGTCGAGGGCCATGCTCCCTTGAGTCCATTGCATGATAAGGAGTGTGTTCATGCACACATTTGCTTGAAATTCCATGCCATACACTGCTTGCCCTCTGCTGCTGTCAATTGCAGGTTCTGCAGGAAGTTTTGGCCGGTCGGCTACATAGAGTGTCGACCGGCCAGGGATTTTTGGCCGATAACTTCATCAGAGGCCGGTGACCTTTTCCCATGGCCGGTGGCCATCCCTCCCAGCCGGTGGTGTTCCACAGTGTGCAAAGAACCTGTCCTGAGATTTGTGCAATTTTCAGAGAAGCTAAGCAGTGTAAACAGAGGCAACAGTGCTATGGCAGCGAGTTTCC
Source organism: Camellia japonica (assembly GCA_030407325.1). Lineage (NCBI taxonomy): Eukaryota > Viridiplantae > Streptophyta > Magnoliopsida > Ericales > Theaceae > Camellia > Camellia japonica. Next base: position 102,743,423 of record JAPPVO010000017.1, on the reverse strand, counting down.
GGGCAAGGCAAGTCAAACATGCATCATTCGTGCATCCCGAGGCGGGGCTGCGGCCTTTTCCCTTTTGCATTTAATTTGTTAATTAAATTAGAAGTTTTGTAATAATTAGTTAGCTAGGATAGTTGATTTATTATTCGGACTGTATTCTTTTGGTCCCTCCGTGTGAGGGCGTATTTGTAATAAGTATGCGTGAGTGGTGTGTATGTCTTCCAACCCCCACTTCTTTCTCCCTTTTATTTACCTGCTTATGATGGTAGATTAGGGCATATTTAAATTGGCATAACAGTATGATAGCATGCGTGCATCCATACATTCGTTTACATGCACCGGGTTCGGCGCATCATACTAACTGCATCGTATTTTCAATTCCAAATTGAATACATGCTACCTGTGTATTTCACATGCCATGCTTAGGATAGCCGAGCCCGTCGAGATTGCATCTTTGCTTGTGTTGCATTAGCCACTTAACATGAACTAGGATCATGCATATGATTACTAACTAGTTTCTGTTTTGGCTTGGAGTACTAGGTAAGTTTTTATGCTTTAGCATATCGCATGCGTGTGAATGTTGCCATAATAGCATGATTACCATGAGGCTAGCTGCTTATATGAGATAACTGCTTGAATGCCTGTGGATGGAGGTCAAATTACCTAAAATTAGGATAATGCATTAAAACTATGAGTTTTAAGCCCACTAGATAGTGGCAAAACCATCTTTTTCTAAAGCCCACTTGAGGGTGGCAAAACCTGCATTTTAGCCTACTTGCGAGTAGCAAACCATTTTCAAAACAAACATTAAATGTTTTGTTCCAATTTAGGCGATTTGGTCTATACTTGTTTGCTGTGCGCATAACATAGTAAATCTAGGCTAATAACCGGAACAAGAACACATAATGTTTTCAAAATCGGATATCATGGTTAGTAGAGGCCGGTCTTCGGATTGGGCGAAAGGGGGTGCTCATAGCTGACCTTCCCCGATCGTACCCAAGCTCCCGAGCCAAGACAACTTTGGTGATGACGGACACGTGGCCTTTGGCACCGAGTCAGGGTTTCCTAAATTTCCCCATTAAAAAATATTTAGGTGGCGACTCTGTATCTGGCAAAGCAGTCCATGTTTGGCGCTTCTTTCAAAAATCTGTTTTCTCAAAAACGATTTGCCGGATTTGGACTCTTTGGTTCAAGATTAAGAACCGTGACAATTTGAGTCCGAACTGTAGTAAACCCAAAAGAACAGAATGGGACTCATCCTCCCGGGGCGTTCGGGGACGTCTACAAATGGAAGCGTTTCAAATTTTTTGAAATAGTCTATAGTTGTGTGCATCACATAGTAAAGATAGCATAATAACCAGAACAAGAACATATAATGTAAATAAAAATCACATCATGATTAGTAGAGACCGATCTTTGATCGGGTGAGTGGGGTGCTCAATTGATGACCTTATCATCTCATACCTAAGTTCCCGAGCCGAGACACTTTGGTCATGAAGGACACGTGGCCTTTGGCATGTGTCAAGAGTTTCCTAAATTTTCCAAAAATATTTAGGTGGCGACTCTGAAATGTGACAATGCAATCTATTTTTGGCATTTTTTGATTCATAATCGATTTTCCAAAAGATTTGCCAGATTTAGACTCATTTGTGTTTATTTATTTCACATTGCACTAATTGTCAATTTTTAGCGACATATATAAAAAATTGTCACAAAAAAATTATTTTTAGCAACAATTTTACCAAGACTTATTTTCAATAGGACTTGATGAGAATTAAGTCCAACTATTAGGACCTATTGGTAGTTTACCCTAAGAAAAATTAGCACAAGAATTTCAACATAAAGAAAAAATTAGAGAGAGAAACCCACAAAATTTGAACATATAAGGAAAAGAATAGAACATAAGGGGGAAAAAATTGAACAGATAGGAAGAAATTGAACAAATAGGGAAAAATTGAATAGATAGATATAAATTTGAATAGATAGAAAATAAATTCAACATATAGATATCAATTTGAACAGATAGTTAAAAAAAGTGAACAGGTAATTTAATAGGTAAAATTGAAAACAAAATGTCCTTCAAAATTAATAAAAGGACTTCTCACAAAACTATTTGACAAATGGTGGATTTCTCACCAACAAAAAATATCCACTAGATCTAATGTCTTATATGTTTCTTAGATTGGATTTATCACCAATTTTCTCTAATAAAATAGGGACAATTCCCAATAAAATTTGGATCAAACTAGGGTAAAGCACTAATAAATTTGGATCTACCTTTTTTTTCTTTTTCATTTTTTTCTGGACTAATAAGTCCCATTTCAATGTTAATGACACACATGTACAAGTTTGCAACGCGTGTTTCCCTATATGTGAAGGGTAAAAAGGGGGTTTCGGAGATGATGAAATTACTAATTTGTCCAAAAGCAAAATGTAGAGCTTTTTGGTTTTCCTCCTATCGAGAAAAACGGAAATGATGAAGATGGAATTTTCTTGGTTGGCAATGTTAATGCGATGAAGAATCATTGGTTTGTGTAAATTTCATTTTTTGGCAATGTTAAATCATCATTTTTCCTTTCCCAATTAACATCTTGTTCCCCCCTCCCCAAAGCCTAGAAATTCGAAAACCCTCTTCTGGAAGGTAACTTACATCGCCGATTAACGTCGGAACTAAAGCATTTTGTGAATATGGTTGGCGAGTTGGCATCCTCCCTTTGTTGGCGCCAGTGATTGTGTTGGTTAACTATGGAATTAGGTATGTGGTTTGCTTTGCTTATGTTTATGGTTGAATCCATTTGTGTATCTAATGTTAGATTATGTATTTGTCTTTGATGATAGTTTAGTAATGCTAGGCACTTGTCTGTGATGTTGTCAAGCGTTAATGATTGGGCAGGTTTAGAATTCCATTGGGTGTATGGTTGTGTAATGGTTTTTTTGTGTTGTGGTTTTAGTTTTTCAACTGTAACTTTTTGTTTATGGAGGTATTTGGGCTCAGTTTAATGGTAGTGGCATTTGTTATGTTTGTTGTGTTGTTGAGTTGTAATGTAGCAATGACTCCCTGTTTTTCAAGTTTATATATGTCGTAATGTCTCACTAATTCCCTATTTTGCATGTGTATATATATTGGTGTTGTCCATGGATGTTAATGACATCCATGGTAAGTTAAGTGAAATGTTGATGATGTACACATTAGTGACGTGCGATGATTTCGATTTGTGTTGAGTCTGTTTATGTTTGTGTTAGTTTATAACAGAACTACAACAATGTTGGGTTACGTGTCATGGTGTCGGTTTCCATGGCTTGATGAAGACAAACAACCACATTGGTCTGTCCATAAGTACACAAAACAACACTACAAACTCCAAAAAAAAAAAAAAAAAAACACAACATGACACTATCATTATTAACCTCCACACCATCCGAATAATGAAACAATGCATCCTTGCACAGAGACAATTAAATAACATCATAAAATAACATCGTAACATTAGCACCTTAAACATTAGACTCCCTCGACGCACACACCAAAACGAAATCACAACCAAAACACAATGAATCAACACCAGAAAACATATAAATTGACCTGTAAATTGCTGCACAACATGTCAACAACATAGCCTCAAAAAACATCAACAGAACAAATTAACCACCTAACACTCCCTCTGATAACACCAACGATTCAACATCAATACACCAACATCAACTGGGTAACATCATCACCCTTACAAAATCACTCCACGCAATCTCCTCAAAAAATAGAAACGTAATAACATACCTAAACTAACCCCCTTAACATCCCAAAAAAAAATAAAAAAAAATAAAAGAAAATCATGTACAAGGACAAGCATGTAAACTCCACAACTCCCAAATCAAATAATATAACATACCATAAATAAAAAGGACTAATTGATTTGAAAGAAAACTTTTAAAACTAACTTAAATAACTTTTCTCAAAATAGGATTTTTGAGTAATTTTTTCATCAAAACTATTAAAAAATATAATTTACAAAAATAAAAAGGGAAAAAAGAAAAAATATATCACTCTTCCGTTTTAGAAGAAGCAAAGAAGATAAACATTTGTGTCGTACTCTTTCACTTGATCAAAACCAAACAATATGGCGTTGCTCTCCTTAACGTTTCTAGTGGACCTAATCAACTATTTTCCAAACCCTAAACATAGTTTTGGAAGCCATTGCCCAAAGGCGCTGTTTGTTCGACATCGACATCGGAATCGGAATCTCAGTTTGTGAATAACAGTCTCTAGAAAATATGAGGACCAAAATCTGAATGAGCCACAGCTGGCAGACTAACTTTAGCAGTTCACCGCCTCTACCATTCTCCTTCTCGGCCTTGGCATACGTGTCTGCGCTGTTGCTGCCTCTACCTAGACTCCAGCCATCGTTGTTGCAGATCGTCCAACAATCATTGAAGACCACATAATTCAAGGTTGTATATTATCATCACAAAATATTTATTTATGGGTTAATTTTATTATATTACTCATTCTAAAGTATATGAATATATATATATATATATATATTGTGCGTATCGGATACCGCACTAGATGAAAGTGGATCAGAGCTCCATAACTGAATGGACTGTCCAGGAACCGAGGACCTGCAACACAGAACATTGTCAAGGCTACCCGGCCGGGGTTGGCCGGAAAACCCCTCCGACGTAGGAATGACTGATCGGAGAAGATAAAGGACTCTATCTCTAGGTGTAAAGAGAGGAAATGAAAAGAGTAAATTTGGTTGTGCTCAAGTTAAGATCAGATTAGATACCTACAATGTGAAGAGAGTGAGACTTATATAGAAAACTTTGCTTGTTGCCCAAGATGGTTTCATGGAGCTTTGGTGCTGCCAAATTTCCTTTAACATTGCTCAAGGTAGGGGACCATCAAGTTGTTGATAATGGATACACATACTTGTTGTAATCATGCTGATAACAGATCACATTCCCTTAATCAACCAATTCCGTGATTCTAGAGGAAGGGGACCAGCTGAGGTGGCATCCTCCATGTGCATGCATTCATAGCTTCCACGTTTCTCTAAGAGGTTTCCTCAGCTCGGTACTGTTGTGCCTCGGCTTGGCCTTTTACAAGATCGTTTATAGAGATGGGCTGGTCCATTCGGATATCTTTGTATGGGCTCAGCCCATTTTAGTTCTGACGATGGGTTCGACCCATCAGCTTGGCCCATAGATTAAGTCTTGCAGCTCGGCCTAGCCCAGCATCGCGGCTGGACTAGCCTTTCCACTACCAGTTGGGCCCAAGTGCTTGAGGACTTGGGTAGACTGTTGATCATGGAGTTGGGCTTAATTGGCTTGCCCATATATTCATCTAACCCACTTAGATTTGGGCTTTAGTGGATTGGGCCGGCCTAAGGCTTGGATTCGACCCGTTTCATATTCAGCCCCTTCATTTTTCCCCTAGCTTGCGCTAAGGTTCCCCTTAGGGGGAGCTCATGTATGTTACCCGAACCGTTGCGTTGTTTTGGATCTGCTCCAGCTCGGCCTTGGTGACGGTTCAATCCTTACACATACACTTCTGTATGCGTCCCTTCATAAAGACACGTGGCAACATGGCACTGGTTTGTAGAGATAGTAAGCTGATTTCATACAGAAGACGTGATTTGTACCATCACGCCGATCAAGGGTCATAAATACCCTAGGGTTGTCTCTTCATCCTCCTTGCTTGTTTCAAAGTTTTGAAATCCCAAAACCCTTTCATTCTCCCATCTTTGTTTCAACAGTGTTCCATCCAAACGCTTGCCGCCATCACTGTGGGTTCCAAACGATGCCGTTCTCTTTTGATTCCAGTCTTCAAGACCTTCGTTCTTTCTCATCCTCTCGTCAAATCACTATAAGTTCATCTGAAGCTGTTCTTTTCTCTTGCTTTTCTGACTTTGTCGCCATTGCTGGCCCTTGTGTCACTATTTCCGGTGACCAGTGCTATTTCTCTGTCTTTCCTTTAGTTTTGGTTCTGCATGACAAGTTTTTCTCAAAGTCTGGACAAGTGCCCTAACTGCTGCCCAGGTTCTTGAAGGGTCCCCTCTGTTCCAAGACATCTCTGTTCCTTCCAAATTCTTGAGCTTGAAAACTGTTACCATACCTGCTACTTCCCAATCAAAGATCTCCAAGTACTGGCTCTGCAAACAAGACTTTAGAAAGTGATGCTGCCAATAAAACAGTGCATACTGAAGAGGGTAGGAACCCAGAGATTGAAGCTGCAAAGGAGATGGTCAAGGAGGTCCCTGTTTCCCAAGATGTTAGAGCTTCATCTACCTCTCCTCCTAATGATGATTTGGACAAGGCTGTGAACCTTGCTCCTGAGATTCCCTCTTGTGATGAAAGTTGAAGTGATCTTTGAAACAATTTGAAGTTTTTCACATTTTGCTTTTTTTTCTTTTTGCTTTCTACTGTACTAGAGCTCGGTCTTCCTAACGAGTTGCCCCCTTATGTTTGGCAAGACAAGTTGTTTGTGAGGCTAATTGTGCCTTTGTTAGATGATGGGATTTTCCTTTTGATTTTGCAATCTGATGCTTTTTTGTTTCTATGTATGAATGTTATCTGTACTGTTTGCCCCAAGCTGAGCATTATTGGGACCTTAGGGCCGAATGGTTGCTCGGTCTGGTTAACGAATATGTTGTACCAATTGTGCTTGGTTTTGTAATGAATAGGAGAGGGTCTTACTTAGGTCCAGGTTGGTTCTGAAAAACAATTGTTTGCTCCCACCTAGAGCTAAGTAAGATTGGTACTGAAGATTGTGCTCTTAGGCAGAACTACTTAAGTCTGTTGCAACTTTGATAGCACAAGTGCATTTGAATGGGATAAAGGTATAAAGAGGTGTCTTACTCAGGTCTAGGTTGGTTTGAAAAAACAATTGTTTGCCCCTAGCTGGAGTTGAGAAAGACTAGTGCTAGAAGTTTGCTCCCGATAGAATTTAGCCTAGTTTGTTCCAATTCTGTTTATATGCAGCAGTATTGAAGTGTTGATGTACTTGTACTTAAGAAAGAGTCGTTTGTGACTTGTAAAAATTCTGTGATTGGCAGAAAAGAAAGGATCAGTTGAAAAATTCGTTAGTGCGGTTTCCACCAAGCAATTCCACTTGGCTAAGTTCCATTTTAGTTGCCAAAAATAATTCCACCAAGCAATTCCACTTGGCATGTTTGAGTGCTGACTAAAACCAAATTCCATTCGGTCGCTCCGAAACTAATTTCGTTTAGTAAACACCAAAGCTGAGTCTGTTTGGTAAACACCAAAGCTGAGCCCGTTTGGTAAACACCAAAGCTAATTCCGTTTGGTAAAAACCGAAGCTAATTCCAAAGGTCACTCCTTGACTTTGCTAAAATTCATTCATTCCCAATGAAGCTTATTCCGAGAGTTATTGCTAACTCTGCTTTAGTTAAAACCATTCTTAGTTTGAACTATGCCCCCAGAGCTTGAATCTTAAGAGCTAAGTTGATCAATCTGTTCTGGCCTTAAGACTGTACAGGTGCTGGAAACAAATGTTCAAGGAAGCGGAGAGACTTCTTCCATTGATCAAAAGACAAATGTCGTTACACTTTGATAGATATTTAAGGGGGATAGTCTACTGATAGTACCTCTTGAGGTTTGCTATATTCCAGTGCCGAGGTATGGCTTTGCCCTTGAGATCCTCCAGGTAATAAGCTCTATTTCCAGCAACGACTGTAACCTTGTAAGGCTCCTCCCAGTTAGGTCCTGAATTTCCTTTGCCAAGCACCCTTTTGTGATCCATAACTTTGCCTAAAACCAATTCACCAGGTGTAAATTGTCTTGGGAGAACTTTCTTGTCAAAACCCTTGATAAGCTGCTGCTGATAGGCTACAAGTTTGATCGGTGTTGCTTCTCTTCGGCCTTTCGCTATGTCTAGTGCTTGAGCAATGGCTTCTTCGTTACTTGTATCTTCGAACAGTTCTGATTGGATAGTTAGGAGACCGACTTCCAGTGGAATAACAGCCTCACTTTTGTAGGTCAAGGAATAGGGAGTTTCCCCGGTCGAGAGTCGTACCGTGGTTCGGTAGGCCCATAACACATGGGGTAACTCTTCAACCCACTTTCTTTTTGCACTTTCAAGCCACTTTTTTACACCATCAATGATGGTTTTGTTTGCCTATTTCTTGCCTTCATGGAGAGTGCCAGATCTCAGAAAACTAAGTATTGGATCCATCCAGCTCGGTTCTAAGTTTGTATAGAGGACTGAATCTGGAGACGCAATACTCGGTTATGGCAAAAACTCGACCCAAATCTTTCTAGCATCTATGGTTTCTACCGATGAGCCAAGATAGGCTAGAGCATCATCATGGCTGTTTTTGTCCCGATTGATTCGTTCCACCCCGTATACTTTGCCATTCTTTCATCTCTCGCTTTATAGATCCTAGTGAGTTGGTTGACAACTAACTGAGAATCATTGAAAACTAGGAGTTGACCAGCACTGAATTGTTTGGCACTGTGCAATCCTGCGGGTAGTGCTTTATATTCTACCTCCTTGTTAGAGGCCTTCCATCCAAGCTTCAGAGCTTGCTCCTAGATAAATCCTTCTGGAGATATGAGTACCATCCCTGCTGTAGACACCCCATTTTTGACCGACCTTAAGACTCAGACGTCACCGATTGAGTACTTGGTGATGCTGCATATCGTGCTCATTCAGAAGTCTCAGAGTCTCGGCTGCGAGCCTTGCCTCCGAACTTCCGGGCTTTTTTGTGCTTTGCCTCGATTTGCGAACCAGGCTCTGTTTTCTCTATTTTCTCTTCCCGAAGGGAGGGAGAGGTCTCGTAGATCATCTCTCAGTGGCCATAGGCAACGTTTCGTGGTCATAGGCCATTTTTCCCATTTCGGAGCCCGGTTCCCGGTTTTCAGAACCGTCGGCCGTGTGCCTCGGTTCGGGACCGCTTAACTACCTCCGTTTGCTCCGGTTTTTGGCATACATCTTATTTCCTCCCTTTTGAGGGACACGGTGGCTCGAGAGACCAACTTCGTGGTCGAACGCCACCTCTGGTGCTTAACAGTCAGTTTTCGGGGCCCCGGGCCGCGCGTTTTGGCCCCCGAACCTTCGATTTGCATCGGTTTGAGTTCTTTTTTGGCAGGGACCTCTGTTTCATTGTTAAGAAGGTCGTAGAAGGGTGGGAGGCCAGCAATTGTTCTGAGGACCAGTTTTATTCCTTCATCGCCCTCCGTCGCCTGTTTTCCCCGCTAGAAAGCTAGTGTTGACCACTCCCAGGCCACTTTCTTTGGCCCTCAACCACATATTTGTGTTGTACACACCTGGGAGGCCACCAATATGTCATGGCCGGCCATCAATTCATCTTGACCCTTTTGAACCCCTCTAAAAAGTGGGGTTTTCTCTCTCCTAGTTCACATTTTCAGGGCTTTCTCCACATGGCTGTGTTGTGCACACATGGGAGGCCACCAATATGGGTGGCCGGCCAGCTAATTTTCATTGACCTTTTTGACCATGGCCGGCCGGCCACCTGGAGCCTCAATAACTGGCCGGCCATGATCCTTGCACCCTGTTCCTTCCAGCTATGCCCTCCTTTCCCCCCCAGATTCTGTATCCGAGAGGGGGAACTTTTGGGGGGGAAACTCAAATTTGAATCTCCCCCCTTTTTCTCCACTCCTTGGCCTATATAACCAGCCCCTCCCCTTCAGTTTTAAGGGTTACAAAATTGTGTTGGAGCTCTTGCATTACACCCCCCCTCTCCCTCTCTTCTAACCTTCAAACCCTAAAGGTTCTTGCACCATTTCTACACCACCACATAGCACCACCTCTCCATCCTCCTTTCCAACACTTTGAGGATGTTCTCCAGCGGCTAGGAGCTCCTCTTCTTGGTTCAAGAGCTGCTGGTCCATTGGTCTTCAAGGGTGAGCCTTCTTCTTCCCTTTTCTAGCCTTTTCTTGATTCATTTATAAGTCTTACTTGCTTACATTTTTGGGCTCCGACCCAAACTGAAAATAATCATATTTTAAGCTCCTTTTCATGTTTGATTGAGGACCTCTTGCGGTTTGAGGTCTCCAGCTACCACTTGCTTCTTTACCTCTCTTTTTGGCCTTTTTTTTGCATAGTATTTTAGGCCTATTTGTGAACTGTTTTGGACTTTTCCATAAACTGTAAAATACCATTTTTTGAGCCCCTATTCAACATTGTTGAAGGGACCTCCTCTGTTTGAGGCCAGCAGCTATCACTTGCTTCTTTGTCCCTCTTTTGGCCTTTTTCTTGCATAATGTTTTAGGCCTACTTGTGTTTATTTTCGTGGCTTGTTGTAAACTGTGAAGTGTCATTTTTTGAGCCCGTCTTCAACTTTGTTGAAGGGCTATTGGCCATTTGGGACCAGCTGCTGCCCCTTTCCTCTATTCTCTCTTTTAGGGCCATTTTTGCATGATAGTTTAGCCTTATTTTTGTTCATTTTTGAGACTTGTTGTAAACTGGAAAAAGACTTGTTTTGACAGTATCTTCATGTTTTATTAAGGTTCCATTCTTGTTTGAGGTCATATGCTATCTTGTATGCTTGGTTGCCTCCCTTTTTGAGCTTTATATCCTAGCTATTGTTGCATGCCTTGTTTGGCCCTCTAGCCACTGGAATCCAGTGGATTTCCAGTGGCTTGGACACTATTTTGAGCTTCCAAATCAGAGGGGGGGGGGACCCCCTCTCACCTTGACTTGTTTGATGGCCATTTTGGCCTTCCAAAGAGACCCTATCTTGCATACTTTGTGGATTGATTTTGGGGTCAATTTGGTGAGTTTTGGGGCTATCATAATTGATTTTCATAGTTTTTTTTATCATGCTTCATGTCTATCTTATATGTGCTTAAGAATCCCTTGTATGGCCCTCTAAAGCAACTCATCATTTTGGCATGCCATGGTTGCATATCAGTGGTTATTTGGGCCTATTTTCATATGATTTGTTCACTGATTTTTGATGGTTTGGTCAGATTCTATGTGCATCTTATACTTGCCATGTAATCCATGTTTGATAGTCAAAATTGCATACTATTTCAAGCCATCTTGCTAACACCTTTTGGCCACACTTTGAACTAGAAAAGTTCATGTTTTGGGACTGCCTTGACTCTGTCTTCACACTTCATGTTCAAATAATGCATGCTTTGTATAGCTATAAGTCATTCCATGTGCCTAGTTTTGAGTTTCGGGTTTCATCTCACGCATCGGGTGCCATATTGCCATGTTTCGGGGCTGTTTAGCATCATATTTTAGCATTGAAATTTGCATGTTTGTATGCCATATTCCATGCCTTGCCATGCTTTGGTAGAGTGGCATTCGTGCCTTAGGTTCGGTCCTCGGTTTGCGTGCATGTGTGCGCGCATCTCGAGTGTCTCATTTCCATCTAATGGCCTCCTATGTGAGTGTGGCTGAGGTCCACTTGTGTTGGTGTAAGTCCATTATGCATTGTGTATGCCATTTCATTTCATAGCATTGTGTATGCTAGGTTGCATGTTAGCGTATTGTGTATGCCATGTTACCTCGTGCATCGTGTATGCCATTTCATAGCATTGTGCATGTTAGGTTGTATCTTAGTTGCATTCATGCATGTCATGCATATTGCATTGTGTTTGGGATAGGAGTTAGCCCGAGCACGGAAAACGAGATACGTTTCGTACTCCGAGTGACGGAACGTGTCTCAATTCCCAGTCACCGACACTCCGGATTATCCATGATGGAGTCTCGGTTTTGTTGTGTTTTTATGTGCACTCATTTCATATTGAGTCGTGCAATTCGACTCCTCGGCCATCATGCATCGATATGCGTGATTGGTGGCACGAGGATCGAAGACTACACTCCCTGAAGAGTAGTCAAGCATACATATGTGAAAATGCATTGCTATGCCCCTTTCCTGCTCTCTGTTGCAGCAAATCAAGAATCGGCAGCCTTCCAAAGCTTGGCGCGCTTTCCAAGAACAATTGCAAACAGAGGCTAATTGGGGCATCGCAGTGGATTTCCGCGCAAGGCAACCCGAACATGCATCATTCATCATCCGGATCAGAGTTGAGGCAGTCCCCTGGCTTGCATGCCAATTTATTGCTTTCCTAGTTAAATTTGTTAATTAATTAGGGCTTTGTATTTATTCGAACTGTATTTATTCGGGACTGTATACTATTCTTTCGGACCCTCCGAGCGAGGGCACAATGTTGTAATAAGTGTGCGTGAGTGTGATGTATGTCTTCCAACCCCACGTCTTTCTCCCTTTTATTTACCAGCTTATGATGGTTAGATTAGGGCATGTTTCAATTAGCATACAGTATGATAGCATGTTTGCATTCATTCATCTGTTTTGCATGCACCGGGCTCGGCGCATCATACTAACTGCATTTGTATTTCAATTTCAAGTTGAGTACTTGTTAGCTGTTGCATCTCATATGCCATGTTTAGAATAGCCGAGCCTGCTATAGTTGCATTTTTGCATGTGTTGCATTAGGCATTCCTGTATAGTTAGGATCATGCATGGATTTCTAATTAGCTTCTGTTTTGGCTTGGAGTACTCGGTGAGTTTTATGCTTTAGCATCCTTGCATGAGTGTGAGTGACTGCCATGACAGCATGCTTACCATGAGGCTAACTGCTTATGTGATATAACTGCCTGAGTGCCTGTGGGTGAAGGTTGGGTTATTTGGATTGGGACAAATCATCAACTGCGAGTTTTAAGCCCACTAGATAGTGGCAAAACCATGTTTTCTAAGCCCACCTGAGGGTGGCAAAATCTGCATTTTAAGCCTACTTGCGAGTAGCAAACCATCTTTCAAAAACAAACATGAAATGTTTTGTTCCAATTCAGGCGACCCGGTCTATACTTGTATGCTGTGCGCATCACATAGTAAAGTTAGGCTAATAACCGGAATAAGAGCACATAATGTTTTCAAAACTAGATATCATGTTTAGTAGAGGCCGATTTTTGATCGGGCGAGCAGGGGTGCTCACGAAGTGACCTTCCCCAATCGTACCCAAGTTCCCGAGCCGAGGCAACTTTGGTGATGACGGACACGTGGCCTTAGGCAACGAGTCAGGGTTTCCTAAATTTCCCAAAAATAAAATATTTAGGTGGCGACTCTGTATCTGGCAAAGCAGTCCATGTTTGGCACTTCTTTCAAAAATCTGTTTTCTCAAAACGATTTGCCGGATTTGGACTCTTTGGTTCAGATTAAGAACCGTGACAGAAATCGAGTCCGAACTATAGCGAGGTCCCCCGCGGACTTGTTACACCTGGCCCCGAGCCTCGGTCATTCGGCAATGTAGAGCTGTCAGATGTTATCGATGAAGAGTTTCCATGCTTTTGAAGCACATTATTTTCCCGATTTGGTGGTACGTGGTACCTATACCGAGCTGGAGTTCTTATGCTCGGTTCTCTGCACCGAGCTGGAGTTTTTATTTTCCCAGATGAATCCTTCTAGAGATATGAGTACCATCCCTGCCCTCGAGCCTTGATTATTGGATGATTCGACAATGTAGAGCTGCCGGATGTTGCCAATGAAGAGTTTACATGCTTCTGAAGCACATTGTTTTCCCAGTTCGGTGGTACGTGGTACCTGTACCGAGCTGGAGTTCTTACGTTCGGTTCTCTGGGTGAGTGTGAATTCAGCAACAAAATCCACCAAGACCTCGGCCTTGATTGCTGTTCTGGACTGATATCGAATGTCAAACTCACTAAACTCAACCGCCCATTTCGCTGTTCGGCCCGAGACATCAGCTTGGCCGAAGGCAAACTTGAGGGGGAATTCAGTGAGGACATTGATAGTGTGACCCTGAAAGTAATGTTGTAGCTTTCTTGAGGCAATGAACAGAGCGTAAGGCAGCTTTTCCAATGGTAGGTACTGTATCTCGGCATCTAGGAGAGTCTTGTTATATGCACTGGCCTCTGTTTCTTTTCCACTTCGTGAATTAGTACTGTGCTTACAACATGGTCTGAAACTACTAGATACAGGAGAAAATGGAGAGGAGACGAGCCGATTCAATGCTCGATGCTCTCTCTGATGAACAGTGTGATCAAGATGTTGAACTTCCCGTTCCCATTATTGTTCATTTTATCTATTCTCAACCAACCAGATGCGGAGATCCTGAGATGGATACTCTGTTTGTTGGCTGGCCGTTCTCTGCCTCTTAGCCCTCCTCCGGTGTGAACTACGGGTGTGGCTGCTTGTTGCTTCACTTTGCACCAGAATTGGCTGACTTCGCTGCCCAGACTCATTCCTTGGGACCTTCTTTTCTGGTGGTTCCAAGGATAGACTTCTCTGGTGCAGACGAGGGGATTCTACGTTGGTCCTTTTCTCCATTGGGTTGCCTATTGTCTTCTTGAGTTGTGCTTTCAATTCTTGTATCTCTATTCCCATAAAATCAATGATACGATCTCTGTAATCTCTTTCTAACAGAAAATGATGAGAAGAACCACCAGGAAAGAGCTACCGATGCTCACCAGATTCTGGAGTCCGGTTATTGTTTCCGGTCTGTTCCCCCAGAACTGTGGGCAACGCCAGACCCTTATCCTTCGTCTTCTTCGTTGGTGGAGTCGATGCCGATGGTAGAATATCCTTAATTCCCATTTTCGAAATCAGATGCAAAACTTAGAGATGGAGAGTCCACGCTCACCGCACCAATTGTGCGTACCGGATACCACACTAGATAAAAGTGGATCGAATCCACAACTAAATGGACTGTCCAGGAACCGGGGACCTACAACACAGAACACCGTGAAGGCTACCCGGCCGGGGTTGGCCGAAAAACCCCTCCGGCTTGGGAATGAGTGATCGGAGAAGATGAAGGACTCTCTCTCTAGGTGTAGAGAAAGGTAATGAAAAGAGTAAATTTGGTTGTGCTCAAGTTAAGATCAGATTAGATACCTACAATGTGAAGAGAGTGAGGCTTATATAGAAAACTTTGCTTGTTGCCCAAGATGGTTTCATGGAGCTTTGGTGCTGCCAAGCTTCCTTTAACATTGCTCAAGGTAGGGGACCATCAAGTTGTTGATAATGGATGCACATACTTGTTGTAATCATGCTGATAACATATCACATTCCCTTGATCAACCAATTCCGTGATTTTAAGGGGAGGGGACCAGCTGAGGTGGCATCCTCCATGTGCATGCATTCATATCTTCCATGTTTCTCTAAGAGGTTTCCTCAGCTCAGTACCGTTGTGCCTCAGCTTGGCCTTTTACAAGATCGTTTATAGAGATAGACTGGTCCATTTGGATATCTTTGTATGGGCTCGGCCCACTTTAGTTCTAACGATGGGTTCGACTCATCAGCTTGGCCCATAGATTAAGCCTTGCAGCTCGACCCAGCCCAGCATCGCGGCTAAACTAGCCTTTCCACTGCGAGTTGGGCCCAAGTGCTTGAGGACTTGGGTAGACTATTGATCATGGAGTTGGGCTTAATTGGCTTGCCTATATATTCATCTAACCCACTTAGATTTGGGCTTTAGTGGATTGGGCCGGCTCAAGGTTTGGATCCAACCCGGTTCATATTTAGCCCCTTCATATATATATATATATTTGTCAAAAAATAGAATATTAGTACGTAAAGTTTGGTTAGCCGCGACTAATCTAACAACTCGAATCCCAACCCAGACCTTTCACTCACTGTGACGACATACCACTCGGCAACAAGGGCCTCGGCTTCTACAGTATATGGATCAAAGGCCTTTTTGAATTAGTAACTATTAAAGTATTTGATTTAATTTATTTACTTATTAAAAAATTATAAAAATAATTTTAGAAATATTTTAAATTTTTATTTTATCTTTAAAAAGATATTTTGTTTTGCTATGTGTTTTAAATTGGTGTCAAATATTTCTCAACATTATAAATAAAATTATATAAGTATTAAATATAGTAAAAAAAACAAAATTAGATAATTTAAATAATAGTATTTCGCTATTAATGATACTAGGATAAAATAAAATATTAATTAACATATTAAAACAACTTAACAAAAAACATAAAAGACAAGCCAAACCAAACCAAATCAATCCTTAAGTCTCATCAAATAGGATCGGTTGCATAAATCCTTCTTCCCCACTTGACTCTATCTAAGGCCATTTCGTTAGTCAAATTAAGAGATTTATATCTTTATTTACGCTATCCAAGGCCTAACTCTATCTTTTCTAGTCTTGGTGGATCCTCATCTCAGCGACACTCATCTTCTCTATATATTATTTCTTAGTTGCCCAACATTTCATCCCACACAACATCGTTAGTCCAATCGTGGTTCTATAGAACTTCCCTTTTAGTCTAACGAGTACTCATTTATCGCACAGTACTCCAGACGCACACCTCCACTTAAGCCACCTCATCTTAATTTTGTGGACCATATCCGCTCTAATCTTCCTAAATAATGAAAATGTTTACTCTTAAGTAGTTCTTGGTTCTTAACTTCACTTCTCCTCTACTTCTAGTGTGATTGTTACTAAAATTACACTCCATATACTCTGTCTTAGTTTTGCTTATCCTAAATCCTTTAGATTCAAGTGCTTTTCTCCAAATCTCCAACATAGTGTTAACTTCTTCTCTAGTCTCATCCACTAACATGATATCATCTGTACCCCAGTAGTTGTTCAAGTTCATCAGTGATGGTGGTGGATTGATCTTTATCGACTTTGCTTTCTAGTGAAAAAGAGAAAGATAGATAGATAGTACCCCAGTAGTTGTTCAAGTTCATCAGTGATGGTGGTGCATTGATCTTCATCGACTTTGCTTTCTAGTGAAAAAGAGAAAGATAGATAGATAGAGAGAGAGAGAGAGAGATGGGAAACAATAGCAAAGTAGAGAAGTCGGCGCAGAAGGAGAAGAAGAAGATTTCATCTTTGGCCTCTATTGCCAAACCCCTTGCTGGCAAGAAGCTTAGGAAACGCACTCTCAAGCTCATCTGTCGAGGTATCATCTCTCTCTATATATATAGAGAGAGGTATATATTTATATATTTTTTATTATTTGAGTGGCTGAACACAAATGCTTGAAGAGAGGAGTTAAGAAGGTGGTTAAAACTATTTGTAGGGAAAAGATATATGTCAATGACCAAATGTATTGATTGTATAGTTTTCTCTCTGTATGTGTAAATGTATGTATATATATCTACACTTTCTCCATCCAAGATTAGGGTTTGGTGTTTCCTCAAGAATGAGAGACTCTCTCTCTCTCTCTCTCTCTCTCTCTCTCTCTCTCTCCAGTTATATCGTGGACTTGGGGATGATTCTCTTTGTCTCTCTCTTGGGTATAATTTCTCTCTCTAGAAATTCTTTCCAGATCCTAGTTCTTCAAATTGAAAGTAAGGGGTGAGGTAGATAGGGTTTTGAGAAAAATATTGAAACTGAGAGAAACAGGAGAAGATGAAGATTGAACAGTTTATTGTTTAATAGTTTCTCTTTCATCTTGCATCGTTTTAAACCAGATTTGATATGTGTTCAAATTTCAACATATAGATTGTAATGGATATGAAATTGATAGATCTGTCTCTAGGCCTGTTTTATTTGTTGTGTTTTTTGTTTCAAAATTTGAACAAATTTGTAAAATTTTGTAGTGTGTTGCTTCATTGATCATCTGCTAGATTTTCAACAGATAAAAAATTGACTAGGGTTAGGTTATACCACTAATCTGCCCATTCAAAAAATTGAATAGATAAAAATAGATTTTAATAGATAAGAAAATTAGCACAAGAATTTCAATATATAGAAAAAATTAAAGAGAAAAACCCACAAAATTTGAACAGATAAGCAAAATAATTGAACATATGGAGAAAAAATTCAACAGATAGGAAAAAAATTGAACAAATAGGGAAAAATTGAATAGATAGAAAAATATCCGCTGGACCTAACGTCTTATACGCTCCTTAAATTGGATTTATCACCAATTTTGTAACGCCTTGCTAAACGATACAAGAACGCACCACTTACCAGCATAACAGTACACCAAAAAATCATATTTCTCATTGAACTAAGATTCAAAGATTACAATTTCCAAGTCTACATAACCATGACACCACATACATGACTCACAGTTCAACGAATTAGGTGACTTTATAGAAAAAAAGCCCCAAAAGCATACAACATTATAAGCCACTTGCCTATTTGTAGCCGGTTTCTTGCTCCTCGGAGGGGTTACTCTCCTCGGATACGATAACCCTACAGCTCGGACTCCTATGGTTCTAAATCTAATTTCACAAGTGCAATGTGAAATAGTGAAAACACAAAAGAGTTCAAAACCGACAAATCTTTGGAAAATCGATTTTTAATCAGAAAATACCAAAAATGGACCGCATTGCCAAATTTTAGAGTGTCATCTAAATATTTTGGAAAATTTAGAAAGCCCGTGACTCATGCCAAAGGCCACTTGTCTGTCATAACCAAAGTGTCTCGGCTTAGAAACTTGGGTATGACAGGAGAAGGTCATGAATTGAGCACCCCACTCACCCGATCAAAGATCGGTCTCTACTAATCATGATGTGATTCTTATGTACAGTATATACTCTTGTTCCAATTATTATGCTATTTGTACTATGTGATGCACACATGTATAGACTAATTTGCCTAATTTGGAACGTTTTGAGTTCATGTTTGTTTTGAAAAAAGTTGTGAATATGTGCTACTTGGAAAAGTAAGCTCATATGTACATTAATCAAATCATCCCAACTTAAGCGAAAAAACCTTCATCCACCGACATTCAAAAGGTATATCAACTAAGCACTTAGCCTCATGGAAAACATGCTTAATACGGCAACACTAATATACATGCAATATGCTAAAGCAAGAAGTGCTCACCTAGTACTCAACCAAGGCAAGCCAAAATAGGAGAAAATTGTTAGAAAAATGCATGTTCTAATATGCAAGTGACTAATGCAACACATACAAAATGCAACTACTAGGTTCGGTTTCTTAAAATGACACATGGCTTAACTCAAAGCATGCGTTTAGCACACGTATTCAAGTAAGTAAGAAATGGTAACAATAAAGTTAGAGTGATGAACCAAACCCAATGCATGTAAAAATGGATACTATATACGTGGTAATGATATATGAAACTAAAACGTGAATGCAACTATCATAAGCAAATAAATAAAATGGAGAAAGAAATGAGGGTTGGAAGACATACACAATATTACAAATTGCTCTCATACAAGAGGGTTCGAATGAATGTCCTTCTTAAATTAATTATTACAACATCAAATAAATGGAGTAAACTAATTAACTGATTATTACAAATCTGAATTAACCTAACTACTAAATTACAACACACCAATATTAAAGCACTGAATTAGTAGAACTAGAAGTGAGGAGCCACGAGCACACAACCGAGAACATCTTTCCTGGAAACCTCTCTATTTTGCTGCCATATTCCATTTTGTTTGCAGTCAGAAAATAATTCTATTTTTGCCTCAGCTTTTGCTCTGTTCTATCATGAAAATGATACTATCTGTCCAAAATAGGGTGGCTGGCCGGCCTTGAAAGGTGGTCAGCCGGATGGAAGGATGGTCGGCCGATCACTATTTTAGGTACTCCCCTGCTGCCATAGAATTAAAACAAAGCAAAACAGAGTGTTTCCAAGAGAAGTTTATCCTCTCTGCCTCTCCCTATCATGAAACTAATCAAGGAAGGGGTAGACTAAATTCGTAAACCATCAATTGACGCAAATTCTTTGCGTGATGATCTATGAATCGATAGAACAAAAGATCAATAAATGGAAATAAAAGACCGACCAAACCTCCTCCATATCATGGAATTACCTCAAGAGAAGTGGTAGACATTGATTCTTGAATCACTAACATCACTAAAGACTATGTAATGATTCAAGACTCAATGGGTTCAATATAATGCCTGATTGAACCCAACTCAATTTTATTATCTTTTACCACTTTTATTCCAATTTTAATCTATTTTATATTACCTTGCCATTCTTTATTCATTTTGTCCAAAAGTGATAATTACGTCCACTAATGAAGAGAAGTGTCAAACAAGAAGTTGCACTTAGCATGAGAGAAACGTAATGCCTTGGTAATGAACCTCCGAAGAGATTAAACCATTAAGCATGGAAGGTCTCTTTCTCATGCCTTGAACAACAATCAATTGTTTGAAACAACTTTTAAAAAAGAAAGAAAACCAAGAAAGGAGGGAGGTTAGAGAGGGTTATTACAAGTGTGAGTATATGTATGAAAACTATAAAATAAAAGCTATCAACTCAAATAGATTGGCGTCTAAGGCCTAAACCACCAAACCTATGAGAATTTACAACAACACAAGCATAATATGCAAAGCATAAACTAAGTAAATACACTAAAACAACCCCAAATTAGTGAAAACAGTGCTGAAAATTATCTTGGAAAGCTAGAAAACGTAAACAAAAATAAGAAGGGAACAAAGCTAATAAGCAAGCCTAAGGAAGGGTGGCCAACTCCTCTACTTTTTGGACCTTAAAATCATATGTTTTAGCCTCTGAAAATCAATAGCTAAAAGTTCAGAAACAAATGGGAAACACAAAGGCATAAGCTTGGAATAAGGTTCAAGGAATGGTTGTTAAGTTAACCCCTTTACCTTGAGTAGCTTTTAAATCACAAGTTTCAGCCCACAAAAAAATCCAAAACAGAGTATAAATACCAATAAAAAGAGGAGTGAAGAGTAGGTAAGAGATGGCGAGAGTTATACATTTGAAGAGAAGACGCTCTTTTGTTCACAAACCATAAAGTGTTCACTCTCAAGGGTTGAAATTTTAGCTCAACAATCTCAGCAAGGAGCCTCAAAATATTGGTTTAGGAAGTGCATGTATAGTGTATGTATATTGCACGATAGAGAATGAGAGTGTTTAGCAAGATTTAGGCACTTGGAAAATTTTTCTAACCTAAAACCATGAGGGATGGTCACATATTTATAGAAAAACAAGTTCATCTGTCGGAAATATCTGTATGGAGCCAGTTAGTGCAAGGCATGTACATGGGGGGGACAGCTAGCAGCAAAGTATCTGCCTAGTGGGAAACATAGCCGGCCGACCTTGTAGGCGGACGGCCGGCCACTAAAAATTGGCCTGTCAGCCACCTGTTGGCCAGTAGGCCTCTGAGTGGACAGGCTGGAAAAAAAATTAGGTGTTGGTCCAAAAGAGGTGCAAGATTTTAGGCTCTAAAACTCAAAACCGAAGCTTTTTGCTGAAGAAATTGAACGGTTGTACAGCACACTAATTCATTATTGAGTGTTCACCATGAGGTGCCCAAGTTTTAAGGGCGGTCAAAAATGGGGTGTCTACAGTTGCCCCTATTGGACAGAGCTCGAAGTTATGAAATGACGTGAGTGAATGTCAAAGTCCAAAGACGACCCATTTGACAAGGCCGTAAGACTTGGGCAAAGCAATAAAAATATAAATGCAATTGGTTGAACTTGAAAGTTACCTATGTACCCCTTTGGAAGAAATCAAACCAGCGTAGTTCATAGGCAAGATGCAAATGATATACACAAAGAACACCGTTGAAAAGATAGACTTACACGCTACATAAAACCAGTTATTTTGAGAATCCATGATCATGCAAGACAATGCAATAAGCGATAAATGAATGATAGCATATGAATGAAACAGGCCTTATCTTAAATCAAAATAAATCTAACCGTGCTTCACACGGAAAAAGGGTAAGCAATCAACAATTCCAAACACGTTTCATGTGAAAGGAGGAATGACGATGCAACCACTAGATGTATTTCTCTATATTTCATACGGAGAGAGGGAAGGTTGTAACCAGGCAAAGCAACGTCCTAACGCGTTTCACGCGAAAGGACGGAAGGATGGTGTAACCAACATGCATATGTCACTGTATTTCAAACAAAGAGAGGGAAGGTTTTAACCGAGAGAAAACAACATCCTAACACGTTTCACGCGAAAGGATGGTGTGACCAATAGGCATATCCCACCGTATTTCATACAGAAATGGGAAAGGTTTTAACCGAGGAACAAAGATGGTGTGACCAACAGACATATCTCTCTATATTTCATACAAAGACATGGAAGGTTTTAATTGAGGAACAAAAGTGGTGCCAAACTACGTTTCACGTAGAAAGGAGGTGAGAGAAAAGGTACAAGCCAAACTATGTTTCACATAGAAAGGGAAAAAGGGGGTATAAGCCAAATCACACTCGTGTGACAAAGGTAAACACAACAAATAAAAAGCACAACGCACATAAATGCAACATAATGCAATATAATTGATGCGAAATACAATGCGATGCGTATTTCTTGCAATATAATAGGCAATAGATTTGAAAAGATAAACAGAAAACAGTATTGAAAACACTTCATAAAGATCTCCGACTTACCGAATGGAGGTTCTCAAAATGCCCAAAAGGATACAACTTGCTCAAGCTTGAGATCAGAGCACTTCCTTCTTCAAAAAAACGGCGGGACTCGAAACGGCGTATCCGGAATCACATTTCGAAACTTTCTGTAATAGAAACAAACCCAATTTCTTCAATTTTTCACATTAGGCTGCATACAAGACTCTTCATGCATAGAATAGGCAAGGCCTCAGCAAAAACCAGGCCTAGACCAATTATAAAGCCAGCCAGCAGGCCACCCGATTGGGTTTTGGGGGCAGTTTTGGTTTTTTTCCTTATGACTTATAAAAACAACACAAGGGCTCATTCTAACTCATCTATACCCACCGAAAATCGTAACCTTCTCTCTCTATGTGCTCTCTGTCTCTCTAGATTTACACTTTACTTGCGTTACCCAACATCCCACGCGATTTTTTTCATAAAACACCCGTAATCCCCTACATTTTGAACCGATTGAAATTTTATTTGGTTGAGTTTTGTGGGTTCTCATTGTTTTCGACTCATTGCTCTCGTGTTTTTCTTGGATTTCGTACTTTTTCTCAAGTTTTGACTTTTTTTCTATTTTTCTCTCTCCTAAGGTTTGACTTTTCGGGTCTTCCACTTTTTTTCCTCATTTTCCCTCACCATTCACTATATTCCACATGGAAAATGACATTCCTCATACGCCCTCTTGAGGTACCCATACTTCCACCTGCTGTTAAGGTTGAGGAGCCTATAGCTGATGAAGCTGACGGAGCGGCGGAGGATATCCCCGCCGACATTGAGGCGAAGGAGATCTACCCTCTAAGGCCTGAGCTCGAGTTACTACCACTGAGGGTGAGACCATTCGACCCTGCCACTTACCACCCTCAGACACACGCGATGGCCCCCTATGGCATGTTGCAGTTTAAAGACTTTGCCCCGAGCGCACTTAAGGACTTTCTGTTGAGGAAGCGTGCCTCTCATCTTTCTCATGACGCTGCTAAGGTAAGAACCTTTTCTTTCAAGCACTCTGCTTGTTTTGCCATTTCATTACAACCTCTCATTCTATTATGCATCTGACATATTCTCTTTTTTTTATCACAGGGTAACGTTCTCTCCTGGAGAGGCTACGGGGCGGTGATAGCTAGAGATTGGTACCAGGAGCTCCCTACTCAGGTTTGCGAGCTAGTTGATGAGGCGGGCTTTGGCCTATTTTGTTCTGGGCTCACGCGATTGTTGGCCAATCGGGCCTTGCTCAGTGCCTTAGTGAAGAGGTGATGGGACACCACCAACTCCTTCCACTTCTCCTCCACCGGGGAGATGACGATGATTCTTTACGACTTCTCGATGATCACTGGATTGAGAGTAAGGGGTGATCCAATTCCTTTCGACTTTAACATGGGCCAGTGGGAGGCTGCTTAGATTCACTTGCTCGACGCACGCCCTCCTTTGGACAAGCCAGCTATGATCAGATACAGCTGGTTTTATGATCATTTCCATGGGAGCCATCTAGAGACCCAAAAGGAGATTAAGCAATACACCAGAGGCTTCTTGATAAATCTCATCGGAACCACCTTGTTTACGAATAAGTGGAATACCGTAGACCTGTACGTACTGAGCGCTTTAGCTGTATTACCCCAAGTCTGGTTCTATGATTAGGGTGGTGCTGGCCTCGCCACCTTATATGACTACATGAGCTCCGGTTCCCGCAAGAAGGGGAACGTGGTTGGAGACTATTGGAAAGCCTGGGAGGTACACATGGCACTTTCTGTTTGTTCTTTATGCTTTCTGCTTTGCACTTTCTGTCTTTATCTTTGTTCATACTTGTTGACTCACACAAACTGATCCATTCTTGTAGCTATGGGTATACGCACTTGCCCTTGCCCCAGTTCCGAGGAATGAGGTAGAGGTGGTTGTGCCTTACTCCCGGCGGTATGACAACAGGTGTCACCCTAAGTGCCACGATGATACCACATTTGCCTACTACCACCGATACTTTAACACGACAATTGCACGAGAGGTACCATACTCACTTCTGTTCCAATTCCATTTTCAATTTTATTGCTTTGGCCCATACTTTGATAGTTGAGACAACTGGCAATAACTGACATTATTCTCTATTCGCAGGTCACGTGGCAACCGTGGCTAATGATGCCAGCCAAGACGTGGGACGACTATACAGGGTCTTGGGACACCTCCCGGATATGGATCCTACTGAAGGGCCCCTTCTACCAGACCTGGTATCTCGGGGAGAGGTTCGTGCGCAGACCCAAGGTCTACCGACCCCTGTTGTTCCTGCTCTGCCTCCATCATCCATAAGGACAACCGATGGTCTCCCAGTCGAGGCCATCGTACAGTACATGGCGAGCAGGATGTCGATCTCTTCCGAGAAGTCAGAGACTATGCGGCCTTTATCAGGACTCATCTGATACCACCTTTGATCGGAGCCCGTGCAGGAGACGCTAGAGATGCTACTCATGCTACTGAGCCTGGTATTGAAAGGGCTACTCCCGGTGCTCCCGCTGACATTAGTGAATTCTCTATTTGCAGGTCACGTGGCAGCTGTGGCTGATGATGTCGACTAGGACACGGGACAACTATGCAGGGTCTTGGGACACCTCCCGGATGTAGATCCTACTAGAGGGCCCCTTCTACCAGACCTGGTATCTCGGGGAGAGGTTCGTGCACCAGACCTAAGGCCTACCTGCCCCTGTTGTTCCTGCTCTACCTCCATCATTCATGAGGACAACCAATGGTCTCCCATTCTAGGCCACCGTACAGTACATGGCGGGCAGGATGTTGATCTCTTCCGAGGAGTCAGAGACTATGCAGCCTTTATCAGGACTCATCTGATACCACCCTTGATCAGAGCCCACGCAGGAGATGCTACTGACGCTACTGAGCCTAATATTGAAGGGGCTGCTCCTATTGACATTGGTGAATTCTCTGTTTGCAGGTCACGTGGCAGCCATGGCTGATGATGCCGGCCGGGACGGGACATAGGACGACTATGCAGGGTCTTGGGACACCTCCCGGATGCGGATCCTACTGGTGGGCCACTTCTGTTGGACCTGGTATCTCAGTTCGTGCGCCAGACCCAAGGCATATCTGCCTCTGTTGTTCCTGCTCTACCTCTATCATCCATGAGGACAACCGATGGTCTCCCAGTCGAGGCCATCGTATAGTACATGGTGGGCAACATGTCGATCTCTTCCGAGGAGTTAGAGACTATGCGACCTTTATCAGGACTCATCTAATACCACCCTTGATCGGAGCCCGCGCAGGAGATACTAGAGATGCTATTCATGCTACTGAGCCTGGTGTTGAAGGGGCTGCTCCCGCTATTGCTCATGTAACCGGTTTTCCGGTGATCCCGACCGCAATCCTATGTTGGCGGCCGAGTGGGACAACCTTTCAGATGCCGGTCGATCTGTCGGAAGGGGAGCATGGGTACGTCAAGGACTTTGACGTGCAGCAAGTATGCACTTTGCCTCGTAGTTTGTAGTTCACATTTCCTTTTTCTGTATACTAATGGTCAAACTCATTTGCAAGTGCCATTAGAGTACGTGGACGGCCTCCTTGGATTGGTCGCCTCTCTAGTCCAGATGGTGCAGAGGAGGGAGACGTTGCTTACCCTCCACGGTTATCACGTATTTTACCTTTCTCCTTCCTTTGACTTGCACTGATTCTTTTTTGCTATATTCATGGTGTTTTGTACCACACTGTACTAATTTACCGTATTCATGCTAATTCTGCACTAATACTGTTCTGACACTCTGTACTGTTCTGTACTAATTCTGTACTGTTCTGTACTAATTTCCTGCTTCTTGTTTTCAGCCTTCACTTGCACTAGTGGCACCAGCGGCACCTCCTCTAACGATGGAGAGGAGAGGCAGACAAGACCTAGCACGCGACAGGGATGAGAGTCAAGGTTAGGGTAGAGGTAGGGGTGCCTAGAGTCGGAAGGGGTGCCCAGAGTCGGATAAGAGAGTCTCAGGAAGATGAGACTTCCTTCTCCTTGGAGCCAATTTTGAGTGGAGATGATGATGACACTAGCTACACCGAGGAGACAACGAGAAAGCACTCTAAGTTTGAGAGCGAGGATGGTGATGATGTTGACTCGGAGTCAGGGAGAGGAGAGGAGTCTGGCTCTGGGTCCGGGAGTGGAAAGGATGACGATGACTCAGAGTCTCATTCCTCTGACGATAGCGATGTTGATGGCGATAGTGCCTCTGAGTCCCCTCTGCGGAAAAGGATAAAGAGGGCCTCTCGAGCCTGATATGATCGATACTGACTTTTGTATTTTCTTTTTCTTTTTCTTTTGTTTTGGTAGTTTAGCACTTGTATAACTTCAGATAGGTTTTTACTTTTGCTTTAAAACACTTGTTATGTTCTCTTTCGCAAAAACTATGATCGGAGTAAAACCCTGCAGTTTTATAAAACGAGTTTTATTTTGCATCCCAAGAATGGCACTACACTTGCATAAAACTGATCATACTTTGAATTTGAGACTGAAAATGCTTGTATTTTAATGGTGTTCGTAACCTGATATTGAGCCGACAACTGACCCAAAATGCAAAATATAACTCGATAAATGAAAAACAAAGTCAAAACTACGTAAACATAGCTATTTACACTTGCTAGAAACAAAAGACTCAAAACAAGACCTCAAAGTAAAGAGAGGCCAAACATAACACTGCTGTCAACTGCCTGGCCAACACATATAGTCGGCCGGGCACTTGAATGGGCGGCCGGCCAGGAAAGGTGGTCAGCCAGCCAAGACATGTGGCTAGACAGCTGGCAACATCTTTCAGCCAATCACACAACCTTATCCTCTATAAAGGTCTTCTCTTGCTGTTTCTTCGACAGAGTATCATCTTAGTTGCTGTTTTCTTTGAAAATGGAGATATTTCTTGCCGAGAGGCTCAAGGATTGGATAGCCACTTTGGATGGCACGTAAAAGGTAAATTTTTGTGGTTTCAGCATAAACGCGCTTTTTCCGTTGAGCCGTACTTTGTTTTGTTTTTCGTTCCTTCATGTCGCTGTTCGATACTGGAACCTAGTTACACATGTATTTTGCTTCAATGGACAAGAGATATGCCCAACCCTTGAAGAGTTTCAAGCTTTAATGGAGTCCCGGCGATGAGGAGATTATGCCTCAACCCCGTTTTGGCCATGCATGGGCTCTTGAATGGATATGTGGGCTTACTTTACACGAGGCTCGATCCTTGGCTCATGATGGGGAGTTGGATATACCCAATTCCGGCATTGGAGACAGAGATGACCTTCTCTGGCGAGGTTATCGTCAACATGCCCTCTGTTTATGTTTGCTTGCACACTTTCTTCTTGCCCCTAGTTACGGTAGAGCTAGCATTAGGTTAATCGAAGTGGCCCAATGCCTCAAGGAAGGTAAGAGCTGCATAGGTTTGGCATTGGCTAAGACCCTGATGGGTTTAGATGCTTTTCATCGGCGAGAGATTACTCGGTTAGTAGGGAGTCCATTGCTTCTCCAAGTATCATTTCCCACATTTTCTTCTTTATGACTTCTCACATCACTCGGCACTCACTCTCTATTTTTCCTCTCAAAGCTCATTTCCTTACTTTTCTCTCAATGTA
The DNA here is from genome assembly GCA_030407325.1 of Camellia japonica. Classification (NCBI taxonomy): domain Eukaryota; kingdom Viridiplantae; phylum Streptophyta; class Magnoliopsida; order Ericales; family Theaceae; genus Camellia; species Camellia japonica. The sequence continues at coordinate 102,715,538 of JAPPVO010000017.1, read as the reverse complement.
CATCTCTCTATTCTTTAATCTCTCTTATTTTTCATCCTTTTCCAGGTGTGGTTGATGGATAAGCTGAAGATGGTGGACCCTTGCCCCGAGTACTCGGCCAAAGCCTACTTCTTTTGTCAACGGCTAGTGGACTTTTCTTCAGAGGGATTGTGGTGCTACTGGATGTGTAGTAGATCTGCGGCTGACATCACTTGGCATTGCCCATGGCTTAATTTGGCAGAGATGGGCTACAACATGTCCCGACAACCGGGTATACAATTGATTGGCCTTACACACTGCGTGTTCTATTTTCTATTCTGGTTCAGACGCTAGTTTGGACATGATCAGACCCGTTTGAAGGAAGAGGTGGAATACTTGGCTCCATTTCTCGTTCATGCTTCGCACTTGGCCCCGATACCTCACTGCTTGGAGGACGAGAGAGATTTTGGCCCTTGTTGTTGGCTTTAGTTACACCTTTTCTAGCGAATGCTTGGCTTGGCTTGAGAATGAGACACATGTTGGGCCAATTTTGGCAGCAGAGACTTTTACGAGTACGAGCAGAAGACACAGGACCACATGACTTATTTGTGCCCCTAATTTATTGCTTTGACTTTTCTTTTCAAGTTTTACGATGTAAAAGCAACTTCGATTTAATCACAGGGTTAGAGAATATACTTGTGTTGAAATCATGGAATTAAAGTTGTGAGTACTGAAAATTTTCCTTTTTGGTCTAAAATGGTCTATTGTTGTAAAAGGTAAAATTTTGAGAAAATCAACCTCATTAAAACTTTTCAAAATAATTTTCGAAAACGGTCACTACCTGACACACACAGAATCGGTCCTTAAGATGTACAATCCTAAATCAAAAGATCATAACTACTCATAACTGCATTCACCATCACTGCTTTATCTTGTAACTGGCCCTCCTACCAAATGAAGGTAACACAACCAAGCTAACAGATGATGGAAAAAAATGGACCAATCAAACAAAATGGATAGGATAGTGGAGTTAGAGATTGTTATGGCCGAATGTCGCGACCCAAACCAGCCCCTATAAGTTTGGCATCGTAACCGGCCAGTAATCCGAGATTACCAAAGGCCTTCCTGTATAATAAAAAATAATTGGGGCTAGCAGAAGTAATACACAAAAACACCAATAGTCCAATGAGCTGTGCATCTATATGAACAAATATTTACATGCAAAAACGTTAATTTACCCACATTCAGTACATAACTTATAACTTAACATCTTATACATAACATATGCACATAACAAAAGTGTACTTCACGATCAAAAGCCTGACAACGGCCTTCCAGGCCTAGCCCCAACTCAAAGGCACACAAAACAACTTGGTAGGCTTCAAAACGGTGGCTCAGCTAAAGTGCCCTTCTAGGCTTGCCCTCCAAAACGCTCACTTATACATATATATAAAAACAGTGAGCTAAAACCCAGTGAATAACATTAACGTAAAGGGGTTAGTGAATGAATCCCAAATATATCATATCCGTAAAACAAATCATGACACAATCATTCATATCAGTCTCATATCAGAACATAACATAATGGTATATCTCATAGAACATATCACATATCGTCTTCCGACTAGAGTAATCGGTTCCGAATACCAATTAAACACATATCACCACAATGATGTGGCTAACGAGATCTCATATCACATGTGTCATGGACCCACATTTACATACCGTCTCCCATGACTTGAGACTATCTATGGATGCCATAATAGATTCGCAAATAGGACATTCGTTCACATAATTAAAATAACATTTCAAAAATTATAACTTATCATATAACAGTTGAAACATAGTTCATATCAACATATCTTTACAGAAATATTACTCATAGTGGGCTTCCAGAACGGTTGGTCAAGCAGTCCTTGACTCGTGACCTACAATCACAAATATGCATAGCACGATATACAATCATCTTAAACATATTTAGTTCATTTAAGCTTTTAAATATGGATGGCTGGAATTAAGAATTAATTAGATTATTAATTTTCTTTAACCTGTAATTAAAACATGTTTAGTCTTGTATTAACCAAACTAATTAAATATAAATAATCTAATCATATACCAACCCTTATTAAGTTCACTAATTACACAATTAAACTTAAATTAGGCTCATACACATTAAATTACAATTATTCAGTCATGTTTAAATTACTAAATCAGAAACTCATAAACATATAAATTTCGCAATTCAACTTCAATTTCAAGGCCCGAAACTTCTTCAAAAACACTTTGAATTCACAATTTCCGAGTTCAATAAAAAATCATGATTTTAAAACAACCTCAAATTGCCATGAAGAAATCAAACCCTCACTTTATTATGTACATGCATGTAAATGTATAAAACATGCAAGTGTGAGCTCTAAAACTCAAGCTTCCATGGAATTCCCTCTCAATTGAAGACCCATGTAAGAATTCAAATGGATAAAAACTAATTTCCATAAAAATCATGCCATGCATGTAGAATTTGGGAGCTAAAACACTCATTCTTCACATATGAACTCATGCATGTAACAAGCTTTTCATTGCATGAACCCTCTTCAAATAAGTTCATATTTTCTTTCCTAATCTTATATTTTTTAACTTAAGGGCATAATTCTTCAACTACATTCTAATTCATGAAATTAGGGAGGAGAATCCTTACCAAAAGGGAGTGAATTGTGAGGTGTAGAGTGTAGTAGCAATGGTTTCTTCACTTCACTTTCTCTTCTTCTTTCTTCCTGGGTTGAGTTTACACTCTCAAGTCTCTCTTTCTCTCTCTCTATGTGTATAGTGTGAAGCCATCCAATAAGACCCACTAGCTCTCTCATCTAAATTCATTTGATGAGTATGAAAGACACTAGGCTCAAATTAAATAGATTAATAGATTAAGTAAAATTACCTAAGGCTAAGAGATTAATTAAGATTAATTTGACTAAAAGTAAATTAGTCTCAACATCTTAAAATCTTAATTACACTAAATTAAATTATACTAATGTGTATTAACCTCTAATTCCTATTCAATTATTTAATTCCAACCTATTAAAATTAGCGAATCAGACGGAATCAATTTTTAATTAAACTTCCCAGATAACTCTAAAAATTCCAATTAACATATCCTCGTACTCAATTTTGATTTATGAACCCATTTATGTCATCAATTTCAATTCCAAAGTTGCATTCTCGACAAATAATTTCCCAATTTGGACAAATATACACAAATTAAATCATATAATCCGCAATTAACACATGGATAATTCAGTTAATTATAATTTGTATTTTTGGGGTGTTACACCGAACTTCAAGATGAAGTTCCCTACGTATCCCAAAGATGGGAATTAGGCCTTACGTAGTTCGGTTAGGGTTCACTCGAGTATTAACACTCCCCTTTTGCGCTCTAACTTTTGCCAAAGCCGCCCTTTCAAGTTTTCGACCTTGCGACCTCTATTTTTCTTATTTCTAATTTTTCATGCTTTAACTTTTGCCTAGGTCGCACTTCGGGTTTTCAGCCTAGCGAGCCTCTCAAGGATATTATTTCTTCAACTTGCCCATATTGATCGGCTGTGAGAACTCCAAGCCATCTAAATCCATGAGGATAATCGCTTTTCCTAACCAGATAGACTTGATGTTGTAAGGACCAGTCCAATTGGGTCTGAACTTGCCCCTAGGGTCATGGATGGGAGCTCAGTTATCTCTGAGCACAATATCTCCTTCCTTGAGGTTTCTAGATTTAACTTTCTTATTGAAGGCCCTAGCAATTCTGTGCTAATATCCTTGGATATGATACAACGCCTTTAACCTCCTGTCATCAAACAACATCAATTCTTTGAATCTGTTCTGCTACTAATCCGCCTTTGTTATCTAACACTTGGCCATGATTCTCAACGGCTTCCATTGCATATACCAAAGTATAGGGGGTTGCCCTCGTAGATGTTTGAATTGACGTTCTATAACCCCAAAGTGCAAAAGGTAGTTTATCCGACCAGTCCTTGTAGGTCTCCACCATCTTCCGTAGGATGTTCTTGAAATTCTTGTTAGCGGCCTCAATGGCTCTGTTGGTCTGTGGTCCATATGTTGATGACTCCTGAAAAACCACATTGTATTTCTCAAACAAATCCACCACATCTTTCTTGAAATACAAGACATTATCTGAGATGATCTCATTTGGTACCTGTAGCTCGACTTTCGTGCTCCTTTCGGATACAACTAGCCCTATAATTCGGATTCCCGTCGTTTTGAATCTAATCTCACAAGTGAATGTGAAATAGATAAACATAAAAGAGTTCTAATTCGACAAATCTTTTGGAAAATTGATTTTGAATCAAAATGCGAAAAATTGACTGCTTTGCCAGATACAGAGTCGCCACCAAAATATTTTTAGAAAATTTAGGAAACCCATGACTCGTGCCAAAGGCCACGTGTCTGTCATCACCAAGATTGTCTCAGCTCGGGAACTTAGGTACAAGAGGGAAAGGTCATGAATTGAGCACCTCACTCGCTCGATCAAAGATCGGCCTCTACTAATCATGATGTGATTCTTATTTACATTATAAGCTATTGTTCTGATTATTAGGCTAACATTACTATGTGTTGCACACAAGTATAGACTAATTTGCAAAAATTAGAACACTTTGATTCATGTTTGTTTTGAAAATTATTTCGAATATGTACCACTTGAAAAAGTGATCTCATATGCACATTTGATCAAATTATCTTAATTTAAGCAATTAGCCTTCATCCACAGGCATTCAAAAGTTATATCAATTAAGCACTTAGCCTCATGGTAAGCATGCTAAACATGGCAACAATCACATGCATGCGATATGCTAAAGCACAAAAATGCTCACCTTGTACTCCAAAGCAAGCTAAAAGAAACAAAAGAGTTAGAAAACATGTATGCTCCTAAATAATGCAACATGACTAATGTAACACATGCGATGATGCAACTAGTAGGCTCGGCTACTAATATACCATGTGAATCAATTTGAAAACATGTGGTTTAACACGTATTGAACGAAGTATTTTAAACGACAATGCTTTGTTAGAATGATGAACCAAGCCTCAATGCATGCAAAACAAATGGATTCAAATCATAGAATATGCTAAAAGAAACATGATGTTCTAAATTACCCATCATAAGTAAGTAAATAAAAAGGAGAAAGACGGGGAGTTAGAAGACATACATATTATTACAAGCTTGCCCTCACGCAAGAGGGTCTGAATGAATGGACTAGCTAATTAATTACCTAATTAAGGACTATTACAAACCCAAATGAAATAAATTAACTAAACTAGCTAATCAATTAATTATTACAACAACAAATTAATTAACTATTCTAGTGAATTAAATAATCACAACACAAAACCAACTAGCTATTCTAACTAATTAGTTACAAATTCGCTACTTTTACAACATTACTAATATTATAACAACACTTCACAGATCCCGAGAATTTAGGGATGGCTCATGCATGAACACGGATTTCCACCCGATAATGCTCTCCGTTTTGCTACTACAAGACCTTTGTTGTACAGTTAGAAAATTGCACATGTTTTCCACTTCAGCCTCTGCTCTGCTCTACTAGAAAAAGGACACTGCTTGCTTGGAAAAAGTGGCCGGCAAACCAGAAGTAGTGGCTGGCCACCCACTAAAAGTGGGTTGCCGTCTAGTAAAAGTGGCCTACCAGCCACTGATTTTGGTTCTCTTCTACAACAATAGAGGACAAACAAAGCACAAACCAGAGTATTCTCAGGGCATGTTTGTCCACCCTGCCCCTCCTTATCAACAAACAGGTCAAAGGAGTACGCAATTTCATTGCGTGACTACTTATGAACCAAGGGACATAATTTCAATAAATGGTAAGGAAAGACCAACAAAACCTCCTCTCTATCATGGATTGATCAAGGGAAGTAGTTGACCTTGGAAACTTGAATCATTTCGTCACTAGCAAGTATGAAATGACCCAAGTTTCCATGTGTTCAATTAACGTCCGATTGAACACTAAATTGCTTTATTATATTGCATCACTTTTAGTCCCAATTTTAGTATTTCATTCCAATTACCATCCATTCATTAGTTCATTTAAGTCCAATAATGAACTTTAAGTCCTCTAATGGAAAGAAGTGTCAAACAAAGGGTTGTTTTAGGCATGAGAGAGGTGTCATGCAGTTGGTAATGAACCTGTAAAGAGATTAAACCATTAAGCACAACGACCTCAATCTCAAGCTTAAACAATCCATCGGTTAAAACAACTCTCAAAGTGAATGAAAAATCAAGAAATGAGGGAGGTTGTAGAGATGCTTAGAGGTGAACACAAGTACGGAAAGTAAGAAATAAATGCTATCAACTCAAATAGGTTGGTAGCTAAGGCCTAAACCACCAAGCCTATGAGGATCATTATACTACAAGCATACTATACAAAGCTTAAATGAAATAAACACCTCAAAACAGTCCTAAATTAGACTAAAACAGTACTGGAATTGATGTAAAAAAAGCTTGAAAAAGTTAGCTACAATATTGAGGAATTTAAGCTAGTAAACAAATCAAAGGAAGGGTGGCTAACCCCTCCATTTTTGGGACTTCAAAACCACTTTTTTAGCCTATGAAAATCTCTGAAAATTAGTGGTAAAAAGCTCAAAAAAAGTTGAGAAAATAATGGGAAACACAAGGGCAAAAGCTTAGAGAACAAGGTTCAAAGAAGGGTGGTTAACGTCTCCACCTTCGGTAGCTTTAAACCACAAGTTTCAGCCCATAAAAACAATGTAAAAATAATTCAAAATCAGCAGTAAAAGATAAAAAAAAACAAGTAGTGTAAAGATTCTCAAAATTATACCTTTTGAAGCAATGCAACTCTTTTGTTAACAAACCCACAAGTTCTCACTCTCAATGGCTGAAATTTGGACTCAATAATCTTAGTAAGAAGAGCTCCAATATTGGTTTAGGAAGTGTTTAGGTAAGCTGTGTGTGTTGCAAGATAGAGATAGAGAAAGAATTTCAAGTTTTGGGACTTTTGAAATTTTTTTGTAACCTAAAAACATGAGGGAAGGTCAAGTATATATAGAAAAACATCCTTTCAGGTCGAAAATATCTGTATAGGAACAGCTGGAGCTTTTGGGGGACAGCTGGCAAAAAATATCTGTGTTTTACACAAGTGACCAGTAGGCCACTATTAGTGGGTGGCCGGCCACAAATAGTGGGCGGCCGACCACAAAAATCTGCTTCCAAGCCTGACTTCAAATAGGAATATCTCCCTCATCCAAACTCTGTTTTAGGTTATTCTTGAGTTTAAATTGAAGCCCCAGAAGGATACTTTCCAATGAAGGTGGCAGCACATATAAATTCTAAGTGTACAAAGAGATATGCCTATTTTAGTGAAGGTTGCTCATTTCTATCTTAACCGGATTGATGCCTAACTTCAAGCGGCCATATCTCCCTCATTCGAACTCGGATTTAGGAGATTCTTAAGTCTAAATTGAAGCCCCGGAAGTCCAATTTCCAATGGTGGTGGTCTCATAACTAAAGTATAAGTGTACAAAATGATATGCCTAATTTAGTGAAGGCTGCCCAGTTCTCTCTTAACGATTTCATGCTCAACCATTTCCCCAACTAGTTTTCTTCCATCCCCCCTCCCCTAATTTTCTTCAACTCCAAACCTATAAATAAGAAGTTTTTAAAGATTTTTTAAATATTTCACCTCCCTTCCACTTATGTCCACTTTGTCCTTACTCGGTTTATCGAAAAATGCAATGTTTAACGAAATGCGAACCTCGAAACATCGTAGAAACATTTGGAAAAATATTTTGAAAAAGAGGGTTTTAAGGTCTAAAATAGTTTTGGTTAAAAATAGGGTGTAAGGTTGGGATTTAGAAGCTCTTCTTGCTGAAGAAATTGAACGTTTGTACAGCATAACTTTCATCATCGAGTGATCAACTTGAGGTGCCCAAGTCTTAAGGGCGGTCAAAAATGAGGTATCTACAGTACCCCATATCTGCAGATGATATTGTTTTTAATGAACTTGGCCACATGTGACGCCTTCAACACAGAATATGACTGAGCTTCCACCCATTTGGTAAAATAGTCAATCGCCACTAGAATAAACTCATGTCCATTTGAGCCCTTTGGTGAGACTACCCCAATGACATCGATTCCCCAGACTGAGAAAGGCCATGGCAAAGTCATGTTATAAAGTTTTGACTGTGGGATATTCATGCGATTGGCATGAATTTGACATATGTGGCATCACCGTATAAAACTAATACAATCCTCTTCCACAGTTCACCAATAATAATCTTGCCTAAGTATCTTCCTGGCCAACATCACACCATTCATGTATGCTCTGTATTCTTCTCCATGGATGGCCTCCATGAGACGTTTCGACTTTTCTTCTTCGACATAGAGCTTATGCATTCCCAGATGGCCACTCTTGTACAACTTATTCCCACAGATGATAAACTGGACGGCCAGACACCGTATTCCCCGTTTATCCTTAGCATTTGCCCCTGGTGGATACACATCATTCTCATAAAAATTCCAAATGTCGTAATACTAGGGTTCTTGTCTTGAACTTCATCTATTGCGGCTATCATCTCATCAGTAGGCGTATACTTTTGTTCAATGATGATCAGACACATCTTAACCCCAAGCAGTATGTCTACCATGGAGGATAGAGTTGCCAACGCATTAGCAAACTGGTTGTTCTCTCAGCAGATGTGTAAATGTTAGTTTTTTGAACCTTGGAATCATAATGTCCAGGGTCTGATGATAAACCTACATTTTCTCCTTGACTTTCCAGTCTCCGTTGGCTCGAAAAACAACTAGAGATGATAGCCGCAAGTTTGATGGGATCTAATCTCAAAACCAAAATTACAGAGTGAGCTAACAAGTAGTGTCTCAACTTCCTAGTTGCCCAAACCAAAGCTAAGCAAGCTTTCTCTAGGAGAGTATAACGGGTCTCGTAATCTAGCATCTTCTTACTCAGATAATAGATAGCCTTCTCCACTTTAGCTTCTGATTCTTGAGCTAGCATGCACCCCATGGTCGAATTTGTTACGGACAGATACATGATCAGTGGCTTCCCCGATTCTAGCAGCGACAATACAAGTGGATTCTGAAGGTACTGCTTGACCTGTTTGAAAGCGAACTGACATCGATCATCCCATCAGTATTTTTTTCCATTTTTCAAGAGACCAAACAGTGGTTTACAAGTCAAGGTTAATTTTGAGATAAACCGTCTTATGAATTGCACTTTTCCCAGAAAGTCACGCATCTCCTTTTCAGTCCTTGGTGGTGGTATTTCTAAGATGGCCTTGATCTTGGACAAATCTACTTCAATTCCCCTCTATGTAATCAGAAATCCCAGCATTTTCCCTATAGTCACCCCAAAGGTATTTCTGTGGGTTCAACCTCAGTCTGTACTCCCTCATCCATTCAAAGAATTTTTGCAACGCAGTGTAGTGGCCTTCTCACTCTTTGGACTTAACAATCATGTCGTCCACGTACACCTCAACTTCTTTATGGATCATGTCGTGCAAGATGGTGGTTGCAACCCTCTAATATGTATCACTGGTGTTCTTCAACCCAAAAGGCATAACTCTATAACAGTAGGTACCCCATGATGTGGTGAATGCAGTCTTCTCTCTGTCCTCCGATGCCATCAAAATCTGATTATACCTGGAAAACCCATCCATGAACGATAGCAACTCATGACCAGTAGTGAAGTCTATCAGTTCGTCGATGTGTGGCAATGAAAAGTCGTCTTTCGGACTAGCTCTGTTCAGATCCCGAAAGTCGATGCAGACTCTGATTTTGCCGTCCTTCTTCGGAACTAGGACAATATTGGCCAACTAGGTTGGGTACTCAGACACCATCAAGAACCCGCATCAATCTGCTTGGTGACTTCCTCTTTGATCTTTAATACCTAATCTGGACGGATTCTACGTAGTTTCTACTTGACTGGTCGGGCCTCGTGGTCAAGAGGGATCCGATGCTGTATAATCTCAGGATCGATTAAAGGCATATCTTCGTAGGACCACGCGAAAACATCTTTGAAATCTTTTAATAAAGCGATTAAATACTCACGTTAACGTGGACCCGATCTGGACCAAGCGGGGATCCTTCTCAGTACCCACATTAGTTGCAATGATTTCATTTATGCAAGGCTTAGCACGCCTCTCCTCCTCTTAGTCAATTAAGTTTTTCAAAGCCTGAGGAATTTCTTCCTCTTCATTTTCATTAAAATTTTGAAAATCTTAGTCAATAAAATAAATCAACAGTACAGAAAAGTAAACGGAATCTACAGCATTCTCATTCATAAGTTCTGGCTCTTCAGTTACAACATACTCGAAAGAGAAAGCAAAAGAGGACTTAGACAGGACCTTGGCGTCTGGGTTACCACCCCTGGAAGTGCCAGACTCAAACTCCCCAGACTGACTTAAATCTGATTCCGACTTAACAGACTTGGTGAAATGAGATTTCGGCTCATCATCTGATTCAGAACTGGAAATAAAGCCCTTCTCCAACTGTTAAGTGAGTTGTGGCACCACGATGCGTCCAGAATACCACTGGTGGAATCTATAACTGGTTCCTCTCTGATCATAGAAACAGTAAAGATATCCCCCAAGTTCTCCATATTGGTTGCGGGATCTGTTAAGAGATCGGCTAGTGCTACCCCTACTCCAGCCTCATTGTTGTTTGAATCATCCTCTTTGCTCTGGCCAACATTGACTCTTGGTTCAGCCCTTTCTTCATCACTGTCTTGCAACTGATGGACAAAGAAGATTTTAAATCCGAGAAAACACTTCTTTGTCAAGGAATCCACCTAAGGCTCAAGAAAGCCACAAAAGGGAAAATCCTCACCTTCTCTAATAAAGCACCTATTTAGCATCCCCCAAATTGGCCTGTGGACCAGCTCATAATGCTTCCCGGCTTTTTTGGCCTTGGCTCTATCTCTTATTTCTTCTCCTTTTCTTCTCCTTTTCTTCTCCAATCCTCAGTGGTGGGTACCTAGCCTAACCGAAAGGCATGCGGATTATGTAACACCTCAGCTAGTGCCGTAACACCTTTTCACCCGCTCTTTTCGAGCCCCATTACTGGAATATGCCGCAACTTATTCATGAAATAGATGGACTGAGCACTGACATACATACATTCATCTGCAGCTAAGATTGCCTGCATCACTCTGGCTTTCGCCAGGGTGAATCCCGAGAGAAATACATCCTCATCGCCATCACTGATCCTCCGGTGGTGGATGAATGGATGAGTTCCCAAAAATGGTTGCCACTCCTCCCTCATGAGGGTATTTCAGCATTTGATGGAGGGTGGAGGACACAACCTTCATGTGATGTAACCAAGGCCTTCCTAGGAGTAGGTTAAAGGTAGCTGGTACATCAAGTACATAGAACTCGATCTTATGCTCAGAAGGGCCTACTCAGACTTGTACTTTCATTGTCTCCATAACTTCTCAGCTCATGTTGTCATATGCCCATATCACCTGGGTTATACGGACGAAATCTGCTAGTTTCAAGCATATCGCATAAGCAGTACAAGAAGGACAGACGTTGATAGCAGAGTCGATGTCCACTAAAACTACTGGCACTCACTTCTCTCTACACTCAACGGATATGTATGATGGCTTGTTGTGAGCCGATCCTTCTGGTAACAGTTCTTTATTGGAAAAAGTAAGTAGTGACTTGGTGCTACTTGGGAAGATTAGGCCCATAAGCTACTCTAGTGTAGTATCAATGGACAATTTAGCCTTATCCATTGTTGACAATACTTCCTATTGGTGTACCCGCAAAGCCATAAAGAGACCCCAGATGGAGATATCAGCTTGGATCTTTTTGAGTTATTTCAGAACCAGCTCCTCTTCCAGCTTCTTTTCCTTCTCTTTCTTAATCTCTCGGTCCTTTCCTGATGGTTCCGCCTGATCCAACTGTGGAGGTTTGAAATATCATCCACTTCTAGTGAGGTGGTCTATTTCTTCAGAATACCATGTACTGTATGGGATGTGATCTCTCTAGTCTTCGTCGGTATGGACAAGATGCAGATCGTTATCTTCCCACCACTCACCATTAGCTGCAGATAAACAGTTGTCTGGCTCGACTCGGATCACTCCTACAGGACAAGTAGCCTCCTTCGGGCGACAAGATGTCGTGGCCTTCTGGCTATCCTCGATACTCTCCCTTTCAAATTGCCCCAATACGGCTTTCCGTTTAGCGTTTGTGGTTTCAACAACATCTAATTCTTGGGTTGGTTTTCCCGCACAAGTATCCTCTGGCAGTTTTCCTTTCTTCTTTGTCTTCTCAACTGCCACAGCTATCCCGACTTGCTTTCCCTCCGGTTTAACTCGAATTTCTTCTTTCTTGTCAGATTTATCACTCAGCCATCTGGTATTATTAGTCGATCTGTTTAGATTAAACCAACCGATCTGCATATTGCCTTGATCCTATTTGTAGAAAAATTGTAGGTTGTCCAAATCTTCTTCGAGATCTGCAAGGTTATCCAACCCTTGGCTTGGGCCGTGTTCCTGAACCACATTAATGTCTACTAAGGCCGACAATACTACCTCAGGCCTGGGTTGAGCAGCATGAATAATGTAGTGGCTCGGGTCATACTCCTTCTCAAATAAGTCCCTGGGGCATTCCGATGTTAGACTAGTACCTCCCTCTGAGGTCAACACCTCCTCTGCTACAGGCGTTGTGACCACCAATTTGTGAGGCTTAGATTGTGGATGGGATGTGTCCATCATGCACAAGTCTGTGCCTTCAGGAATGAACGACATCGACTTTGGTAGGTGGGAGAGGGTGATATAGATGCTGGGGTCATAGGAGGTAGGTAGTGTATGGATAAGGTGGATGTTTCTGGGTAGGGAAACTTGGTTGTGGGTAAGGAATGGGTTAGTGGTCACATTTGGCTTTTGGGGTGGAGCTATGACCTTGTTGTCGATGAGATCTTGAATCTCATGGCACAGGCAGAAGCATCGGTCAGTTTCATGAGCGCGTTGTTGATGAAAAGCACAGTATTTGGTGGGATCGTGCTTGGGTGGAAGAGGGTCGGGAAATGAGCGAGGTTCTAGGGGCTTCAGATGCCCCTTTTTTATTAGCGTCTGCATGGCTCGAGATAGAGTCATGTAGAGCTGGTTGAAAGTTCTACCCGGAGGTCAGGCAAGGTTGGAAGTTTATGGGCCCATGTTGGCGATGGGGTTGGCAATTTTGGTTGTGGTAACAGCACTCACTTCTGACGGCCTCGCAGTTGTGCTGCCCCTGGCAACATTGGAATTGCGAACAAACGCCCTCTTGGCTGGCTCTTTGTCATTAGTGATGATCTCCTACTTCATGGTGTCATCAATTTGGACCTCCATTTCATGAAGTTCTTTGAATGTAAATAAAGGGAGAATAATCATTTTCTGCAGCAGTTTTCCATGCAGGTTCCGAACAACCATTATGATCTGGTCTTTCCTTGAAGGTCGAGTGGTCATCATTGATGCTTTGGCCCTCCATCTAGTTACAAACTCAAAGAAACCTTTCTTTGGCTCCTAACGCGTCACTTGAAGATCACGAGTTGTGACCTCGATTTGCATATTGTAAGAGTATTGGGCAATGAAGGACTCGACCTATTCCTCTCAGTTCTGCTTCACAGAATCTTCCAACTTAGCGTACCAGATGGTAGCTATACTCGACATAGTTCAGCTAAAGAGGGATAATGTCTGTAGTCTAGTCAAACCCATTAGTCGTAAGATATCTGAAAACAGCCGTAGATGAACCATTGGGTCTCTGGCGCCATAAAGCAGTCAATATGCGGCATTTTGAACCACTTTGGTAATGTAACTGCAGATTCAGTGTACCCATCCTCTATATCTGGAATGGAGTTAACCCCTTGTGCTGTCTTAAACAATTTTTCCAGTTTATTGATTTTGAGCACGGTCAAGACAACCACGAATTCAAACAGTGCCCCAACCTGGTAAACCAAAGCTCTAAAAGTCTGTATTGAAATGGGTTCTAATAAGATGGGAAAAATCGGAACACCCTCGGCCTGTGGATCTTGAGTCGTAGCAGCATTGGTGGTGATACTGGGCACAGGAATAGCCGTGGTGGGCACATGCGACGTAGAAGCCGCAGCTGGTGTAGACACCCCAATTTTTACCGTCCTCAAGACTTGGACGTCATTGCTTGTGCACTCAATCATTATGACTGCATATGCTCGTTTTAGTGCCCGAAGTCCTCGGCGGAATGCCCTGTTTTTAAGCCCTTAAACCCTATCCATTTTATGCCTTGTTTTGGACCAAAACCCTAGTGCTTCAAACCTTAAGACCCTGGGACCTGCAGGCCTCCTTTGGTGGGCTGCCGGCCACCTTTTGTGGGTTGTTAACCACCCTTGTGCCTTGTCGGCCAATGGTGTGGGCTGCCGGCCACATTAGTGGCCTACTGGCCATCAGTGTCCTTTTTCAGATATTTTGTTGACAGCTGTGCCAGCTATTGGCACAATTGGCTGCATCTCCTTACACGTGTCAGGACGGATATATCTCAGCCAAGTGCATATTTTTCTATATATTGGGGGTCTTCTCCCCTATTTTTGAGGGTTAGAATTTTTGGAGAAAAAATTATCTCTCTCTCTCTCTCTTGCAAGTTTGTGCATATTTGCTTAGATATTCTAGACTTTTGCCTATACCTCCTTAACCAAAGTTGGTCATCTTTGAGCTGAGGTTTCTTGATGCCTTCTTGGAGCTCTAGAAGATGGCTTTGGCTTGAATTGTTGCTTAGAGTTGATCTTCCCTTCAAGAGGTATAACACTTGCCTTCTTAGTTTACTTTGCATACTTGTTTTTCTATCTTTTTCTCACTGATCTTGGGCTGTTTTGGGATATAAAAAAACTTTGTTTTTATGGGCTGAAATTGGTGGTTTTAGGACATTTAAAGTTAGGGGGTGGTCCACCATTCTTTCTTCTTTGTTTGTAAGGTCTTTCCACATTTGTTTTCTACTTCCAAAACAAATTTTTTTGGGCTTTTGGACACTGAATTTCAGAGTATTTTTAATGGTGAAAATCATGTTTTGAAGTCTAAATTTGGAGGGGTTAGCCTTCTGTCCTTATGTTTTGTTTGCTAGCCTAGATAGTTCTATGTGTTAGCATATTTTTCGAGCCTTTTGTAGCTTAATTCCAGCATGTTTTAGGTTGTATTTTAGACTGTTTTGGGCTATTTAAGTCATTTGAGTCTTGTTTTGCGTGCTTCTAGTGTAAGCGTCCTCACAAACTTGGCATTTTAGGCCTTTAGACACCACTTGTTTGAGTTGATTGCATGTTTTAGTTCTTTTCTCACTTAATTTCAGCAAGTTTAATCTATGCAACCTCCCTCATTTCTTGGTTTTTTTTTTTTATTTGCTTTGAGGGTTATGTCAACCGTAGGATTGTTTAAGCTTAAGATTGAGGTCCATGCTTAATGGTTTAATCCTCTTTTGGGGGTTCATTATCAACGGCATGACACCTCTCTCTTGCCTTAAACTACCCCTTGTTTGACACTTCCTTCTCTTTTAGAGGACTTAGCTCACTAATGGACTTAATTGGTTAAAGAACTGAAGGGTAATTAAAATGAGTAACTAAAAGTTGAGACTAAAATTGTGCAAAGATAAGAATTTGATTATGTTTCGGTGTGTTCAATCGGATATTAATTGAACACAAGGAAAATTGGGGCATTTCATACTCAAAGTGATGAAATATGACAAGTTTCCTAGGTCTCTATCACCCTTGATCATGCATGACAGGGTGAAGGTTGTGAGTCTTGTTTGTGCATTGATTAAACTTGTACACCTTGGTTCTTTGGCCATCATGCAATGAAATTGCTTAATTGATGGTTTTTGAACCAAGTGTATCACTCCTTTGAACTTGTCTTGATGAGGAGGGATACACAGTACATACAACCTGTAAGAATATCCTCTCTTTGCTTTGTTTGCTCTCTGTTGCAGCAAGAAATTGTGCATCATCAGTGGCCGGCTGGCCACTGTTTCTGGCCTGCAGGCCATCAGTGTTGGACGGCAACCCGGCCACCACTTCTGGCCTGCCGACCACCAATAAAAATTGAGCAGAGTATTTGTGAAGTAGAGCAGAGTTGGTCTGGAAGAGGAAAATCAATGCAAAGTTTATGTAACAGAGGCTTTCGGAAGCAAACAATGGAAGTTCTTCTGGTAGAAACCAAGCATGCATTGGGCCTCCCTCATTCCCAGGACTAGTTAATTAGTTTAATTATTAATTAGTTAGTCATAGTTGCGTTGTGGCTAATTAATGTGTTGTAATTATGTAATTAGATTAGTTATTTAGTTAATTAATTCATGTTGTAATTAATTAGCTAACTAGTTTAATTAGTTGCTTTGTAATTAATTAGTTAATATAGTTAGCTAATTAGCTTCATATTGTACTTATTTAATTAGCTTAAAGTAGTTAATTAAATTAGTTCATTATTGTAATGATTTAATTAATTAGCTTAGATAGCTAGCTTATTTATTCAAGTTTTGTAATAATTAGTTAAGTAATTTAGCTTAGCTAGTTTATTCATTTGGACCCTCCTGTGCGAGGGCATCAATGTTGTAATAATGTGTATGTCTTCCAACCCCACGTCTTTCTCCCTTTTGTTTAACTACTTATGATGGTTAGTTTAGGGACATCATGTTTCAATTAGCATTCTCCATGTTTGCATCCATCTGTATTGCATGCACCGAGGCTCGGCACATCATTCTAACTGCATTGTTAGTTCAATACTTCTTTGAATACATGCTTAGACCGCATGCTATCAAGTTGATTCATATGCCATGTTTAGTAGCCGAGCCTATTAATTGCATTCTTTGTATGTGTTGCATTAGTCATATCGCATAGTTAGGAATCATGCATTTTTCTAACTTATTTCTCTTTTGGCTTGGAGTACTAGGTGAGCCTTTACTCGCTTTAGCATAATTGCATGAGTGTTGATGTTGCCATGTTTAGCATGCTTACCATGAGGCTAAGTGCTTAATTACTATAACTGCTTGTATGCTTGTGGATGAAGGCTTATTGCTTGAATTGGAATAATTTGAGTAATGTTCATATGCAATCACTTTTTCAAGTGGTACATATTTCAAAATAATTTTCAAAACAAACATGAATCAAGTGTTCCAATTCTTGCAATTTAGTCTATACTTGTGTGTGTGAGCATCACATAGTAATGCTATCCTAATAAACCGGAATAAGAGCATATAATGTACATAAGATTCATATCATGATTAGTAGAGGCTGATCTTTGATCGGACGAGTGGGGGTGCTCAAATGTATTCATGACCTTCTCCTCTCGTACCCAAGTTCCCGAGCCGAGACAATCTTGGTGATGACGAACACGTGGCCTTTGGCACAAGTCATGGGTTTCCTAAATTTCCCAAAATAAAAATATTTAGGTGGCGACTTTGAATCTGACAAAACAATCCATTTTTGGCATTTTTGATTCAAAATCGATTTTTCAAAAGATTTGCCAGATTTGGATTCTTTGGTGTTTATCGATTTCACATTGCACTTGTAAGATTGGATTCAGAACCGTGGGAGTCTGAACTGTAGGGCTTATATTTGAACTTTCGAAAGGGGGGGCGTGAAAAAGTCGAGCTACAGCTGGCTGCTGTTGTTGTTGCTATAACCTAGTTATGACCTCGGCCTAGCGGGCCATATCATGCTGGAGTGAGTCGATTGATTGTTGTAGACGGATTAGCAAGTCCTCTAAATCTAATAAAGGGTATTGTGCCATTCCTGGAGTAGATGACTATTCTTGAAGTGGACTGAGTATAGATAAGCTAAAAGGTGATTGCTGCAAGAACTAAACTAGTGAAGTTTGTCTGATCCTCCTTCGCCTTGTAACTGGTGACAGTGAGGCAAACACAGGTTGTCCCTGAACAAGATCTCTGACCTTGCAAAGTTTTCCAACATAGGTCCAGAGTACTTGGGGGATATCAAAACTTTCTGAAGCTATGGTTTTATACTACCTTGCAATAAGAAATAAAGAAAGAGAAAAACAAAATCAGAAATCAGACAGCACCTCAGTTAAGATGTCATCAGAACAGATATGATCAAAGCTGCAGGACTGTACTCCCCACTGAATTCTGCCCCAAAACAGATACCAACTGTGCCACTAATATGAGCATTCCTATGCAGTTTCACTGTAAAGCACATACCAGTTAAAGAGAGCCAAAACACCCCTATAAGGGGTTATGGTTACCCTGTCCTAGTTTTGACATGAACTAGGGCTTCACTACTTCACGCAAGTAGTTACACAAGATCCTGCATATGGGTGAACATCATGTCCTAGTTTGGAATAGTCACTATGGCTTTACTATATACAGTAGACCAAATGGTCAAAAAGGGTACCTCAACAAGACTACCTAATATACCTCTCACACCTAACACCGAGAAGTGAAAAGGGGATCAAGCGGTACGACGGTAGTCCAAATCCGAGGGTTATGTTTCCAACATGGCAGAGCTTACGACCGGCCAGCCTTTTGGCAAGCTTTTCAGGTAAGTCTCAGGCAAGCCATCTAGGAATAGCAGATGGAAAACACAGTGACCTAAGAGCACCAATGCAAATGCAATGCAAAGAACATTAAGTATAGATAAAATTTCATATCATGAAGTTCGAGTCAAGTTCTCTAATTTCCCCAGTAGAGTAATCAGCAACTGTAGTTGGCTTCTCGTTGCTCCTCGAAGGGGTTAGTCTTCTCGGATACGATAACCCTACAGCTCGGACTTTCATGGTTCTAAATCTGATTTTACAAGTGCAATGTGAAACAATGAAAACACAAAAGAGTCCAAATCTGGCAAATCTTTGGAAAATCAATTTTTAATGAAAAAATGTGAAAATGGATTGCATTGCCAGATTTCAGAGTCACCATCTAAATATTTTGGAAAATTTAGGCAGCCCATGACTCGTGTCAACTGCCACTTGTCCATCATAACCAAAGTGTCTCGCCTCAGGAACTTAGGTATGAGAGGGAAAGGTCATGAATTGAGTACCCCACTCACCCGATCAAAGATCGGTCTCTACTAATCATGATGTGATTCTTATGTACAGCATATGCTCTTGTTCTGATTATTATGTTATTTTTACTATGTGATGCACACAAACATAGACTAATTCGCCCAATTTGGAACGTTTTAAGTTCTTGTTTGTTTTGAAAAGAGTTGTGAATATGTGCTGCTTGAAAAAGTAAGCTCATATGTACATTAATCAAATCATCTCAACTTAAGCAAAAAAACCTTCATCCACCAGCATTCAAGAAGTATATCAACTAAGCACTTAGCCTCATGGAAAACATGCTTGATATGGCAACACTAACATACATGCAATATGCTAAAGTAAGAAATGCTCACCTAGTACTCAACCAAGGCAAGCCAAAATAGGAGAAAATTGTTAGGAAAAATGCATGTTCTAATATGCAAGTGACTAATGCAACACATACAAAATACAACTACTAGGTTCGGTTTCTTAAAATGACACATGGTTCAACTCAAAGCATGCGTTTAGCATACGTATTCAAGTAAGTAAGAAATGGTAACAATAAAGTTAGAGTGATGAACTAAACCCAATGCATGCAAAAATGGATACTGTATACATGGTAATGATATATGAAACTAAAACGTGAATGCAACCGTCATAAGCAAGCAAATAAAAGGGAGAAAGAAATGGGGGTTGGAAGACATACACAATATTACAAGTTTGCCCTCATACAAAAGGGTCTGAATGAATGTCCTACTTAAACTAATTATTACAACATCAAATAAATGGAGTAAACTAATTAACTAATTATTACAAATTTGAATTAAGCTAACTAATTAATTACAACACACTAATATTAAAGCACTAAATTAATGGAATGGGAAGCGAGAAGCCATGAGCACATAACCAAGAACATTCTCCCGGAAACCTCTTTGTTTTGCTGCCAGATTCTATTTTGTTTGCAGTCAGAAAATAATTCTATTTTTGCTTCAGCTTCTGCTCTGTTCTGTCATGAAAATGACACTGTTTGTCCAAAATAGGGTGGCTGGCCGGCCTTGAAAGGTGGTCGACCGGATGGAAGGATAGTCGGCCGACCACTATTTTTAGGTACTGCCCTGCTGCCACAGAATTAAAATAGAGCAAAACAAAGTGTTTCCAGGAGAAGTTTATCCTCTCTGTCTCTCCCTATCATGAAATTGATCAAGGAATGGATAGACTCGATTCGCAAACCATCAATTGATGCAAATTCGTTACGTGATAATCTATGAATCGATAGAACAAAATATCAATAAATGGAAATAAAAGACCAACAAAATCTCCTCTCTATCATGGAGTTACCTCAAGGGAAATGATAGACATTGCTTCTTGAATCACTAATATCACTAAAAAGTATATAATGATTTAAGACTCAATCGGTTCAATATAACGTCTGATTGAACCCAACTCAATTTTATTATGTTTTATCACTTTTATTCCAATTTTAATCTCTTTTATATTACTTTGCCATTCTTTATTCATTTTGTCCAAAAGTGATAATTACGTCCACCAATGAAGAGAAGTGTCAAACAAGAAGTTACACTTAGCATGAGAGATATATAATGCCTTGGTAATGAACCTCCGAAGAGATTAAACCATTAAGCATGGAAGGTCACTTTCTCATGCCTTGAACAACAATCAATTGTTTGAAACAACTTTTAAAAAAGAAAGAAAACCAAGAAAGGAGGGAGGTTGTTGAGAGGGTTATTACAAGTGTGAGTATATATATGAAAACTATGACATAAAAACTATCAACTCAAATAGATTGGTGTGTAAGGCTTAAACTGCCAAACCTATAAGGATTTACAACAACACAAGCATAATATGCAAAGCATAAACTAAGTAAACACACTAAAACAACTCCAAATTAGTAAAAATAGTGCTGAAAATTATCTTGGAAAGATAGAAAAAAAGTAAACAAAAATAAGAAGGAAACAAAGGTAGTAAGCAAGCCAAGGAATGATGGCTAACCCCTCCGCTTTTTGGACCTTAAAATCACATGTTTTAGCCTCTGAAAACTCTGAAAAGCAATAGCTAAAAGTTGAGAAACAAATGGGAAACACAAGGATATAAGCTTGGAATAAGGTTCAAAGAAGGGTGGTTAGGTTAACCCCTTCACCTTGAGTAGCTTTTAAATCACAAGTTTCAGCCTACAAAAACAATCCAAAAGAGAGTATAAATACCGATAAAAAGAGGAGTGAAGAGTAGGCAAGAGATGGCAAGAGTTATACCTTTGAAGAGAATTTACTATTTTGTTCACAAACCACAAGGTGCTCACTCTCAAGGACTGAAATTTTAGCTCAATAATCTCAGCAAGGAGCCTCAAAATATTGGTTTAGGAAGTGTATGTATAGTGTATGTATATTGTAAGATAGAGAGGGAAAGTGTTTAGCAAGATTTGGGCACTTGGAGAATTTTTCTAACCTAAAACCGTGAGGGATGGTCACATATTTATAGAAAAACAGGTTCCTCTGTCGGAAATATCTATATGGAGCCAGCTAGTGTAAGGCATGCACATGGAGGGAATAGCTGGCAGCAAATATCTGCCTGCTGGAAAACATGGCTGGCCGGCTATGTAGTGGGACGGCCGAGCATTAAAAATTGGCCTGCCGACCACCTGTTGGCCAGTAGGCCTCTGAGTGGTCAGGTTGGAAAAAAATTAGGTTTTGGTCCAAAGGGGGTGCAAGGTTTTAGACTCTGAAACTCAAAATCGAAGCTTCTTGTTGAAGAAATTGAACGGTTGTACAGCGCACTAATTCATCATTGAGTGTTCACCATGAGGCGCCCAAGTCTTAAGGGTAGTCAAAAATGGGGTGCCTATACTGATACAACAATGTAAGTTTTTAAAGTCTTAATACAAAACTCCAAGTCTTAACAACAAAAATGTTCTTGAGCTATCACATCCAAACTGAACCACCGCTAAATCCAAGTCATTTCTATAGTAGTGCGTCATCATTTCCTGTAAAGTAAATAGCGCCCAGTAAGAATACATTTAACCAAATATCTAATCGTTTGAATAAGTCCACAGCACTCTTGTAACTAAACAACGTAATTAATAAAAAGATAATTAATTAAATAAATAAATAAGGAAAATAAATCACATTGTCTTCTTATACCAAACAATTATCAACAGTGGAAAGTAAATTACACCATCAGTCCCTTTATAAGAGTCCAAAATAAAAAATACAAATCATTTCCATTTAAAACCATCCCCACATTTACCGACTATCATACGGCAGGACGTGGGCACCCCAAATCATCTGTTTTTCTACTTTTACCGACTATAATACGGCAGGACTAGTGGACACCCAAAAACATTTACCCACATTCGTCCGGTGATAAGCTCAGACAGGGCAATTGGGCACCTTGACTGTGACATCCGAATTTCTTTTTTAAATTTAATTTAATATTGCAATAAATAGAATTCTTTATTATTATAAAAATAATAATAATAATGATAAATAAAATAAAAAAAATGCATAGTTTAGAAAGTTGAGAATTAATCGATTAAATTGTTTAGGAAATAGATTGTGAAACATCGCATGTTTAGAATATTAAATATTTCAGTAAGTGGTAAGTGATGTTTTATAGTTGGGTGGTAAGGTTTTTAAACGTGAACCTAACGTATAATCATAGGTAACTTTAGGAATCATAACCTTTAGAATTGAATTTTAAAAAAAAAATGGCCAAACAAGTTTTCGGTGGGCCAAGGGTTAATATGGCCCTTGGTGATTTCTTGAGGTTGAATTAACGGCCAAGGACATGTGGCAATAGGGGAGGTAACAATCAAGGGTCAAGACAAGTGGCAAAAGAGAAGGCAGCAATGTGTATATCTCTTGGTTTGGGGCCTTACTCTTGGGTGAGTATAAATAGAAGGGGCTAAATGAAGGAGCAAGCAAAGAAAAGTGAGAAGAGTGAAGAGCATAGGTTCGGGAGCACGGGAAAAATAGGGATAAATTTATATCCGAGGTGAATTATATTATACATTGAGTTACCATAATATATTTTACGTATGTTTTGAGTTACCATAATTTATTTTACGCAATTTGTGTTTTATAAATTATATTAATATTTCAATTACGTTAATTATTTTCTCACCCCTATTTGCTTAAATTTAAATTCATGGATATGTTTGTTTAAATTTAGAAAGTATTTGACAATGATCTTGTAAACAATTATTTTCTGTAAGTACCACCACTGGAGTCCTATGTCTTGGGGGACTTAAATAACATTGGCCCCTATTTGGCCACTTTGTGGTCCGCTGTTTGTCATGGATCCATTGACCCTTGTTCTGATTGTCACTCCAGTGACCCTTGTTCTGTTCTGTTCTGTACCATGGTTGTAGTTATTTACGTAATATCTGTATTTCAGTTTCTGCCACTTAATTTATTTATTTATTCAACCTAAATTATGTTAATGTTTTAGCTTAAATAACTATCCATGGCTATTTTGTGCCCCTATACTCACAGTATAATATTTCTCACTCTACTATGTGCTTATAGCTGTTACCCCTTTCAGGTGTCGAGATTTAGCTGGATCAAGATGGGGGATAAATCACAGTGTTTTCTCTTTTTTTTTTGTGCTATCTATATTTCTAATTAGACCCTTGTAATAAAATAAAAGCCCAAATGACTATTTTTGTTTCTTTTTAACAAACTTTTGGTACCCATTTATTTTTTAATTTATTTATAAATTATCCACTTGTGCCACTAATATAGTAATTTTAGAATTATTTTATTTTTTTATCTTGTTGGGTGCCGGATTTGGATCGTGACATTGACTCTTCGCGCGAGTACCAACACAATTCAACAACATCAAAACCGACTCTTAACCCGGACTCATGCTCAATTTACCAAACTTTCATTCAATCAACAAGTATTCAACATTTTATAAGATGAAGTCCCAACACAACATTCAAGAAGAATCAATTCCCAAGCCACAATTTCATTATCATAACAAGATACACATCTTTTACCTTTTTATTGTTCACAATATTCCTAGAATTTAGGGAAATTCAAAACTAAATACTATCTTCTACTCAATTTGAAATTAGGTGTTGGTCAAATTTGGGGCTTTCTCCCTATATATATATATATTCTCAACATCAATGTTCCTATTTTATGTAAAATTAGATGAAATTTTAATGAGAATTAAGTAAAATGTCCCATTTTGTTACATACAAAGTTTAATCCAACTCAATCATTTAATCAAGCCTTAAAATCACAACAATACCATATAAATTTCTTCAAAACAAAGAAATACTAGGTTAAAAGTAACCCTACCTCCAGTTATGAGCATAAGAACGAAGCTTCTAGATGAACTCTTCACCAAACGAAAATCCAATCGGTGGGAAGGATGTTCTTCACATGTACTTCACCCCTTGCAAATGATTTAGTCTAGATCTTAAAGGAATAAGAGGTATTTTAGAGTGAGAAACCTAGGGTTTTCGAAGAGAGAAAAGAAAAGTGAAAAGAATGATCTAGAAATGAACTTTTTAATGTGTTGAAATCGCGCAGACCGCTCGAGCTCAAATTCCACCGCTCGAGCTAAAAATGAGAAGTCCCAGAAGTTTTGCAAAGCTATAGTGAAACTACTGGGAGCTCATATTCTGCCCTCAAGCGACGATTCCTTCACTCGAGCGGTCTCACCTATAAACTTGCGAGATCTTGGGAGTAGCAATTCTCCACTTGAGTGGTCATCTAGAACAAGATGTCACAATCTCTCCCCCTTAGGAAATTTCACCCCCGAAATAGCATTCACTCCCAATCCAATAATAAAGTATGGCAACAACAATATACTTATCAATCGTTAATAACACCCAATTAAACAATATATTAATTTAAAACCAAAACCAAAGACAAGGGAGAATTAGAAGATTATGGTTCATTTCCAATTTATCATATACAAGGAAAGAGCAAGGAGACAATTACATCACAGATTTGAAAATAAGTCCGAGTATTTCTCATTGACCTCTGCTTTACGTTTCCATGTCATTTCTTCAACACCATGATGGAGCCACAATACTTTAACTAACGGAATTGTCTTACCCCTTAGCACTTGCTCCCGTACATCCAAAATTTGGATTGGTCTTTCTTCATAAGACACATCTTCATCCACTTCAATCTCCATCCAATCTAACACATAAAAGGGATCTGGTTCATACTTGCGAAGCATAGACACATGAACACATTATGGACTCCGGAGAGTTGTAGCGGTAAGGCAAGACGATATGAAACTTCTTACATCCGTTCGATAATGTCAAAGGGGCCAATAAATCGAGGAGATAATTTTCCATTTTTGCCAAACCTTATTAATTCCTTCCTCGGAGAGATTTTCAAGAACACATGATCTCCAACTTCGAAAGACAAAGGCCTTCGACGATGATCAGCATAGCTTTTCTGTCTACTTTGAGCCGTGACTAATCTCCGTCGAATAAGGGCTACCTTTTTAGTTGCCTCACAAACTAACTCGGGCGATGAGTCTCCAACTTCTGTCCAACACACCAGTGATCTATAGGGACGTCCATAAAGAGCTTCAAAAGGTGCCATTTCAATATTGGCCTGGTAGCTATTGTTATAAGCAAATTCAACTAAGGGTATGTGTTTCTCCCAAAACCCTTTAAAATCTAGCACACATGCCATCAACATGTCTTCTAAAATTTGAATGGTATGTTCGAATTGTCCATCGGGCTGTGGGTGATAAGTAGTACTAAAATTCAATTAGGTACCTAAAGCACTTTGAAGACTCTGCCATAGCCTGGTGGTAAAATGAGGATCTCTATCGGACACTATACTCACTGGAACCCCATGCAGATGAACAATTTCATGGATATAATATTCAGCTAGAAACTCTACAGAATCCCCTATGTTCATAGCGAGGAAGTAGGATGATTTGGTGAGTCTGTCGACGATCACCTATATCACATCATTGCTTCTCTGTGTTCTAGGAAGACCCATAACAAAGTCCATATTAACATGTTCCCATTTCCATTCTGCAACTGGAAGGGGTGGTAGTAATCTCGCTGGCTTTTGGTGTTCAGCCTTGACTTGTTGGCAGGTTAAACATTTGGACACAAATAAAGCTATATCCTTTTTCATGCCCCTTCACCAAAATTGTCAGTTGAGGTCATGATAGATTTTAGTGCTTCCCGAATGCACTGCAAGATAGGAGTGATGAAAGTGCCGCAAATGTCCATCCCTCATTGATTTTGGCTCAAACAACCGGTCAAAGTAACGAACACTAGAGTCGGTATAAATGTTCAAGCCTCTCTCTTCTTTTTCCTTGAGAGATTCTCTCTCGAATTCCATCTACCTCTAGATCACCCAATTGTGTAACAATGGTAGGTTGCGTAGTTGTGGTGAATAGGATGGCTTGTTCAGAAGAATCTTGGAGTGGCAAATCAAATTCACTAACATCCCTCATCATCTTCCATTCCCTCACCACTAAGCTAGTTATAGTACTTATGGATTTTCTACTCAAAGCATCCGCTACAACATTAGCTTTACCGAGGTGATAGTGTATTTCAAAGTCATAGTCTTCTAAAAACTCCATCCATCTTCGCTGACATAAATTCAAATCTTTCTGATAGAATAGGTACTTAAGGCTCTTGTGATCGAAGAAAACTTCGAATTTCTCACAATACAAATAATGTCTCCATAGTTTCAGGGCAAAAACCACTGTAGTAAGCTCTAAATCGTGCGTTAGGTAGTTTCTCTTCTAAGACTTTAGTTGCTGCGAACCATATGCTACTACTTTGCCTTCTTGCATCAAAACACACCCTAACCCCTCTCTAGAAGCATCACTTTACATGGTATATCCCAGGCCACGTTCTAGATTGATAAGAATAGGAGCGGTAGTCAATCTGAGCTTTAGTTCTTGGAAAGAATTCTCGCAAGCTTCATTCCAAACAAATTTCACTTCCTTGTGGGTTAATCTAGTCAATGATGATGCTATAGAAGAGAAGTTCTTTACAAACCGGCAGTAGTAACCAGCTAAACCCAAGAAACTATGAATTTCAGAAGCGTTTTTAGGCTACTCCCAATTCGGCACGGCTTCTATCTTTGAAGAATCCACCATAACCCTTTCTCCCGAGACTACGTGACACAAAAACTTCACTTCTAAAAGCCAAAACTCACATTTTTTTGTATTTACCATAAAAACGGTGTTCTCTAAAAAGTTGTAAGATGGTATGAAGATGCCTTTCATGCTCCCCTTCAGAAGGCAAATAGATGAGGATGTCGTCTAACAAGACGACCATAAATTTATCAAGAAACTTCCAGAAAATTTGGTTCAGTAGATCCATGAATGTAGCAGGTGCGTTAGTTAAACCAAAGGGCATGACCAAAAACTCGTAGTGACCATATTGGGTACGAAAAGCAGTCTTGGGAATATCCTCCTCCCTAACTCGAATTTGATGATAACCCGACCTTAAATCTATCTTCGAAAAACAACGTGAACCTTTGAGTTGATCAAAAAGGTCATCTATTCTGGGCAAAGGATATTTGTTCTTAACTGTAACTTGATTCAATTTATGATAATCTATACACAATCTTAATGACCCGTCTTTCTTTTTTGCAAACAAGGCTGAAGCTCCCCAAGGTGAGGTGCTAGGGCATATAAAGTCCTTACTTAGCAACTCCTATAATTGTTCTTTTAGGACAACCAATTCAACCGGAGCAAACCTATATATAGGGACAAGAAGATAGGTGTTGTACTAGGTATTATGTCTATAGAAAACTCAACTTCCTTGTGTGGACGTAATTTAGTGAGATCTTCAGGAAAGACGTCAAGATACTCACATCTTACCCGTAGAAACCCTCCCGGACTATACCACCTCTGTCATCTATAATAGCTACTAAAAGAGAAACAAATTCACATCGGTCACGTAGATAGTATGATAGGAGTAAGGATTTATCATTCTTATCCCCAAGAAATGTGAAATAATCACCACCCAACGTGCATACTGTAACTCTCCCACGATAACAATCTATAATAGCCTGGTAAGTAGACAACCAATCCATGTCGAGAATAATATCAAAACCTGACATTTCGAACAACAAAAAATTAAACGGAAGTTGTCGACCCACCACCTCAATTACACACCCCTGACATCCTTGGGTCGAAGTGAATTTACCCTCGACTAGTGACTATAGTAAGTGAAGATCTTAATTGCTTACTTTTTAATCCCAACAACAATGCAAAGAAGTTACCATAAAAGAATGAGATGCCCCAGTGTCGATCAACACACTAGCCCAAGTATTGAAAATGAGAAATGTACCTCTTACCATCGATGGTCCCGAAGTCTGCTCTGAAGTGGTGACGACATATACCCTCCTATGTGATCTCTGCTCTCCAACATCACCTTTGTGAGCATAATTCTGTTGTGCAGATTATACAGATGTGGCCCTCTGAGCTGTTCTGGATGCTTGGCCTAACTGAGCTGGTTGGTAAGACTATCTCTGTCCCTGGCCCATCTGAAAACCTCTGGATTGTCGAGATCCTGCCACACTAGTAGTCCCCACTCTCTATGGGCAAAACTTTTTCAAATGCCGAGTTGACCACACAAATAATAAGATGGTGACTAACATCTATTCTAAGATTGGCCCTGTGGACGCGCAGGTTAGGACTATGCTCCACCCTTCTTCCCACGCTCTAAAGCTTTGTGACCCACTTGGCCATATCTATAACAAGCACTATGAATCCGACCTACACTCCTTGAACTTCCACCTATCACAGAATCAGAAAATTTGACATGTTGTGGGGGTGATTGAAGTGATGATGATGAACCCCTAGACCTTTTTGAAGAGCCCGTGTCACCCTTAGAGTCAGAATATCCCGCCCTCTTCAACTTCTGCCTTGCTTCCTCTATCTCTACCATGATCTCTACATGAGTTGCTGCTTTTACCAGGCGATCATAGTCACGAATCATATTTCCTACCACCTTCATTAAAATTTTTGGCCTCAACCTCTTTTCAAATTCTAAACATCGGCGTTCCTCAGTTTCTACTAGCTCCGATGCAAAACGAGATAAACTAGTGAATGTGACTTCAAACGCAACCACAGGTGTATCAAGTTGTAATAATTCTTCAAACTATTTCCTTAACCGCTACCTAGTTATGGGAGGGAGGAACTTCTCTTGGAAGGCGTGCACAAATGCCTTCCATGTGTGCTCAACTCTATTCTTGACGTACTTCCACCATTGCCCAGCCTGTCCCTTCAACTGGTAAGCTGCTAATGCTACCTATAATTCATTCTCTCGGATGTCCAAAATCTCAAAAGATTTGATAATTTGTTCCAACCATTCGTCTGCCTTCATCGAGTCAGTCCCACCACTGAACTCGGTGGTGTTTGAACGAAAGAACTCCTTTTTTCAAAAAGGAAGCTCTGGTTTCCTCTTCAACCGTCCTAGCCGCTTGCTAGGCTCTAAGTATCTCCATGGACTCTCAAAGAGTCCCTGCCATCTCGCTAGCCAAGGCCCTAATTGCATCTTGGACCGGTGGGGCGAGTACATTGTTTTGACCCACTCTTTCTTCTTGTAAAGGGATCTCGGGTTAGGTTGGAACATTCCGACCTCCCCGAGGGGGTTTACCGCAACCTCTAACAAGCCCAGACATCCTATAAGAAAGAGAGACGATATTAAGTTCAAGACCAACTTTCCGTACCTAAGTGCCCCACTCAAAATTTTCATGCTTTACACACAGTTTAAACAAGTGCATACACAAGTATCTATTTTCATGTAGAATAATCCACATAGTTAAACAATCACATAAAGCATATACGAGTAGTCCTTATAGGATACTAGCTACCTCCATGGCAATCAAGGATCTCCAAATGGAAAGAGCATTGATCAGGTGCCTTTCTAAAAGGATCTCGATGAATGCAATGGATAAAAGCCATATCATAGAAGTTTAACCCCATACTCATATAACCACATAAATACACAAAACACACAACGCACCCAAGAGTCCCATCCTAGCCTAGGAACCTACTATAATAGTTGTCACGAGCCCAAGGCATTCAAACCTAGTGCTCTGATACCAATTTGTAACACCCTGCTAAATGATACAAGAATGCACCCCCAACAAGCATAACAATACACCAAAAAGTCACCTTTCTCATTGAACTAAGATTCAAAGATTACAATTTCCAAGTCTACATAACCATGACACTGCATACACGACTCTTAGTTCAATGAATTAGATGACTTTACAAAAGAAAAGCCCTAAAGGCACACAACATTATAAGGCACTTGCCTAATACAACAAAATAAGTTTTTAAAGTTTAATACAAAACTCTAAGTCTTAACAACTAAAATGTTCTTGAGCTATCACATCCAAACTAAACCACATAGTGCGTCATAATCTCTTGTAAAGTAAATAGGGGTGAGCTATATGCCCAATAGGAATACATTTAACTAAGTATCTAATCGTTTGAATAAGTCCACGACACCCTTATAACTAAACAACATAATTAATAAAAAGATAATCAATTAAATAAATAAATAAATAACGAAAATAAATCACATTGCCTTCTCATACCAAACCATTATCAATAGTGGAAAGTAAATTACACCGTGAGTCCCATTATAAGAGTCAAAAATCACAAACACAAATCATTTTCATTTAAACCATCCCCATATTTACCAACTATCATACGGCAAGATGTGGGCACCCAAAATCATCCAGTTTTCCACTTTTACTGACTACAATACGGCAGGACCAGTGGACACCCAAAAATATTTTCCCACATTCGTTCAGCGATAAGCTTGGATAGGGCAATTGGGCACCTTGACTCCCCGCATGAGTACCAACACAATTCAACAACATCAAAACCGACTCTTAACCTAGACTCATGCTCAATTTACCAAGCTTTCATTCAATTAACAAGTATTCAACATTTTATGAATGAAGTCCAAACACAACATTCAAGAAGAATTAATTCCCAAGCCACAATTTCGTTATCATAACAAGATCCACATCTTTTACCTTCAATCTAAATACTATCTTCTACTCAATTTGAAATTAGGGTGTTAGTCGAATTTGGGGCTTTCTCCCTATCTCTATATATATAAATATAGATTCTCAACATCAATGTTCCTAGTTTATGAAAAATTAGATGAAATTCTAATGAGAATTTAGTAAAATGTCCCATTTTCTTACATACAAAGTTTAATCCAACTCAATCATTTAATCAAGCCTTAAAATCACAACAATACCATATAAACTTCTTCAAAACAAAGAAATACAAAGTAACCCTACCTCAAGTTATTAGCACAAAAACCAAGCTTCTAGATGAGCTTTTCACCAAACGAAAATCCAATCGATGTAAAGGATGTTCTTTACATGTACTTCACCCCCTACGAATGATTTAGGCTAGATCTCAGAGGAATGAGAGGTTTTTTAGAGTGAGAAACCTAGGGTTTTTGAAATTAGGGTGAGAGGGAGGAAGAGTGAAAAGAATGACCTAGAAGTACTTTTTAAGGTGCAAAAATTGCGGTGCAAATTCCTTCGTTTAAGCAAACAACCCAATTATGAAAGGATCGCTCGAGCAATCATTCCACCGCTCGAGCTAAAAATGAGAAGTCCTAGAAGTTTTGTAGAGTTATAGTGAAACTACTGGAAGATCACATTCTGCACTTGGGCAACGATTCCTTCGCTCGAGTGGTCTCGCCTATAAACTTGCGAGATCTTAGGAGCAGCAATTCTCCGCTCAAGTGACACTTTCTTCGCTCGAGCGGTCACCTAGAACAAGATGTCACAAATTTTCTCTAATAAAATAGGGACAATTCCCAGTAAAATTTGTATCAAACTAGGGTAAAGCACCAATAAATCCCTAATCAAGATCTTATGATCTATAAAGTGCTACCTTTTTTTCTTTTCTTTTTTTTTTGTAGACTAATAAGTCTCATTTCAATGTTAATGACACATATGTACGAGTTTACAACGAGTGTTACCCTGTATGTGAAGGGTAAAAAGGGGTTTTGGTGATGTTAGAATTACTAGTTTGTCCAAAAGTGTAATGTAGAGCTTTTTGGTTTCCCTCCTATCGAGAAAAACAGAAATGACGAAGATGGAATGTTCTGGGTTGGCAATGTTAATGCGATGAAGAACAATTGGTTTGTGTTTTTGGCAATGTTAAATCATCATTTTGCTTTGCCCCAATTAGCATCTTGTTCCCCCATAAACCCTAGAAATTCGAAAACCATATTCTGGAAGGTAACTTACGTCGCCGATTAACGTCGGAACTAAAGCATTTTGTGAATGTGGTTAATGTTAACGACATCACTCTAGCAAGTTGGCATTATCCATTTGTTGGCGCCTATGATTGTGTTGGTTAACTATGGCATTAGGTATGTGGTTGTCGATGTTGGTCTGCTTATGTCTATAGTTGAATCCATTTGTGTTTCTAATGTTATATTATGTATTTGTCTTTGATGATAGTTTAGTAATGTTTATGTCACGACCCAAACCTACCCCTATAAGTTTAGCGTCGTAACCAGCCAGTAATCTTGGGATTACCAAAGGCCTCTAAACAGAATTACAAAATATATGGGGCTGCAGAAGCAATTAGACAAAATACAATGTCCATAGAGTTGTATAGACATACATGGGACAAAAAAGAATTAAAAGTTATATATATAATATCAAACTTCCATACATCATGTATCACCATACAAATACAGATAGTGTCATAAGGGACTTAGCCCAAAGTACAGATAGACAAAAAAAACAAAACAAAAATATCCATCACATGATTCACAAAACTTGACCACATGACTTTCGGAACCTCCTCGGGAGGCACAAGGGTTGGTTGACAAAACAATCTCTAGGCAT
Source organism: Camellia japonica (assembly GCA_030407325.1). Taxonomy (NCBI): domain Eukaryota; kingdom Viridiplantae; phylum Streptophyta; class Magnoliopsida; order Ericales; family Theaceae; genus Camellia; species Camellia japonica. The sequence continues at coordinate 102,682,690 of JAPPVO010000017.1, read as the reverse complement.
TCATCATTGAGCCTGGTCACGCGCCTAATCACCTACATATATAAAATAACTAGTAAGCGGAAGCCAATGCATAATAATAGAGTAAAGGGTTTAATGAATGTTATCCATAAAAGTTACAAGAAATGGAATACATAATCGTGTTCAGAAATCAAAGTTCATATTAGAAACGGATTTAGAATCATACTCATAATCAGAAATTGCAGTCAATCATATGTGGTACATCCATTAGCACTAGCAGAAATAGTTGACCCATAAGGGACGACCAAAAAGGCATACAGTTGACTCACATGCACGGAGAAGGTACAGTTGGCTCATGATACAGACAGTTGGCCCATAATTGGGACATAACAAAACAAATAACAGATATTATCTTAAGCTAATGATGACACGAATACATTTCAGAAATATTGGACAACCATTTATTCATATAGAAAATAATATTTCAAAAAACAGATCATCTTATATCATTTAGAAAATACTTATAATTGAACATAGCTTTACAAAGTTATTACTCACAGATGGCTCCAATTGCAGAACAGATGAAGTAGACAGATCAAATAGCTTACGATACGTGGCCTATAAACAATACATAACATGTACACATTAAAACATACATTCGGGATTCATTATAGTCATTGCGTTTCGTTCTTAGTGTGTTTCTAAGTCTTATCCTCATTATTGTGTCTTAATCATGGCCTATGAATGCCTAAGATGCGATGAGGATGCCAAAATGCACTTTGAAACACTTAGTCAAATATGCTGAAACAGGGGCCTCGATCGAGCGGAGGGCCAAAAATGTGAGTAGTCGCTCGAGTGCAACTTCCTTCACTCGAGTGGTCTGTAAACTCTGCAAAAGTACTAGTTGCTTGATGTTTTCCGTTCGACGTACACTCGACGGTCGCTTGAGCATGTGGCTGATGTCTTCGCTCGAACGCAACTCTTGTCGCTCGAGCAGTCTGTAAAATGTGTCAACTTTTGGGAGCATGCAATTTACGCTCAGGCCAACTTTTGGTCGCTCGAGCCGAGGTTCAAAAACAAAGGTGGTCGCTCGAGTGCAGAGGCAGAATTCTGGGATTTTCAGATTGCAGTCCCAAGCTCAAAACTCAAATCCAACACTACAAAACTCATCCTTTTGGGCCAAAACTCAAGAAAACATTTAGAAACTTGTAGAATATCAAGGATTGAAGATCATTTCGCATAATTCAAGGCCCAATAACATTCCAATTGTGCAAATTCAAGCTTGAAAGATAGAAAAAATCACATGCATGAAATTGTTTGTCTCCAAAGCTTTCAAAACATGATCAATGATGGTAAAATGAGGTGAAACTTGATGACTTACCAAACCTAAGGTGAACTAAGGACTCCATGGTAGGACTCCATTTCACCAATTCTAGCTCAATACTTGCATTACACAACTTAATTCTCTTAAATTCATGGCTTAGGCTACAAAATTGTACAATCTAAGGGTTGAATTCTTACCTAGACTTTCCAAGGTGAGAGTTAGAGGCTTAATTCGTGAGTCTCTAAGTCCAATTCATCTTCTCCCTAGCAAATCCCTTAGCTTGAGCTCAAGTCTCCTCCTTTCTTTCCCTCTCTCGCGTTTGTTGTTTGTGTGTGGGCTCAAAGGTTTGATAAAGGAAAATAGATGAGTGGTGGTACATATAGGAGCCTTTTATAGCCTTGATTAGTAATGATTAATTAAAGCTAATCACTTGGACATTGATTATTCTAATTTAATCGTTCTGAATTGGATTTTAATTAAACCTATCATAAATTCCTAAAACTTCCAAATAATACATATATCAAGTCAATTTCACGATCAGATGTCGATAAGGCCTTCAATTCGCAGAACAAAACGGAAACACAAACAAATATTCTTATAACAAATAGATTGAATCTCCTATAATAGATAACACATGCAATTAATGCAAAATTTCACCTTAATTACTTATTAGCATTCTTAATTATGGTTTATACGTTAATCATGGGTTGGGGTTGTTATAGTCTTCCCCCCTTAGAGAGTTTGGTCCTCCAAACTCGAGTTACCTTCAATCTGCAGAAATATTGGATTCAGAGGGAACAATTCAGGGTATCTCTTCATCATATCAACTTCGGTCTCCCAAGTTGCATAGGTTCCTTTGTGGTTTTGCCAATCAACCTTTACTAGTGGAATTTCCTTGCTCTTTAGTTTTTTGATTCGACGGTTAACAATCCGTATTGTTTGTTCTTCGTACATGTAATCATCATTTAAAAGTACATGTGTTGGCTCAATAACATGTAATGGATCTCTCAAATAATCTCGTAACATTAAGACTTGAAAGACATTATGCATATATTCCATGACTGGCGGTATGGCTACCCGATACGTCACCGGGTTGATTTTCTCAAAAATCTCATATGGTCCAAAATATCTCGGTGCCAACTTGCCTTTCACTCCAAATCGTGTCTGGCCTTTCATTGGAGTCACTTTTATGAACACATGATCCCCGAGTTCGTATTATCTATCTCGCCTTCGGACATCTGCATAACTCTTTTGACAGTTTTGTGCAGTCTTCAATCTTTGTTGAATTAATTTCACATTTTATGTTGTTTCTTGCACAAGTTCTGGTCCCAACAAAGGCCTATCACTTACCTCGGCCCAACAAATCGGAGAACGTCATTTCCTACCATACAAAGCTTCATAAGGAGCCATCCCAATACTTGAGTGATAGCTGTTATTATACACAAACTCAGCCAACGGTAAGTAGGTCTCCCAATTGCCTTGGAAATCTAGGGCACACATTCTGAGCATATCCTCCAAAGTCTGTATGGTTCTTTCTGATTGGCCGTCTGTTTGTGGATGATAAGCACTGCTTAGTCTCAGTTCGGTCCCTAAAGCTTGTTGTAAACTCTGCCAGAATCTCGAAGTAAACTTAGGATCTCTGTCAGATATAATAGACACAGACACACCGTGTAGTCTCACATTCTCATTCACATACATGTTAGCCAACTTATCCACATTATAAAAAGTTTTAATAGGTAAGAAATGCGCAGACTTAGTCAAACAATCAACAATTACCCAAATAGAATCCATACCTCGAGAAGAGCGAGGCAGTCCAATAATAAAGTCCATAGTAATATGCTCACATTTTCATTCCGGTATTGGAAGCGGCTGAAGTAAACCAGCAGGTCGTTAATGTTCGGCTTTAACTTGTTGGCAATGCAAACATCTAGCCACAATATCAACAACGACGCTTTTCTTCATTCCATGCCACCAAAAATTCTGTTTCAAGTCATGGTACATCTTCGTATTCCCCGGATGCATAACGAATTTAGAATTGTGTGCTTTAATCATAACAAGTTTCCTCAAGTCAGAACAATCCGTTACACAAAGTCTATTCTGGAATTTTAACACATTATTATCAAACACAAATCCTAGACTCAGTTTTGTGTCAAGGTTATCAACAATCTTCTTTAAGAACTCATCTTCAAGTTGTTTCTCTCTAATTTCTTCAATGATTGCAAGCTGAGTAGAAAATGGCGGCTAGAATTCCACCTTGTTCATGCAGGACTATCTCAATTTCATTCCTCTCTAGGTCATATAACATTTCTCTCTGGCTAGTGAGCAAACATGACAAATTTCCAATAGATTTTCGGCTTAAGGCATCTGTAACCGTATTTGCCTTTCCTGGATGGTACAAAATCTGCAAATTATAATCTTTAATCAACTCTAGCCATCTTCTCTGTCTCATGTTCAGTTCTTTTTGGGTGAATAAGTACTTGAGGCTTTTATGGTCAATATACACTTCACAAGTCACTCCATACAGATAATGGTGCCAAATCTTTAGTGCAAAAACCACAGCTACAAGTTCAAGGTCATGAGTTGGGTAATTCTTTTCATGTGGTCGGAGTTGTCACGAGGCATAAGCAATCACCTTACCATTTTGCATTAATACACATCCCAAACCTTTATATGACGTGTCACTGTAAATTTGAAACCCATTAGTACCATTAGGCAAAGTCAAAATTGGTGCAGTTACTAACCTGGTCTTTAGTTCTTGAAAGGTCGACTCCCATTGATCAGTCCAATCAAATGGCACATTTTTTCTGTGTCAATGGCATGGCAAGTTTGGAGAAGTCTTTCACAAATCGACGATAGTAACCTGCAAGCTCCAGAAAACTTCTAATTTCGAACACATTGGTTGGTATTGGCCAGTCTACAATGGCCTCAATTTTTTGTGGGTCCACTGATACACCATCCTTGTTGAACACATGTCCCAAAAATGCGACGCTGTCAAGCCAAAACTCACATTTGGAAAATTTTGCATATAACTTCTTTTCTCTCAAAATTTGTAAGGCAATTCTCAAATGATTCTCATGCTCTGCCCTGCTTTTAGAATAAATCAGAATATCATCAATAAACACAACTATAAATTCATCCAGAAATTGTTTAAAAACCCTATTCATTAGGTCCAGAAAAGCTGCAGGCGCGTTAGTTACCCCAAATGGCATCACTAAAAATTCATAGTGTCCATATCTAATTCTGAATGTCGTTTTCTCTATACATCTTCTGCCTTGACCTTTAAGTAGTGATACTCGGATCTAAGGTCTATTTTGGAAACACTTGAGCTCCCTGAAGTTGGTCAAACAGATCATCTATTCGAGGTAGTGGGTATTTGTTTTTCATGGTTACTTTGTTTAGTTCCCGATAGTCTATACACAGCCTCAAAGATCCATCTTTCTTTTTGACAAACAAAACTGGAGCACTCCAAGGTGAAGTGCTCGGGCGGATGAATTTCTTGTCTAAAAGTTCTTGGAGTTGAACTTTTAATTCTTTCAATTTAGAAGTTGACATTCGGTGTGGGGTTTTAAAAATCAGTTGTGTCTCGGGTACAACATCAATAGTAAACTCGATTTCTCTATTAATTAAGTCTCTGGGTAAATCATTTGGAAATACATCGGGAAATTCATTTACTACAGGGATGTTCTCAACAGTAGAACTATCAAAAGTCATAGTCAAAACGCAACACAAGTAACTCTGGCACCCTTTTCTTAACAACTTTATGGCTTTCACAAAAGAAATCAAATATGGTGGAGGAATTACCCCATTCCCAACAAATACAAACTCAAGCATACCAGGTGTGGACACCCCATTTTTGACCGTCCTCAAGACTTGGACGTCATCGTTTGAACACTCGATGATCATCCATGCTCGTGTTCGTTTTGAGTTTTTGAAGGTCTCGGTTGCACGTCTTGCCTTAGAACCTCTCAACTTGTCTGTTTTGTGCTTGGTTGTGGACCAAGAACTTGTGGTTTTGTTTCTGAGGGAAGAGGGTGGCTTGTTGGCCAGCCCTACAACCCATCGGCCAGGTCTCATTCCTATCGGCCTTTCCTTCTTTCCATCGGCCATCAGTGGTGGCCGGTTGGCACCACTTTTGGCCGGTCGGCACCATTTCTTGGCCGGTCGACCATGTTTGTTGGCCGAGGCCTTTTTATTTGCTTTTGCAGATATTTTATTGCCAGCTGTGACAGCTGGTGAGCACAGATCTCATTCTTCATACACGTGTATGGATGGATTGAACCAAGCCCTTAGCTTGTCCAACAAGCTTAGGACTTGAATTTCTATAAGAGGGGAGGTCCCTCTCCCTTTCCAGAGGTTCTGAAAATTGGATATACAAAGCATATATCTCTCTATATATTTCCCTCTCTCTCTCTCTCTCTATATATATATATATATATTGCTTAAAAGTGTGTTTTGTCTTCACTTTTGCACTACAACACCCAGTAAAGCACCATTGCTTTGTTGCTAAGGTACTAGAGGACCTTGTTTGGACTCTCAAAGTTTGTTTTCTTTGGCTCAGAAGTGCTGGTTTGCTGTGGTTCTTCAAGGGTGAGTTGTTACCCCTTTTAAGTCCTATTTTGCTTAAGTTTTTGGCCTCCTTTGCATACTATTTTAGGCCTTGCTTTCAACTGAAAAAAGTTCTGATTTTAAGTGCTTAAGATGTTGGTTTGAGGCCTTTTGGTGTTGGGGGTGGTCTACCCCCTTTTGTGCCTTGTTTTGGGCCATCTCTTTTAGGCCTTTGGGTCACCTTTATTTGGCCTTTCTACCACTGAATTCCAGAGGAATTTCAGTGGTGGAAAGTGCATTTTGAGGTCTTAAATAGGAGGGGGTTGTTCCCCCTCCTCTTCTCTTGTATGCTTGTATTGATGGCTCATCAAAGTAGCATGTTTTTCTACCCCGTTGAGGCTTCATCTTAGCATGTTTTTGGCATTATTTTAGCATGTTATAGCTCTGTCAAGGGTTGGTTTGATAGCCTCTTGCATGCTCCTTGCACTTGTAGTGCATTTCCATTCACTAGCCTTACATGCATCATGCTTTTGACCATCATTCTAGCATGTTTTTGGCTCAACTCCAGCAAGCTTTTACTCATGTTTTAGCATGCTTAAGCTCTGTTTTATGTTGTTTTGGTCATGCATGCCTTGCTTTATATAGCCATAGTGCAATCTTGCTCACTAGCTTTGAGTTTCCAAGTCACTAGCATGCATTGCTTGGGCTATTTGCATGATTTAGCATCATTTGGTATATGATTTCAGTATGTGTAGTGTGGCCATACTCTCTCATGCTTCACTATTTCAATGCTTTTGGTGAGTCATGCTTTATGCCTTAAGCATGAGCCCATATGTATGCCATCTTGCCTAGGCTTTTGGGCTGCCATTTCAATGTGTTTTTGGTCTTATTTTTCCATGATACAACTCTGTTTTTGGTTAGTTAGAGTATCCCTCATTTGCTTCTTACACTTGTAGTGTAAGTCCTCTTTACTAGCCTTGCATGCCTAATGAGTGAGCTTGTTATTCTAGCATGTGTTAGCTCTAGTCCATGCATGTTTTAGCCTTGTTTTGACCTACCTTGGGACTGTTTTGAGTCATCTTGGCTCTTTGGGGCTTGATTGATATGGCCATGGTGCAAGTCCCTTTGCTAGCCTTAAGCTTTGAGCCTCCTAGCATGCTATGCTTGTGTTATGTGCATGATTTGGCATCTTTCCTTACATGATTTCAGAGCATATTTCATGGCCACACTCTCACATTTTGCACTCCTTCAATGTGTTTGAGAGTTGTGTCTTCATGTCTTGTTTGTGAACCAATGTGTATGCATGCTTATATTTGTTCTTGGACTTCATTTTCAGTATGTTTTTGGCCATTGTCTTGGCATGCATGAAGCTTGTTTGAGATTGGTTTGGTCTATTGAGTGTTGCATTACATAGCCTTTGCCATGTTTATGTTGTTTGCATGTTGTGTGCATTGCATTGTGTTAGCATGTTATGTGTTGCATTATGTTTGGGTTGGACGTCAATCCAAACACGAGGAATGTCGCACGTTTCATACTCAAAGTGATGAAACGTGCCTCATTTCTTAGTCACTGACACCTTTAACCATGTATGATAAGGTGGAGGTTTATCGAGTCTTATGTGGTGTTTGTGTGCATTCATTGACATTGATTCGTGCAACTTGGCTTCTTTGGTCATCATGTATTGAGATGCGTGATTAGTGGATCGAGAGCCGAGTACTACACTCCTTTGAGCTTTAGACATGATAAGGAGTGTGGTTGCACACACATTTTCTTGCAAATACACTGCCATACCTCTGTTAGTGCTCTGTTGCAGCAAAAGGAGAATCTGCAGGAAGCAGTGATCGACCGGCCATCTAAGCTGCCGACCGGCCACCAAGTATGCCGATCGGCTACCAAAATTGGTCGATAGCCATAAACTCTAGCCGATGGCCATCCCTCTTGGCCAACTACCCCCTCAGCATATTCCTAAGGTGGATCAGAAGCATTTTGGAAGTTGGCACAATTTTCAGAAGTACAAAAGAGTGCAAACAGAGGCATCACGAGGCACGGTAGTAGATTTCCGAGCGAAGCCGACCGAGCATGCATCTCTTCCTTGCCCGCGAGGCCATTTCATTATTTATGATTAGTTCGTGTAAACTAGTCATTTGATTCGTTTTGTAATATTTTAATTAGCTTAGCATAGCTATTTGTTTCAATTTGGATTGTAATAATTAATTAATTTGTTAGTTAATTAGTTTCCGTTTGTAATTAAGTAGCATAGCTTAGTGTAGCTTTTATTCGGACCCTCCGTCGAGAGGGCACAACTGTTGTAATAAGTGTGTGTGTGTGTGATGCATGTCTTCCAACCCCCATTGCTTTCTCCCTTTTACTTATCAGCTTTCAATGGTTAGTTTTAGGGCATATTTCAATTAGCATCCTTATACTAGCATGCTTGCATCCATTCATCTGTCTTGCATGCACCGGGCTCGGTGCATCATACAAACTGCATTGTATTTCAATTCCAATTTGAATACATGTTATCTAATTGCATTCACATGACATCTTAGAATAGCCAAGCCTATTTTAGCTGCATTTTTGCATGTGTTGTATTAGGCATTGTTAACATAGCTAGGATTATGCATTGATTACTAACTAGCTTTTGTTTTGGCTCGGAGTATTAGGTAAGCTTTTACGCTTTAGCATACTGCATGAGATGTGTATGTTGCCATGAGACTAACTGCTTAAGTGTTTAACTGCATGAATGCCTGTGGATGAAGGCTTCATTGCTTGAATTGGAACAATTCATCGAAATGCGAGTTTTAAGCCCACTTGAAGTGGCAAAATCATGTTTTCCTAAGCCTACTTGAAGGTGGCAAATCTGCGTCTTAGCCTGCTTGCGAGTAGCAACTTCAAACCATTTTCGAAAAACAAACATGAGATGTTTTGTTCCAATTTAGGCAATCTAGTCTATACTTGTATGTTGTGCGCATCACGTAGTAAGATTAACTAATTAACCGGAATAAGAGCGCATGTGTTTTCAAAAACAACATATCATGTTAGTAAAGGCCGATCCTTTGATCGGGCGAGCGGAGGTGCTCATTTCAGGACCTTCCCCTCTCGTACCCAAGTTCCCGAGCCGAGGCAACTTTGGTGATGACGGACACGTGGCCTTAGGCATGAGTCAGGGTTTCCTAAATTTCCCAAAACAAAATATTTAGGTGGCGACTCTGAAATCTGGCAAAGTAGTCCATGTTTGACACTTCTTGATTAAAATCAGTTTTCCAAAACGATTTGCTGGATTTGGACTCTTTGGTGATTTATCAGTCTTATATTGCACTTTGTGAGATTAGATTCAGAACCGTGACAGAAGTCTGAACTGTAGTAGCTAGAACAACAATTCGCGCCCTCGCGCGCGGAGCGGAGTTTAGGCGATCTACACTAGGCCGTCGAAACACAACAGGTTTATTTATACAATCAATAGTTGCAATATACTTCATCAAACAATCCATGCCCAATATACAATCAAAATGATCAATGCTCAAAGGAAACAAATCAACGTACAATGTCATATCACCAATCATAATATCATATGCTGGATAAACATAAGCACATATCATAGAACCTCTAGATGGTGTAGGCACAGATAGTAAACAGTTCATTGGTTCTAAAGGTCTAGTTAATTTCCGAGAAAAAGCATGTGATATAAATGCATGCGTAGAACCTGAATCTATCAACACATAGGCATTTTGAGCACAGATAGAGATTATACCTGACACCACTGATTCAGTATTTTGTCCCCAGGCACTAATGCTAACACTCTTCATTGCCTTAGTGTTTCATTCCCGGTATTACCCCTGGCATTCATTCTTACATTAGGCCTTGATGCAGATCCGGCTGAACTTGCTACAGGACGGTTGGCATTTTCTGACCCAATTGGACAATCTCTTAAAATGTGGCCCATCTTGCCACATTGGAAGCAAGCACTAGATATCCGATGGCAAACCCCTCTATGTCTCCTACTACATTGAGCACAAATAGGCGCAGACTCGTCGCTCTAACTTGAACTGCTAGTAGACCCCATATTTTGCTTCTTACTTATAACAAATAAACGGCCCTTCTTAAAACTGAATCCAGATCTTTTCCCTCTTTATTCAGTTGTTGGTGATTTGGATTGTTTCTTTACTACTAATGTGGTATCTGCCATCAATGCTCTGTCAAGTACTTCTACATATGTGGGCAATTTTAGGAACCCTACCCAATCAAATATATCCAAGTCCAATCCTCCCTCAAATTTCTGAGCTTTCTTGTAGTCCGTATCCACCATATGAGGAGCAAATCAAGCCAATTTAGTGAATTTAGCCTCATACTCGGCTACAGACATGTTTTCTTGCTTGAGTTCTTGGAATTCAGAAACTTTTCGATCTCGAAAGCACTGAGAAAAGTACTTATCATAGAAAATCTCATTAAATTGAGCCCATGACATGGTTCCATTATTATTTCGGATCAGCAACCACCATCTTTGAGCTTCATCTTTTAGAGTATAGGTGGCCAAGAGAACCTTCTGAGTCTCAGAACAAGGAAACACTTCAAATAATTTTTCCATCTCGAGTAACCATGATTTTGTCTTTAGTGGTTCAATACCACCCAAGAAAGTCAACGGTTTTACCTTCATAAACTTCTGAGTGAGATTTATGATGTCATTGTTATCCGGTTCAACTTGCACTGGCGGGGGTGGAGGGGGCAAAGGTTGTTGCCTCAAAGATTCTGTCAAGGCTGCAAGCAATTGTTCCATTCGATTCATTCGGGCTTCGGAAGATTCACTTGCATCATTTCTCCCTATATTCTCCATGTTGCTATAGGCAAACAAAGCAATAATAAACATAGGCCAATAATTCTTTTCACAATGTTTGGAGTATCCTATTTCAACTCATTCGTTTCAATTTCATATGTTCATATTCGAATTTAGTTTTCACATCTAAAGAGATTAACACACTCACACATACAGATGAAATGTCCCTAATTCTTTTCTAGGACATCCTATAGCTCTTATGGACTTATATATACGGTATAACTCGTGCTCTGATACCACTCTGTCACGACCTAAACCTGCCCCTATAGGTTTAGCATTGTAACCGGCCAGTAATCCTAGGATTATCAAAGGCCTCTGAACATAATTACAAAATATAAGGGGCTGCAGAAGTAATTATACAAAATACAATGTCTATAGAGTTGTGTAGACATACATGGGACAAAAAAGATTTAAAAGTTATACATATAATGTCAAACTTCCATACGTCATGTATCACTATACAAATACAGATAGTGTCATAAAGGACTTAGCCTAAAGTATAGATAGACCAAAAAAAAACAAAACAAAACAAAACAAAACAAAAACATCCATCACATGATTCACAAAATTTGACCACATGACTTTCAGAACCTCCTCGGGAGGTACAAGGGTTGGCCGACAAAACAAGCTCCAAGCATTCATCATTGAGCCTGGTTACACGCCTGATCACCTCATACATAAAATAACTAGTGAGCGGAAGCCAATAAATAATAACAGAGTAAAGGGCTTAATAAATGTTGTCCATAACAGTTACAAGAAATGGAATTAATAATCATGTTCAAAAATCATAGTTCATATCAGAAACAAATTTAGAATTATACTCATAATCAGAAATTGTAATCGTACGTGGTACATCCATTAGCATTAACAAAAATAGTTGACCCATAAGGGACGACCATAAAGGCATATAGTTGACTCACGTGCACAGAGACAGTACAGTTAGCTCATGATATGGACAGTTGGCCCATAAATGGGACGTATACAGAAAGATCCATAACAGTTGGCTCATGAGACATACAAATGGTCCATAATTGGGACATAATAGAACAGATAACAGATGTCATCTGAAGCTAATGATGCCACAAATACATTTCAGAAACATTGGACAACCATTCATTCATACAGAAAATAATATTTCAGAGAACAGATCATCTTATATCATTCAGAAAATACTTGTAATTGAAGATAGCTTTACAAAGTTATTACTCACAGATGGCTCAAATTGTAAAATAGATGAAACAGACAGATCAGATAGCTTACGGCGTGTGACCTACAAATAACACATAACATGTACACATTGAAACATACGCTCGGGACTCATTACAGTCATTGCGCTTCGTTCTTAGTGTGTTTCTAAATCTTATCATCATTATTGTGTCTTAATTATGGCCTATGAATGCCTAAGATATGATGAGGATGCCAAAATGCACTTTAAAACACTTAGTTAAGTATGCTGAAACATGAGCCTCGCTCGAGCGGAGGGTCAAAAATGTGAGTGGTCGCTCAAGCACAACTTCTTTCGCTCGGGCGGTCTGCAAACTCTGCAAAAGTACTGGTTGCTTGATTTTTCCGCTCGATGCATGCTCGACGATCGCTCGAGCGTGTGACTGATGTCTTCGCTCGAACACAACTCTTGTCGCTCGAGCGGTTTGCAAAATGTGTCAACTTCTGGGAGCATGCAATTTACGCTCGAACCAATTTTTGATCGCTCGAGCGGAGGTGCAAAAACAAAGGTGGTCGCTCGAGTGCAGAATTTGTCACTCGAGCGGAGAGGCAGAATTCTAGGATTTCCAAATTGCACTCCCAAGCTTAAAACTCGAATTAAACACTATAAAACTCATCCTTTTAGGCCAAAACTCAAGAAAACATTTAGAAACTTATAGAATATCAAGGATTGAAGATCATTTCGCAAAAATCAAGGCCCAATAGCATGCCAATTGTGCAAATTTAAGCTTGAAAGATGGAAAACATCACATGCATGAAATTGTTTATCTCCAAAGCTTTCAAAACATGATCATTGAAGGTAAAATGGAGTGAAACTTGATGAATTACCAAACCTAAGGTGAACTAAGGACATGCATGAGTAAAGTACTTGAAATTCAACTAAAAAATGTGATGAAAGTGCATGCATGAATGGTAGGACTCCATTTCACCAATTCTAGCTTAATACTTGCATTACACACCTTAATTCTCTTGAATTCATGGCTTAGGCTACAAAATTGTACAATCTAAGGGTTGAATTCTTACCTAGACTTTCCAAGGTAAGAGCTAGAGGCTTAATTCGCAAATCTCTAAGTCAATTTTACGATCAGATGTCGATAAGACCTTCAATTCGTAGAACAAAATGAGAACACAAATAGATATTCCTACAACAAACAGATAGAATCTCCTATAATAGATAACACATGCACTTAATGCAAAATTTTGCCTTAATTACTTATTAGACATTCTTAATTATGGTTTATACGTTAATCATGGGTTGGGGTTGTTACAGTTTGGCACTTGTCTGTGATGTTGTCAAGTGTTAATGGTTGGGTGGGTTTTAAATTCCATTATGGGTATGGTTGTGTAATGGTTTTTTTGTGTTGTTTTAGTTCTTCAACTATAACTTTATGTTTGTGGAGGTGTATTTGGGCTCAATTTAATGGTAGTGGTATTTGTTATGTTTGTTGTGTTGTTAAGTTGTAATGTAGCAATGACTCCCTGTTTTTCAAGTTTATATATGTTGTAATGTTTCATTGATTCCCTATTTTACATGTGTTTATATGTTGGTGATGTCTATGGATGTTAATGACATCCATGGTAAGTTAAGTGAAATGTTGATGATGTACATGTTAATGGCGTGCGATGATTCCGATTTGTGTTGAGTTTGTTTAGGTTTGTGTTAGTTTATAACGGGACTACAACAATGTTGGGTTACGTGTCATGGTGTCAATTTCCATGTTTGTAAAATATTCCATGTAATGATACGTCAAGTGTTGGAATGACATTGATAAACATGATGAAGTTGATGTTTTCATTATGTCATGGTGTGCATTTGGGTGGAAGGGTGGAACAAGAAATACACCAATCCCGGCATCAAGCTATCAAACTTTCGACATACACTATCAACCAACTGTGCAAATGTGAAGGCTTGATGAAGACGAACAACCACATTGGTTTGTCCATAAGTACACAAAACAACACTACAAACTCCATACTTACAACAGAGGGGAAAAAAAAAAAAAACAACTCATAACATGACACTACCATTATTAACCCCACACCATGCGAACAATGAAACAACACATTCTTGCACAACGACAATCAAATAACATCATATCAACCAACTGTGCAAATGTGAATGCTTGATGAAGACGAACAACCACATTAGTCTGTCCATAAGTACACAAAACAACACTACAAACTCCATACTTACAACAGAGGGGAAAAAAAAAAAAAACGGTAACATGACACTACCATTATTAACCCCACACCATGCGAACAATGAAACAACGCATCCTTGCACAACGACAATCAAATAACATCATAAAATGACATCGTAACATTAGCACCTTAAACATTAGACTCCCTCAATGCACACACCAAAACGAAATCACAACCAAAACACAATGAATCAACACCAAAAAACATGCAAACTGACCTGTAAATTACTGCACAACACGTCAACAACATAGCCTTAAAAAACATCAACGGAACAAATCAACCACCTAACACTCTTTCGGACAACATCAATACACCAACATTAACTGGGTAACATCATCACCCCTACAAAATCACTCCACGCAATCCCCCCAAAAATAGAAACGTAATAACATACTTAAACAAACCCCTTTAACATCAGGAAAAAACAATTAAAAGAAAATCATATACAAGGGCAAGCATGTAAACTCCACAACAAATAAATATGAGTGGTGCTATTAGCACCCCATGAATTATTTTGGAACCTCTATTTCTTTGGGTCTCCACTTATAAATTTTGAAACCCTCCAAATTTCTTTCTCCATAAATAATACCAAAATTATCCTTGTGAAAACATTCCATCCATTGAATGCACACCCACTCGCCCACACCCCTACACCTCAAAAAAACCCCTATTCCAAAAAAATCCTAGCAAAACCCACAAAGAGGAAGAAGAGTCAATGTGATTACTGTCTCTGCTGCCTCATCCACCATTGTCATAATTGGTATACACACACACACACACACACTCTCTCTCTCTCTCTATATATATATATGCATAATTTCTTAGTTTTCTTGTAATAATTTCTTTTCTTGCAGGAAAAAAATTATAATAATTGGTTTGGTTGGTAGATATTATAAAATTGTGAGTTTAGTAGAGAACTACGTAGTAATATTATCAAAGCTACGCGATGAAGAAATAACTTTTGAATCTGATAATGGATTTGGGTTACTTTTGATAACTTCTGCAAGTGTTAAAAATTTTGACCATTTAATGTGTTAAGAAATTTCCATGTTTGGGCCTGTATTCTCGAACTTGAAAAAATGAAAACTTCTGCAAGCGTTAACAATTTTGACCGTTCAATGTGTTAAGAAATTTCCATATTCGGACTTGCATTTCCGAACATTACTTATTTGTTCGGGAAGGAATGCCTTCCCGAACAAATAAGTAATGTTCAAGTCTGTATTCCCGAACTTAAAAAAATGAAAACTTCTACAAGCATTAACAATTTTAACCGTTCAATGTGTTAAGAAATTTCCATATTCAGACTTGCATTCTTGAACATTAATTATTTGTTCGGGAATGCCTTCCTGAACAAATAAATAATGTTTGGGCTTGTGTTCCCGAATTTTGGTCATATGTTCGGGAGTTCAGTTATGAAAAAATGAGGAATATATTTTATTATTTTTCCTATTTTTTTTCAAGAAATTTACCTTTATAAGGCCAATCTCCTATGAACTAAGAACAACCTCAAAGTTATGAACCTCCTTTAAACTCTTTATTTTTGTACTCCTCTCATCTTATGGAATAATAAAAACTTATACTCATTGTTATTGCTGGAGAAGTGTAGGCAGTCAAATGATTGCTACTGTTACTACCGGAATATTGCCACCAAAGGGTTTTCAAGATTTTGAGGGTGGGCAAGTTTTGAATGTGAGATTTAGGGAAGATGGATGGATGGTGATGGATGTGAGTGCTCTCATAAATCTTAATTCATGATATGGTGGGTGTGTAGGTTTAATTGTGAGATGGGGTGTCTCAAAATTAATGATGTCATTTTTAGTAATTTTATTTGAGGTTATTATTGTGATAAAAAAAGTTAATAATTTGAGAGTTCAAAATAATTCATGAGGTGCTAATAGCAACACTCATAAATATAATATATCATAAATAAAAAAGACTAATTGATTTGAATTTTTTTTTTTAAGAAACCTTGGCTTGTTTTGTGAAGTTGGCTTTTAGCTATTTTTTTTTTGGTTTGTAGCAAAAGTTAAAAGTTGGCTTTTTTGAATTTTTTTTATTTGGGAAGTTGGTTTTTATCCAATGGTGAAATTACAATTCTACCCCTTATGGGTCAAATGTGTTATATGAGTGAAGTTGTAAATATTTTAAACTAAATGGGGATAGTTTGGTCATTTTATTATGATTTGACATCATAAACAAATATTAATCAAAAAAGTCAAAAGTAATTTTTTACCAACTTCTCAAATTATTTGTCTAAAAAAGTCAAAAGCTTGATTAAAAGTTAAAAAATTACTTTTTACCATCTTCCCAAAATAGGCCTTTAATAACATTTCTTAGAGGATTTTTGAGTAATTTTCCCATCAAAACTATTAAAAAATATAATTTACAAAAATGAAAGGGCCAAAAATGAAAAAAGATATTACTCTTCCGCTTTAGAAAAAGCAAAGAAGATAAACATTTGTGTCGTGTACTCTTTCAGTCGATCAAAACAAAACGGTATGGCGTTGCTCTCCTCAACGTTTCTGGTGGACCCAATCAACTGTTTTCCAAACCCTAAACATAGTTTTGGAAGCCATTGCCCAAAGGAGCTGTTTGTTCGACATCGGAATCGGAATCGGAATCGCAGGTTGTCAGTGACAGTTTCCGGAAAATATGAGGACCAGAATCTGAATGAGTCGCAGCCGGCGGAGTCGCTCCGGCAGTTCACCGCCTCTGCTATTCTCCTTCTCGGTCTTGGCATACGTGTCTGCGCTGCTGCTGCCTCTACCCAGACTCCGGCCATCGCTGTTGCAGATCGTCCAACAGTCATTGAAGACCACATAATTCAAGGTTATATATTATCATCACAAAATATTTATTTATGGGTTAATTTTATTATTTTACTCTACTCTCATTCTAAAATATATGAATATATGAATATCTGGTGGTTCTCTTCCTGTTGGTAAATTTTTCTATAATAAAATAAAAAAATATTATTTAGAGGCGTGAGCAAAATTTGAACAAGAGGCTTAGAGCATCTCCAATGGTTGTTGCTATAATACCATTGCTATTGCTATAATTTGGCAATAAATAGCGCTATTTTGCATTGCCAAATTATAGTAATGGTGTTTCAATGGTCACTTGCTATTTTGGCAATTCTCAACTAACTTTCTCTTCAAATTTGTAGGTGATGTTTGGATATAGATTTTTTTGTGATTTTATTTTTGTTTATTTTTTTTGTCTTTTATGACTTTTTTTAACTATTTGTAAAAAAAATTATATATTTATATTATTCTTGACTAGACAAATATAAAAAATGAAAAAAATTTGAAAAATTAGAAATAAATAAATAAATATAATTCAATTTAAAAAATTAAATAGAAAAATTAAATTTGAAAAATTACTTGATTTTCTACTGTTTCAATTCTATTTTTTTAACTGAATTTGGAGCGACAAATATATTCATATTTGCTAATGTGGCATGTTTGACAATTGCTATTTTATTTGCTAAATTTGAGAACATATATGGCATATGCTATCTTTGGCAAGTAAAATAGCAAACTATTGGAGATCCACTTTTTATCACTATTGTTATATTATAGCTTTGGCAAGTGTTTTGAGAGCCTCATTGGAGATGCTCTTAGGGGTGGTTTGGAATGATCTAAATAAGTGTACTTTTTGACTTTTTATGAAATATGAGTTGGGTTTGAAGTGATGTGTTAGAGAGGTAATGTGACTTCAATAAGATGATGTGACTTAAGGCCAAGTTTGGCAACCCAAAAATAATCGATCTTTTTATCTTTTTTCCATCACATCACAAAAAGTGCACTTATTTAGGTCATCCCAAACAACCCTTAAATAAGATAATGTCTTTTTGACTTTTTCACTTTTTTAAGGGATGACAAATAAGACCTTAGTTTCATACCCTTACCGTTTAAACAACATACCTATTATAATATTAATTTTTTTATTATTTGTTTTTAATTTTTTAATTATTTATTTTCATGCTTACTCATTTGAATTGCATACGCATGCCGTGTTACTAAGTATATATACATGTATTTTTTTTTTTGGTTGTCAAAAGATAGAATGTTAGTGTGTAAAGTTAGGAATTTTTTTGATTAACTAGTAAACTCCCAAATCTGTCCTCCGCCAACATGCCACCCAGACCTTCCACTCACCGTGACTACATACCACTCAGCAACAAGGGCCTTGGCTTCTACAGTATATGGATCAAAGGCCTTTTTGAACTAGTAACTATTAAAGTATTTAATTTGATTTATTTACTTATTAAAAAATTATAAAAATAATTTTAGAAATATCTTAAATTTTTATTTTATCTTTAAAAAGATATTTTGTTTTGCTATGTGTTTTAAATTGGTGTCAGATATTTGTCAACATTACTAATAAAATTATATGAGTATTAGATATATTAGATAATTTAAATAATAGTATTTCGCTATTAATAATACCATAATAAAATAATATATTAATAAAGTTATTAAAACAACTTAACAAAAATGATAAAAGATAATTGATTAAAAATTATAAACGAAATCCGACGTACGATTCTCGATAAAGTCAATTAAGTACTATTATAGAAGATAAACATGAAAATATTATACATAATTACCTTTACCCCTTATAAAAGAAATTTACTAGAACAACTAAAACAATCTAAAAAAAAAAAAAAAAAAAAAATAAATAAATATTAAAGCCCACCTTTTAAAGATAAAATAGAAATTTTAGATTTTTCTAGAATAAAATCTTAGCTAGGTGGGGTGTTTATTAATTTATAATACTTATAAGCTTATATTTATTTTTTTAATTATTTTTGGATTAAATATGTTTGAATTAAATGTTTTAGGGATTTAATAGATTCACTTTATAGTTTAAGGATTAAATAGATTTTGATTTGTATACTCTAGGGACTTAATGGATTCAATAAGAAATTAAATAGTTTTGATTTTTTTTATATATTTTCCAGACTTAATAGACTCAATTGATAGTTCAAGGACTAAGTAGACAATTTGACAATAGCCCAGGAGTAGAAAGTGAAATAAACCCTTTCTTTATTAACTTGTAGTGTATTAACTAATTCTGAGTTGATGACAGTGGGCTTGAAAATGTGAGTACTATACTATTTAAAATGGGTTTCACTTAGTTTGGAAAACGTTTAGAATGAAGACTATTTTGAACAAGTTTAAATTTGTTTAACAGATTTGAGATATTACCTTTTAATCGGTTTCGTTTCAAATCATGTTTGGAACAAATACTATTTTAAGGAGTTTAACTTATTTAACAGAGTCGGGATATTAATTTGTAAACAAGATAATTTGAAGTTCCAAGTGTGAGTTTGAGATGAAGTTCATTATGATTTGACTTTACTGGAGAGACATAAATCTCATATTACTTGTCTATTGATATTGTGATGTTAGATGATTCTGTGATTTCAGAGGTTAGTGACTAAATTCTTTGAAGTTCAAGTGTGAGTTTGAGATGAAGTTCATTATAAGATTTGACTTTACTGGAGAGACATAAATCTCATATAACTTGTCTATTGATATTGTGATGTTAGATGATTCTATGATTTCAGAGGCTAGTGACTGAATTCAGGGTAGTTACATTACGGATTGAGTAATTCAAATTCTTCTTTATATGTGCCTCAAGGATTATACTGTTAATGTACAAATCTTAGTGAATCAGCTAGTTTTGGTTGTTCTGTCTGCATTTAGAAAATGTGAGTACCCAGCCAAGTACTCAATAACCTTTTGAAGAAGACTGAAAATTTAAAGGTCAAGATTTATCTAATTGAGTTGAGAAATTATCTAGAGACAATTCGTTGGTGGGTGGTGTTTCTTTTCTTTTTTTTTTTTTTTTTTTCCAGTTGATTGATTTGTTTATTTATATATTGGCCTTGTATAGTTTGAACTTTTTGGACCTAATTTTACTGTAGGGGAACATGTCCCATATAATTTGCATACTGGGTTTTGTGTATTAATTGATTCCTCAGTTAATCACTTCAATCCCAAGATTTTTTAAGTGTCTCTTAACCTTTTTCATTTTTCAAATTCATTTGTTTTAATTTATCAAAAAAAAAAAAAAAAAAAAAAATCATTTGTTTTAAATTACTGTTATATTTGCACTAGTATAAGTGTTATTAATTTATTTTGAGAATGGTTTTCTCAAAGAGTTGTTTGGGTGTAATCATTCAATTGTCTAGGCAATGATGATGTGGAAAAATCTAGAACCATGGAGAACCTTGAAGACAAGGAATTGAACAAAGCATTTGAGAAGTGGAAGTCTAAAACATATGCTTTGACAGTGCCCTTGAGAATTGTTGCTTTGCGTGGCTCGATACCTCCTTCATGGGTCAAGGTTTACTTTTGTAGCTTGCATTGATCAATTTCTCTCGCTATATATATATACATACATGTACATCTTCTATCGTAATCAATTCTACTTATTCATCCAAAAAAAGGTGGGAAAAAATGTTCTATACCTTTCAACATAATGAGGCTTAGCTTCTCTTAGTTGTTTGTCCAATTGATCTTTGACTTCAAGACACATACCCTTGATATATTGAAATTTGTGCATTAATAGGAAAAACTATGTAATAAACTTGAGGTGGAGTAGCATAACATAGGGTACAATATATATATATATTTTCTATTATTTTTTATCAGCAACATTTAAAATTTATTAAAAAATGAAAAGAGAAAAGATATAAAGTGCTTAAGGGAGGACAAGAAGTCCTCCGAAAGGGGAAAAAAAAAATTACCAATGACAAACAACCTTCCAATCTCTTGCTTAAGTCGTGTTTGGTAATGTTGTTTGTTTCTTGTTTTATGAAAACATGTTTTGATTTTGCAGAAAATAAAAACAAACATGTTTGGTACAAACCTATGTTCCAAAGCATATTAAAAAAACATAAATGTTTGGTCAGTTGCCAGAGTGGTTGGCCTGGATAGGGGTAATATATATTTTTTATTCTTCAAATTTTAAAAATTGGTGTCATTTATTTTTTGGAAACGAAAACAGTTCGCAAATGTATTTTATTTTTGGTTTTTGAAATCTTTAAAAACAAAAACAAAAAAAGTTACCAAAGTTGGCCCTAGTTATTCCATAAGTGTTATTTTCATGTTCAGCCAAGTGATTTATTAGAGAAAGTATCCTATTCCTATTAAAAGTTCAAAACCAAAAAGAAACCTCTGTTGCGAACTCTAGTTGTACAACAATAATTGCTGTGTAAATGTTATTGTTGTGGCTGCTTTCATTGTTCTTGCTATTGTTATTGTAGTCTTTATTTTCAAATCTATGCAAATTCTTCTAGGTTATTGTCATAATTTACTTCTTGGCACATAGGACTTCATGCAATCTCAAGGAAGGAGAGCGATACTATGTTCAGAGACATGTGGAAGTCTCGACGACATATTTTCTGATATTTCTTCATCTTTAACCAAAGGAAAGTTTGATCGTAAATCTGCTTTGGCAGCTGATATTGTTACTGTTGGTGATTCTTCGCTCAATTTTGCCATTAAAAAGGGTCTAATTGAGCCCCTACAAGGGGTGGAAGACCAAGATTGGTTTAAAGGCTTAAGCGACAGATGGAAGGTAAGGATACAATTCCTCTTGTTTTGGATGTGCCTTTCTGTTTGACTAGGAGTAGCGTTCAATGTGATCTATATGGTGCTTCTTTACTCTAACCATTATAATTAATGTTAAAAAAAAAAAAAAAAAAAGTCAATGGAAATGTTTTGTCAAATCGGCTTATAATATTGATAAATTATGCAGGGAAAGAAAAGTTCATAAAATAAGCTTCGTCCAATAAATTGGGTTGGAATTGCCAATCTAATAAATTTGGTGTATTACATATATTTAAAATTCAATGCTTACCGTGATATTTTATCACACTTCCATTTCTCTGTGTCGTTATTGTAGTGACTTTGAGAAGAGCTGCATTGTATATTATTGAGGATGTCATTTTGTTTCACATTTGCAGGTCAACATAGCTGATCTTCTCTAATTTTTTTCTTTATTAGAAATGCCTTTTAACTTCACAAAACTTGTTCATTACAACAAATATTTCTCATTCCGTATTTTGTCTTTGGAGCCACCCATCTCAGCAGTTTCATGTTTGGTGCATTTCATTAGGATGCCATTTCATGATTGCTAACATTCATAAATATGTGATGGTTGGATTCTGCTAAATTAATTTTCAATTCATTCCATATGTGGCTCTCTATCAAAGCATTTGCAGCGGGCTAATGCTTTATACATTTAAAAGCTTTTTGAATATATTTCCAAAGCTCGCTCCAGTGATTGAACCAACTAAGCTGATTAACAACACCCTAGAACTACTTATCAAAATTTCACAACACCAGGAAACACTGATGCTTCAGTCATCCTAGTCTAGGTTTGAACTAATCTTTAATTTTTCATAACAAGGGGATAAGTAAGAAGGAAATATACTTTCTTTGCTTTTTCTCTTTCCATCATCTAAATAGAAGAGTCAGTGTAAAAATATGTAAAACAAAGATTAGGGTTAGAGAGAAAGAGAGGAGAAGCCAAGAATAATACAAGATATTGAGTCTCTATTTTTAGGCTCTTAAATAAATCTGAAAACCATAAGCTAATATTATGAAATACAATATGACCATAGTACTCTCAACTTGACACAAAAATAACATATGATTTCATATGGTGTCATAAATTGCTTCCATAGCAACAAATTCCGAATAAAATGATAATCAATCTCTATATGCTTTGTGCGCTTATGAAATGCAGGGTTATTCTTGAGATGGTGCGGGCAACATCTAACAAATAGTGGTGTTTTCGTTCAGCAACACTATTTTGTTGGGATGTATGAGCACAACTTGTTTGATGTATAATACAATGATCATCACAAAAATTATTTACAACAGATTGCATATATTCTAAGGCATTATTAGATCGAAATATCTTAATATGTTTCCCAAATTAATTGAAAATTTCATTATAAAACTTAAAAAGTATTTGGGGCAAGTTAAACCGTTGCCATAATAAAAACAACCAATTCATCTAAGAGTAATTATCCACAAAAATAACAAAATAAAGAAAGCCATTAACAGTGGGAGTTCGAGAGGGACCCCATATGTCTGTATGGACTACATCAAAAGACACGGACACAAGACTAATACTATGACTGGAAAAGATGTTTTTCCAAGATGACACGCTTCACACTCAAGCTGAGACACATTACTCAAATTAGAAATAGCTAACTCAAGCTTGGCTAAGGATGGATGACCCAAGCTGAAATGCCACTGTAAGGGAGACATGGTAGCACTCAAAATAGCAGAAGTAGGATGAGAAGATCCATCAGCGTGCAGAAAATATAAGCCATCCATCTCACGCCCCGAATCAATCATCCTCTTGGTCTAGAGGTCCTGCAAAACACATGAAGTGGGAGAAAATGTTACGGAACAGTGAGGAACCTTAGTTAATTGACTAACAGAAAGAAAATTAAATGGAAAAATGGGAACATATAGACTAGAGGGTAAGGAGAGAGACTGAGTGGGCTGAAGAGTAGCTTGGCCGCTGGCAGGTCGAGAGGTGCCATAAACTAGTATAATATTATGGGTAACAGGATGAAAAGTATGAAAAAGAGAGGAAAAAACCAGAGATATGGGAACACTAGTGCCAAAGTCTAGGAGCCAAGGTTGGGGGGGGGATTGAGCCATATAGGCAATATTACCTAAACTAGCCAATGTAGCGGTAAAGGATGAAGGGAGAGCAGTACAAAGAAAATGGACTAGCTTAGTAAGCTCACTAATTTGAGTGGTGAGTGCATCGGGAGAATCAGTTGGTTAAGAAATAGTGCCAAAGGGAAAGGATGTTGACTGAGAGGTTGGAGCATCCATAATTAGATTCACATGATCATGTTTACCATATTTCTGCCAACACTAGGGTTCATAATGACCCAATGAACCATAATGAGCACACTTCTGATCAAAACGGGATGTGGAACTAGTACCACGCCCACCACCACCATGAGAACCATGAGTAGAACGACCATCACAAGAACTACGTGAACCAGTATGGGGTGCCACGGTGACTAGAATTGCCATTGTGGAAAAGTGGTTTGTAAATACTCTTCAGATCCTGGGAGACGCTAATGATCCTCAGCTAGTCACCTGAAAAGGTACAAACACTCCGGTCGGGGGTGCTGGAATTAGCACTCCGACGGACAAGTTAGTTTAGACACTCAGGATAGCTTGTCTACTAAGTTAAGTGAAGTGATTCTTACATATCTTTCTAAATCTGTGGTTCTTGTATTTATACTTGCTTTCTGGGCCCGGGGCCTGAGCCTACTTTTATCCCATTCCTCTTTTATTTATTCGGAGCTACTGATCTCCAGCTATTCGGTCTTACTAACGTATTTGGCATCCTAGTCACGCAATATGGAACCGAATAATATCTGATTTCTGGGGTACGCACCTTCCGACTCTTCTATTTATTCGGCTCCCACAATTGCCCCCCAAGCACTTTACCAACGACAGTTGGCTGGAGTGCTTGGTTCCGAATTTCAAAAAGTCAGAGCCAAAATTCGGCGGTTGGCCTCATCCTCATGCGGATATCTAAGCACACCCCTTTCGATTGTCGTGTCGACTTCCCGCCCCCTCGTACGTGTCTATTTATTGCGATTTAAAATTTTGACGTCCTTTCGAGTATGTATTTTATGACGCTCGTCGCTGGATTGCCTTTTGAATCGTCCCTGCAACTCTCTTCTCCGATATCCTCTTCGTCCTTTGTAAGTTCTCTCCTTCCTTGCTTCGAAGACTCTTTCTGGTTTATTCTTTCCTTGGCATATTCTTATAAACTGTAGGGTATGGCGAAACTTTTAAAAGACCTTCTCTCGTCAGATCGAATTGCTGGCTTTAAGCGCCATTTCTCCATTCCTGATGATGTCCGTCTGTCGTTTGTGGCAGACGGCACTCTTGATATGGAGAAGGAGGACAAAACCACGATTGTCTTTCCTCTTTTGTCAATCGCAGAGGGTGGAGCCCGTTTTCCCCTTCACCCGTTTCTTAGGGCTGTGCTTCGCCATTGGGGTTTAATCCCTTCCCAAGCCAATATGAATTTCTTTAGAATTATAATGGGGGTTATAGTGCTCAACCGTCGCCTTAGAATTAACCTTGGCATTCCAGCCATCCGGCATTGTTATGCCTTGGCTAAGTCTTCTGGTCGGCACGGGCGTTTCTTCCTTAGGGCCAAGGATATCGACCATCAGCTAATTACTATGCTTTCCAGTTCTGGGAAACGAGTTGATGATGTTATGGTCGTTGTTCAGGGTAACTGGGAATTTGGCGAAGGGGAGGATCACGTCAACCCTATTCCTAGACGGAGGGGCGAGCCAGGTGGCCGATTGCCTTCTCGCTTTTATTATTTGTTCATTTTTGTTGTAAAGCCTCTTCTTTGAAATGTTACGGCTTGGCTTGTGCAGGGAACGATTTGAAGAAAGTCCTGTCTTCAACTGACGACGCCGTTCTTTCGGATATCAAAGTTGCGCTCAAGTATTTCAGCCGTCGAAGTCTTCAGAAACAAGGGAGGGCGGCCCACGTTCTGCTTCGTTACGAGCCGACATATACGACCTTCTCGGCGGCGGAAAATATCCCGGTTCCGGAGGGTGAAGATTCTCTTATCGCTCTTATTTTGTCCGACTTCAAAAACTTGAGGCAGGTTGGTTTTGAAGGGTCTGATTCGGAGCGGGATGTAGCTAATGTTACCGAATCAGATCAGTCCGAAACTGAGTCTGACGAGGTATTGAATTTGGCCGATCCTCCATCCACTTCGGGCCGAGGGGATCTTTCACTTGACGGCGTTTTTCACGGCTTAGAGGATCTTCTCGTCGCAAGCCCCGAAGACATAGCCGGGTTAAGCCTGACAAAACTTGCCAGGAAGGCGAATGCGGAAAGGTTGGCCGCGCGGCGAAGAGCGGAGGCCCTTCCGTTTGAAGTACCACCCGCCACCGAATCTCAACTCTCCCTGCCTGTTAGCGAATTAGAGTCCTTGCGCGTTATTGAGGTGGAGACGGCAAAAAATCGGAATGCCGAATCTACTTTGATCGTGCAGGCCGGCCAAGAAGTTGAGGAAGAGGTAGAGAAACGCCCTGCCGAGTTTGAGGCGGGCTCAGAAGAACAAGGCGGCAAACGTCCTCGATTAGAGGGATCGAATGTGATCGTTCCTTTTGTCATTCAGCCGATGATAAAAAACATGCCGGTTTCTTCTGATGCTTCGGCACTTAAAGATCCAGAAGTCGCATTCAGCTTGGCTACGTCCGTGTTGTTGCCGTCTGACAGGGAGGCTTTCCGGGTGGAACCAGATCTGAATGCGACAGCACTAGCTGCCTAATCGGCACTTTTGGTACATATTCGGACTTTGCTTCACTTAATCCAAATACTGTTGAAGTTATGGTTTTAAATTCTTGCTTTGCAGACCGTCGGAAGGATAGCCGATATGGGCCGTCGCCATCGCGACGCCGTCAAACAGATTGGTCGTTTACGAAAGAAAGTTGAGGGCCAGAGGAAAAGGGCCGAGGTCGAAGCTTTGAGGGTGAACAAGGAAGCCTCAAGGGCCGAGGCCGAGGTGGAGAGGGCTCGTAGCGCGGATCAGTTGAGATCGGATGCCGAGAAGGAGGCGGACACGAGCGAAGATGCGCTCAAATTGGCCCAGAAAGCGGTCTCCAAACTGGAGGCTGAGTTGGCTGAAATGAAGGCGGCCAAGGAAACAGTCGACTCGGTGGCTTCCAAAGTATTCAAGGCTGGGAAAAATGCTGGACTCGCCGAGTATTTGGACCAAGTCCCCAAGTTTGAAAATCGGGGATTCAAACATGGCTGGCACAAAGCCCTTGCTGCTGCTAAAGTTTCATTGATTATGCCAATACCATATGAGCAAGTGGATATTGAGCCATTAGAGTCTGATTCCGATGACTGATCTGGGCGACTGACATAGTTTTTAGGATGTCGAATGTATTTTTACAGTTTTTAATTTGGTATTTTTCATGTGTTGCTCTACAGTCATAGTTTTTTGCTAGGCATTTTCATGCTGGCTTGTAGCTTTTTGTTTAGTAATTTGCGTATATAAAATTTCATGAGTTGTGCTCAACTTGGTAAGGAAAATGTTGTTGATGAATGATGTTGCTTTCGGTTATGGTTAGATCGGCTGCTTAGCTTAGGTATTTGGCCGACCAGATTAGTAAATCTGCCCTTGCCTTAGCCAGGGCGCGAGCTTGCGAAGTCGAATGGGCCTAACTCGTGGGCTGGATGAGGCACAGATTGATCGGTGCTTGCGCTTGAAAACATGGCCGACCAGATTAGTAAATCTGCCATTGCCTTAGCCAGGGCGCGAGCTTGCGAATCCGAATGGGCCTAACTCATGGGCTTGCCCTTGAAAACATGGCCGACCAGCTTGCGAAGCCGAATGGGCCTAACTCGTGGGCTGGCTGAGGCACAGATTGATCGGCACTTGCGCTTGAAAACATGGCTGACCAGATTAGTAAATCTGCCCTTGCCTTAGCCAGGGCGCGAGCTTGCGAAGCCGAATGGGCCTAACTCGTAGGCTGGCTGAGGCACAGATTGATCGGCGCTTGCGCTTGAAAACATGGCCGACCAGATTAGTAAATCCGCCCTTGCCTTAGCCAGGGCGCGAGCTTGAGAAGCCGAATGGGCCTAACTCGTGGGCTGGCTGAGGCACAGATTGATCGGCGCTTGCGCTTGAAAACATGGCCGACCAGATTAGTAAATCTGCCCTTAGCCAGGGCGCGAGCTTGCAAAGCCGAATGGACCTAACTCGTGGGCTAGACAATTGTCATCCGACTTTTGACGTTTGGGATTACTGACGTTGCCTTGGGAGAGCTGCATACATTGAAGGATAAATGGGGTGGGTGCACGCCAGAAGCCCTACTTATTTCCATTCAGGCAACTTGGGAGGGACGAAGATTGGCTGAATTAGACGCCGCAATGAGTCGCAATAGCGAGCCTATGCGTACGGAAAGAAGAACGTCCAAGGATCGGGAAACACAGCAGCCCTTTAGTCGTCGAAGCAGATCGCCCCGAAAGGACAGGCAACAACGGGGAAATTCTCCGCGCCCGTGACCGAGAATCGAGCCTGATGCGACGCCACGACCGTTGAGTTTTGCGGTTTTTGTGAGGAATAGACCAATGACAGAGGCGGATTCTATCATTAAAGACCCAGGTGTGGCAGTCGAGTTCACTCGACAGATCTTCCCGCCGGAAGTCCAACAATCGATGGTCGGACGTCAAGATTTCGAAGTATTTCGAGACGGCATACATGGGGCCGTGAAAGGACTATATACTGCTTACGAAGTCGGCATGTGTCTGCGGGAAGCGCGACGTGAGATTGAGAAAAAGGACGAAAGGAATCGCAGTCTGGAGATTCGCGCGGAAAAGGCTGAGCGTGAGCTTCGGGAGCTGAAGAATGTTCAAACGAGCGCATTGGTGGCGGCCGGTCAATCTAAATTGGTCGTTGAGGAGAGAGTGACCCAACGGACCTCGGGTTATGAAAAGGGGTTTCCGGACGGCCTGAAGGTCGGGATAGAGAAGACCAAACGAGACCTTGCCGAGGAGGTCTGCCGATGTGAAAATCGTGGATTCAAGCACGGCTGGATCAAGGCCCTTCAAACCGAGAAAGCTCTCGAAGCCGTGGGCATTGATTCGGCTTCGCTCCTGTATTATCGTCACTACTTACCCTATTCCGATTTCGAAATTGAGAAGAGCGACGATGAGGGTGCCGAATAAATAGACTTTGGAACGCGAGAACAGACTTCGCGCCGAACAGATAGAATTTCTTTTATTTTCAACGTTCGTATTTGGTCTTGAAATGTTATGTGCTTAATTAAACGTATTATTTCAACTTACTGGCAAGTTTTATGTTGCGTGGTGCAAATGTTTAAACATGCATTGACCGGCTCGAATTAAGAACAATTCTCAGTGAATATTTATTCGGCCAGTGAAGTGGTCCGAATGCATCTCTCACAAAGGCTCCGAATTCGGAGACTATTTTGGCCAATCGTGATATCTACGAAGGGCGTTCTGAATTCGGAGTCTTAATCGGCCTTAAGAGGCTTAATCGGCCCTAAGATGTCATGCGCCAAAAGGGGCTCCGAATCCGGAGATTTTATTTCGGCCAATCGTGATATCCATGAAGGGCGCTCTGAATCCGGAGTCTTAATCGGCCCTAAGGTGGCATGCACCAAAAGGCGCTCTGAATCCGGAGACTTTATTTTGGCCAATCGTGATATCCACGAAGGGCGCTCCGAATCCGGAGTCTTAATCGGCCCTAAGGTACCATGCACCAAAAGGGGCTCCGAATCCGGAGATTTTATTTTGGCCAATCGTGATATCCACGAAGGGCGCTCCGAATCCGGAGTCTTAATCGGCCCTAAGGTGGCATGCACCAAAAGGGGCTCCGAATCCGGAGACTTTATTTTGGCCAATCGTGATATCCACGAAGGGCGCTTCGAATCCGGAGTCTTAATTGGCCCTAAGGTGCCATGCACCAAAAGGGGCTTCGAATCCGGAGACTTTATTTTGGCCAATCGTGATATCCATGAAGGGCGCTCCGAATCCGGAGTGTTAATCGGCCCTAAGGTGCCATGCACCAAAAGGGGCTCCGAATTCGGAGACTTTATTTTGGCCAATCGTGATATTCACGAAGGGCGCTCTGAATTCGGAGTCTTAATCGGCCCTAAGGTGCCATGCACCAAAAGGGGCTCCGAATCCGGAGACTTTATTTTAGCCAATCGTGATATCCACGAAGGGCGCTCCGAATCCGGAGTCTTAATCGGCCCTAAGGTGTCATGCACCAAAAGGGGCTCTGAATCCGGAGACTTTATTTTGGCCAATCGTGATATCCACGAAGGGCGTTCCGAATCCGGAGTCTTTATTTCGGCTTTAGAAGGCTTAATTGGCCCTTAAAGGCTTGGCAACGAGCTTGAGAAAATGAGAAGGTTTGTATTGCTATGGTGGAATATGTACAAGTATCAAGCCCACAAGTCGGGTCAATGATAGAATTTACGTAAATGTGTTGAATTCCAAGGCTGTAGCAGGCTTCTTCCTGACATGTCTGAGAGCCGGTATGCCTCTGTTCCTGCGATGGATTCTATCTGATAGGGGCCACCCCAGTTTGGACCCAATTTTCCATCGGCCGGTCTCCGATCCGCTGGAAGTACCTTCTTTAGGACCAACTCTCCTGGCGTGTATCGGCGCAACTGAACTCGCTAATTATACGACTTGGCGAGCTACTGCTGATACCATGCCATGGATGCCAGGGCGCGGTCTCTTCGTTCTTCGATTAGAATCAGATCCAGGGCAAGCATCATGTCGTTTCGGCCCGTATCAAAAACTTGCGATTTCAGAGTTGGGAGGCCGATTTCCAGGGGTAAGATTGCCTGGGTTCCAAAGCATAGAGCAAACGGCGTTTCTCCAGTGGATCTCCTCGGCGTAGTACGATGAGCCCACAATACACTCGGCAATTCTTCGACCCATTTGCCTTTAGCTTCTTCCAGCCTCTTTTTGATGCCGTCCAAGATGGATTTGTTAGAGGCTTTGGCTTAACCATTGCTTTGGGGGTAGGCCGGTGTAGAGAAGTAAGGTCGAATGCCATATTTGTTGCATAACTCTCGATATACGCCACAATCGAACTGGGTGCCATTGTTTGAGATGAGAGCTCTCGGAATGCCGAATCGTGTTATGATGTTTCTCCATACAAAGCGTTTAATGTCGGCATCTCATATATGTGTTAAAGCCTCCACTTCGACCCATTTTGTGAAGTAATCTGTCGCGACGATTAAGAATCGCTTGTTCCCTGGGGCCCTCGGCAATGGTCCTACGATATCAAGTCCCCACTGAGCAAACGGCCAGGGGTTGGTGATAGAGTTCAACCCTTCGGCAGGCAGATGGGTTAATGGGGAGAACTTTTGGCACTGTTCGCATTTTTTTACATAACTCTCCGCGTCAACTCTCATTATCGGCCAATAATACCCCTGTGTTATAGCTCGATGGGCCAGGGAGCGTCCGCCAGAATGGGCACCACAACTGTCCTCATGTATCTCTGTCAGAAGCTCCTCCACTTTGTCGGGGTGCACGCATTCCAAATATGGACCAGAGAGGGACTTTTTATAAAGCCCTCCTTGCAGATCTAGATAGTATTGCAGGGCTTTATTTCGCAGCTTGTGTGCTTCTTTTTTGTCCTCTGGGAGTTGTTCAGAAGAGAGGAATGCAGCAATGGGGTCCATCCAGCTTGGTGCGGATTCTATAATGTTGACATGGATTTCCTCCGAAGGGCCAATACTTGGCTCCGAGATGAAACCTACTTCGATGGTCCGTTTGATCTCAGAATTGATGGCGGAGGCTAGGCACGCCAAGGCATCCGCGTGTGTGTTCTGGTCGCGTGTTATTTGGTTCAGTTCGTGATGGTCAAATTTTGCCAGCAAGGAATTGGCCGTTTTCATGTAGGCTGCCATACGGTCGTTTCTTGCCGCGTACTCCCCCTTTAGCTGACTGATTACCAATTTTGAATCACAAAACACAAGCAGACACCGAGCGCCGAGAAGGGCTTCGTATTTGGCTTCGTTATTTGATGCTTCGAAGCCAAGCTTGACGGCCTGCTCAATTATTGCGCCGTCTGGAGACATAATTACAACTCCGGCGCCGCTGCCCCTTTGGTTAGACGATCCATCACAGTATAATTGCCAAATATCCCCGACATAAATTCTCCAGTTCGGCTTTGGTCGAACATCAGCCTTTGGTCGAACTTCGTTAGGTTTGAGGTTGGCAAGCTCGCCGGTGAATTCGGCAACAAAGTCGGCCAACACCTGCCCCTTGATTGCGGTTTTAGGTAAAAACTTAATGTCGTATTGGCCGAGTTCAAGAGCCCATTTTGAAACACGTCCTGATGCTTCTGCACTCCGTAGTACTGATCGGAGGGGATAATCTGTTAGCACCCCAATGCTATGTCCCTGGAAGTAATGCATCAGTTTTCTTGCCGCCATGACTAGGGCTAAGATGAGTTTTTCCAGCGGAAGGTAGCGTGTTTCGGCGTCAACCATTGCCTTGCTCACATGATACACTGGCCGTTGCTCCCCCTCCTCCTCTTTTAACAGTACGGCCCTGACGGCCCTATCGGAAACTGCCAGATATAGAATGAGCGGGTCACCAGCGGCGGGTGTTGTCAAGAGAGGTATTGAGCGGAGGTAGGTCTTGAGTCCGTTGAAAGCTGTTTCGCATTCGGCGGACCATTCAAAAGCCTTACCCTGCCGTAGTGTCTGAAAGAATTGTCGGCAGCGATCTGTAGACCGGCTGATGAACCTGTTGAGTGCAGCGGCCATCCCCATCAACTTTTGGACTTCTTTTACTGAACGGGGGGAGCCGAGTTCCAAGATTGCTGTGACTTGCCTCGGGTTGGCTTCGATTCCTCGGTGATTGATGATGTAACCCAGGAATTTGCCAGAGCCGATTCCGAACGCACACTTGGAAGCGTTCAGTTTCATTCTGTATTTGCGTAAGATGCTGAATGTCTTTTCTAGATCGGCTATATGATTCTGTTCTTCTTTGGACTTGACCACCATATCGTCGATGTATACTTCCATAGTGTGGCCGAGTTGCTCTTTGAACATGGCGGTGACCAGTCTTTGGTAGGTTGCCCCTGCATTCTTCAGCCCAAAAGGCATAACTTTGTAGCAGTAGGTTCCTCTTGGGGTGAGGAATGCAGTTTTGTCCTGGTCATCTGGATGCATGGCGATTTGATGGTAGCCTCTGTAAGCATCAAGGAAGCTCATGCGTTGATGGTGTGCTGTTGCATCGACAAGCTAGTCGATTCTGAGTAAAGGAAAACAGTCTTTGGGGCAAGCTTTGTTCAGATCCGTGAAATCGACGCACATTCGCCAAGTCTCATTTTTCTTCTTCACCACCACTGTATTGGAGAGCCACGTAGGGTAAGTGACTTCTCTAATTGCCTTGGCGTCAAGCAGTCTGTCTACCTCCTCAACAACGGCGGCAGTGTGCTCCGCGGCTGACCGCCGGCCTTTCTGAATGATCGGCTTACATTTGGGATCGACATTCAGATGGTGCTGTGAAACTGATGGGTCTATTCCCGGCATTTCATACGGAGTCCACGCAAATACGTCGAGGTTGTTGAGCAAGAAAGAGATCAGCTGCTGCCTGTTGGCCTGATTCAGAGAGGCGCCGATCATGAAGAACTTTTCTGGGCTTCCATCGATGTCAACTCGGTCTAAACCTTCCGTGGCCTTCTCATTTGGATGCCGCCCAACGTCATCAAGGATCTCCCGATTCGGCACCTCAATGGAGTTTACTTGCAGTTTCTTTGGCGTTCTGGCGGCAAGGAGATAACATGCTTGTGCCGATTTCTGGGAGTCGCGGATTTGCTCAATGCCGTGTTCTGTTGGGAAACGTAGCAGTTGATGATAGGTGCTTGGGATGGCCTGCAAGGTATGCAACCACGATCGCACCATGATGAGATTGTACGGCGATGGCAGCCTGACAACCAAGAATTCCACATCCACCGTTCTGGAACCTGCTCGAACGGGTAAGCTGATCTTTCCCAATGGGTACTCTGGATTGGCATTGAAGCCGAATAGTGGATAAGGAGCCGGAGTCAGGTCTGACTCGTTAAATCCGAGTTTGATGAAGGTTTTATAATACATAACCTCCGAAGTACTGCCCTGGTCGATAAGAACGCGTTCGACAGTGAACCGGTTTACGCGTAGCTCAACAACCAATGGATCGATGTGAGGGAGTGTTACGCCGATCAAATTAGAGTCGTCAAAGGTGATACTTGGCGTTTCTCGGAGCCGCTTTGCTGGCGTGAGTTGCTGTTGGGGGCCTGGATGTGATTGGATCGCATGCACGACCGGGGCTGCTGGCAGGCTGTATATCATGTGGATGGTGTCAAGCGGAAATGCATCCTTCGGAAGGGCAGGTGTTTTGATCGCACTCCTCCGGACGCATTGTTGGAGACATTCGTCCTTTGCCAACTCCTCAAGATGATCTGTTGAGGCATAGCGGCCGTCAGTTTCTTGCTGTCGGGCTCAAGATCGTCGATCATCTGCCCTCGGGGGTCGCTCAGAAGCCTGGCGCACTGTTTGTTTGGATTTTGCTATTTCCGAGGCCAGATTGCGACGAAGGCGTTCGTTCTCAGCGATGATGTTGTCCAACCTCTGTTTGGTTTGCCTAGCTTGTGCCATGGTCGCTTGTATTGTCTTTTGCGTTGGGTTTGAAGATGAGCAGAGGTCCAAGGCAAGTCTTGCTGCGATGGTTTTTGGTCCAAGCGAGTTTGCTGGAGTGAGGTCATCTCTCTGTGTGGT
The DNA here is from genome assembly GCA_030407325.1 of Camellia japonica. Classification (NCBI taxonomy): domain Eukaryota; kingdom Viridiplantae; phylum Streptophyta; class Magnoliopsida; order Ericales; family Theaceae; genus Camellia; species Camellia japonica. The sequence continues at coordinate 102,648,250 of JAPPVO010000017.1, read as the reverse complement.
CTCGTCAGTGGCTATCAGAGGATCTTCAGTCACGCCTGCCATGGATGTATTTGAGTATTCCCACAAACGGCGCCAATTGTAGAGAAGTGGTTTGGAAATACTCTTCAGATCCTGGGAGACGCTAATGATCCTCAGCTAGTCACCTGAAAAGATACAAACACTCCGGTCGGGGGTGCCAGAATTAGCATTCCGACGGACAAGTCAGTTCAGACACTCAGGATAGCTTGTCTACTAAGTTAAGTGAAGTGATTCTTACATACCTTTCTAAATCTGTGGTTCTTGTATTTATACTTGCTTTCTGGGCCTCGGGGCCTGAGCCTACTTCTATCCCATTCCCCTTTTATTTATTCGGAGCTACTGATCTCCGGCTATTCGGCCTTACTAACGTATTCGGCATCCTAGTCACGCAATATGGAACCAAATAATATATGATTTCTGGGGTACGCACCTTCCGACTTTTCTATTTATTCGGCTCCTACAGCCATGAAAACTCCCATTGGTAGACCCACGGTCGCCATGGCTAGAGATCAATGCAAAAAAGCACAAGGACTGAGAGGAGGATTCAAATGTGGAATGACCTTGTCCCAAAGAAGAATGCAACATCTGAGAATAGGTATTTGCAACAGAAGGTAAAGTCCCATTGGCGTGAATCTGATCTTTGAAATTCTGTAAATCAGAATCTAAGCACAAAAGTAAGGATGCCATCATAAACTACTCCCAATATTTCTTTTGTTGGGCCAAATCAGTAGTAAAGGGTAAACTCCTCCCAATATTTCTTCTTTGGGCCAAATTAGTAGTAAAGGGTTTGTGTTGCAATAATTGATCCCACAATTTCTTAAGGCCACTGTAACATTCTGGTAGAGGATGGGCAGACTATCGAGTAGCAAAGATCTATTCATGCAACTCATAGATGTGAGAAACATTACTCTAATTTGAAACAAAATCAACAAGGGAGTCCCAAATTTCCTTAGAGGTTTCACAAAATTCCACTGTAGTAGCAACATGGGGTTCCAAACTATGCCAAAGTCACCCCATAACACATGAATCCTCACTCAACCAATCATCATAGCCTTTACCATCGTCAGCTGGTGGAAGTTCAGTAAGAAAGCGTGACTTCTTTTTGTCACGCAAGAAATTCTTAACTATGTGGGCCTAAGCCAGATAATTTAGACCTATGTTATTAGAAAACGCCAATACCTTAGCAATTTACTTATTCGTACGCATATTCTGAAACATGGTACACTTTCGTTTCAAAATGGTAAATTTAGTGATCCGAAGCGATCCCAAAAGTTTTTTCCAATATATTTCTTTAAATGTTACCTTAAGGAGGAAAAAAATCAAATATATGAACTAAAATCTAAGGTGAGTTAAGTTTTGACAAGACAAAAAAATAAAATAATGGGTCATAATTTTCATAGAAATAATTTGCTACATGATTTTTTTTTTTTTTGATACCTAATAGTTAAAAGAAAATTATTTTAGAAGTACCTTAAATTCTTAAATGTAATATATATATATAAGTCTACTCTTATAGTACCACATTTTAGAGCATATAGCGTACCACGTTCCCATTCCCGTTTCCGTTCCCGTTCCATGTACCGGAACGATTCACATTCTAGGTAACATAGATTTAGACCATTTAATTTCTTAGTAGTAAATTAATAATAGATTTGGGTAACTCATCATTCTTAACCATTAAAGATCTTGCATCTGGTTTTGCCTCAGCCATGACAATGACTAATAGAAGAAATGGCAACATGAGGCAATGACAAATATTTACCAATAGTCAAGCAAAAATAAACCAAAGGAAAATTTTCTAGTGCCAAATTATCACTACTAGTAATCACCAAGCAGTACTAAAACAAGAACATTAGGGGAAAAAAATAAAAAAAATAAAAAATAAAAACTGGAACAGTGGTATGCCGAACAAAGTCACCAAAAAATCCAACGAAATAACAACAAAGCAGCAACACAAACTCAGAAATAGCCTCCTATGGCTATTTTAGCTCCCATAGAAGTGAATGCAACAAGAAGAAACTCTAGGTAATAAGCTATATCGCTGATTGAAATATCACCATAAAAAAACTCGAAAAAAATTCAAAAATTGAAAATTCACATCAAATGGTCCCAAAAAATTCCACAAAAACCACAATTGGTGGTGTTTGGCAAGTTTTTCTCCAAAGTTTTTTTTGATTTTTTCCACTAAAAGACAAAATTTTTGCAAAACCAAAAAAAACAAGTCCAAACAAAATATCACATCCAATCCCATAATCATTTCACTTTTTCTCTCACAAACATCACATCCAACCACAAAAAAACCCAACTATCTTCCCAAACACTAAGAAATTTTTCTCCAATAATATCCTACAACTAAAAAAACCTACATAAAAACCCACTTCCCAAACACCCACATTAGCATCAAAAAGAGAAACTGACGTACGGAGGCCAATCTCGTCTATATAGATTGTGATGTTACAATGACGTCATCGTACGAAAGATAACGTCAGCACGTTGTTGTCATCTTAGGGTAATCTTGAGAGTCTGATGAACACTTGATAGAGTAGAATTGACGCTTTGATACCAAGTTTGAGTGTAAAAATATGTAAAACGAAGATTAGGGTTAAGAGAGAGGGAGTAGCCAAGAATAATACGATATATCGAGTCTTTGTTTTTAGGCTCTTAAATTAACCTAAAAACCTTCAGTAAATATTATGAAATACAATATGACCATAATACCCTCAACACAAAAATAACATACGACCTATGTTACCTAGAATGTGGATCATTCCGGTACGTAAAATGGGAATGCTATATGCTCTAAAATGTGGTACGATAAGAGTAGACTTATATATATATATATATTACACTGAAGAATTTAATTTACTTTTAGAGCAATTTTCTTTTAACTATTAGGTATAAAAAAAAAATAAAAATTCATATAGCAAATCATTTCTATGAAAATTATGACCCATTTTTTATTTTTTTGTCTTGTCAAAACTTAACTCACCTTAGATTTTAGTTCACATATTTGATTTTTTTCCTCCTAAGGTAACGTTTAAAGAAATATATTGGAAAAAACTTTTGGGATCGCTTCGGATCACTAAATTTACCATTTTGTGTACCATGTTTCGGAACGTGCATACGAATACATAAATCGCTAGGGTATTAGCGTTTTCTGGTAACATAGCATACGACTATAGATGACTAATTCTAACAAGAAGGATTTGATTGATGTGATTATTATTCTTCTTGGAACTAAGTGTGCATTTATGAGACGTTTAAGATGTTAGTGTTTTACTTTGAGAAACTGGGAAAGTGGATGGTTAAACTATCATATGTCACATCAATTTAGTTGTGGTGACAACATCCTCCAAAATAAAATCTTATTGCAAGTGCTGAAACTGAGAAACAGGAAGGTCAAACTATCATAAGTCAAATCAATTTAGTGGTGGCCACAACATCCTCCAAAATAAAATATTGTTGCAAGTGGTCAATAGTTAATATGGGCATGACAGTTTTATTTATTCTTACTACTTCTTGCTTTTTATTTATTCTATACTACGGTACTACCTCTTGCTTGATTGCTTTTTCTAGGATGACATTATGATGCATTTTATTATTTTGATTGAGATTATTATTTAATTTCCTGATCTTTATTTTCCTATTTTTTTAGGTTTTCTAATTTCTCTATTTCTTATTCTACAATAATTAGGATTACTTGATCTATAGGAATTATAATTAATTTCCTAATATTTATTTTCCTTTTGTATATTCCTGGAATTGTTAGGGTTGCAATTATTAAGGTTGTAAACCTTATGGCTGAGGCCTATGTTATGACCCCATCCCGCCCTAACGGGATAGTGCAGTGACTGGCCAGTAGTCATGAACTACCCAAAGGCCTAACTTACAAAACAAGTTGGACTCTTGTAATAATTGGGGCAAATTTTTGTTTGTGGAAGCTATTAGTTTCGTTAGTTGAGTCCATTAAGTCCATTTGAAACATCCATTTAGAGCAATGCAGAACAATATTAAATGGAACATACATCATTCTTGATTAAATTACTCCCACCATCCCATTTTATTGGTCCACTTTTCCATTTTAGTCTGCTCCAAAATGTTTGTCCACTTTCTATTTGGAGATACTAAATTTTGTTAGATTTCCAAAATTGCTCCTTATAAATTATTATAAACACATTTTAAAATTTAAATAGAAGGGCATTGGTGCGAAAAATGTTTCAAAATTTGAATTAAAATGTAATGATTGCATGTTTCCTTAATAAGTTAGATTTTCTAAAATAGATAAATAAATTGGGATAGAGTGAGTATTTAATTCTTTTACATGGAGCACAACTTTTCAGAAGAGCATTTCTTCCAAAGCTAAGTACAATTCCCTTCTCACAAGCATTTACATATTACTTCAAGAAGCAAAACCTTCCATGTCTCCTCTTTTACCTACATAAGGGAGATGGGGTGAGCCAAATCCCAGTGAATAATATTACGGTAAAGTGGTAATGAATGAATATCGAATGAGTTTACAAAACATAGATCAATATATCAAGTTCAATAAATTCCAAGTCATTTCATCATGAGTATCTCATTTCAAGACATAGCATTTCAAGAGCTTCTTTCAAGAGTAATGTGTTTCGAAAACATATCCAAAACATAAAATAGTATTGCACATCCATGGGCCCAAAACATGACAAGCACATAACCGGTCCATACACTGATTAGACGAACCAACCCTTGGGTGGCAAGTGAGATCTCGAACATCATCCCTCTAGCATGTTAAGGTCCCCTAGTAGCCCGGACCATCCCAAGGATGCCATCTAATTCATTAATACAAGAATATATGATATTCATTCGTTCCGAAACAAAATCAATTTTTCTCAAAGCATGATACATTCTTGAGTTTCAAAATAATCTTTTAAACATAACTTTACAATAATATTACTCACCAATGGCTCTTAGGAAAGGGGAATGACTTCCAAAGATGTAACCTACACAAGTACAATCCAAGCCTTCAATGAAATATGGTCCAAGACGATGTAATACTACTATTTTCGGTCCTAATTCAAGTGTGTGCTAGCCTAGGTTCAATGTTTCTCGTTTGATCATACACTTCTTTTCTTGGTCAATTTTCAAGTCTTATTCAAGGTTATTTTAAGTTCTAATCAGGTGAAAAGTGGCTCAACAAGTCAAAAGGATTTAAAAAGGAGCAAAACTGAGCAATTGCTCTATTGGCTGCATGTGCGCCCTTCAGGCTCTGCACGGGCGGAGCTTATGCAGTGCTGAATTTTGTGCTGGCCGCATGTGCGGTTGTGTTGGCCGCACGTGCGGTCATTGGTGCAACAGACTTTCTGATCTAACATCAAATGCGCATATTGTTTTCATCCGGACTCGGTTTTCGGCGATTCTTGAGTGTAAATTCAAGCCCCAAAAGTCTAGTTTCTAGTGGTGGTAGTCTCACTCCAAAATTCCAACTATAGAAGGAGATATGGTCGAATTAGTGAAGACCACTCACTTTCTCTTAATCATTTCAAGCAAATTTCTTTCCTAACTTGGTTTCCTTTTCTTTCTTCTTGTTTCATTCAATTAAAAGTATCTAAGCTTGATATATTTTCAATACAAAACATACAAAAAAGATGGGTTCAAGATTCTACACAAAACCCTTTGGTTTATTCAAGCAAATGATTGAATTCCTACACATGCTTCTCTACCCTAGCTTCTTTTCATCTCTTTTCCATTTTTTTTTCTTTTATTCTTTCAAGAACCTATCCGAAATCATTTTCTTGTTGGTTAATATATCATGTGAAAGAGGGTAGAATTTCATAGTTTGTGATGATTTTTGCTTAATTTTTAGGCTAAGATTAAAACTTTCATAGCTTGTGATGATTTCTTCTTCTTCTTCTTCTTCTGCCAATTTCTGAGAATTTCCAGCAGGGTTCTCTCTCTCTCTCTCTCTATATATATATATATATATATTTTCTTATTTTTCTACTACAAGAGAGACACTTGTCTGTTAAGGTTCGTGTGTCATCAACTCTTGATCTATGTGCTTCACCTCTTTGCTTCACTTATTACTTTCATTAGCCTAAGTAATCATGCTTAGTACTAATTAATTAATATTAGTCTCTAATTATCATTAACTTAATTAATATTGATTAGGTCTAATTAATCATGCATTATTACTAATCTCGCGTAATTATCAACGAAGTGTCCAGAAAGTTATATTTATTAGACCTAAGTTATTAAGCTCCTCAATTAAGGTTTTCAAGATGTCTAGGGCATTCTAAATTCAAGTTGAACTCATCTCCTAACTCTTATTGTTCACCAAAAATTCCTACAGTTAAGGTTCCTCACCCAAGTGCGCTCTAGCTTTTAAGTCTTCTAGTTTTAACACACGTATTCCTTCTAAATTCCTTACAAATTGCATTTATCTTTTATGTTTTTATCATAGCAATCCATATTTCTATCTCTAGTGCATTGTAAGGTAATTAAACTAGGGTAAGTATTCAATCGTGTCATGTAAGAATGCTTCCAGTGTGGTACGTATTTGTTTTCTAAATTTAAAAGGTGACTACTTCCTAACTCTTAATAGTCAACAAGGAAATTCACGTGTTCAAAGCTTCTTAACTATTCATTTTTAAGCTTTACTTGAAGTATTTTGTGTAATGAGACAGCTAATTTCGTTTAGGACATTCAAAGATGGATATGGATGTGATCATGGAACATGGCATTATTTGGGGTGTTACAGCCTTAGTTTTGGGTATTGGTAATATTTCCTAGAGAGAGAGTTTCTCTTATTTGTGTGTTTGTGTTTGTTCTTGTTGCTCAACCCTTAGTTCCCACACGCTTTCTTGCATCGCATGAGCATCCTTAGCGGTCAAGTTGTTGGCTAACAAATTTGGGGGTACTCATCCCTTTCCAACTATATGCTTGACCATGAATTATTTGCTCAGAGGCTATATATTGGTTGGGGTTGCCGAGGTCCAAGACTAAAAGGTGTTGCTTCTAAAAGGCACTGATCAGGGGGAAATTTTACTTTGCCCCCTCAAACTATCACACCTGTGTCACTTTTCCCGAGGAACTATCAATTTTAACAATTAACACTTGAACTCTTGAAATTATTTCACTTTGCCCCAAATTGTTAGCAGTGTTACAATTGTTTGACGAAAATTTTTTCTTTGCCCCTTGAACTATCACACTTGAACTATCAAATTTAACAATTAACATTAATTCGCTTTACCACATCTTGTTAACGACATTATTATTTTTTAAGGAAGACCATATGAATGGCCACAGGTTATAGCAATGTAGGACAGCTTGCTGAACTTTCAAAACAGAGGTTTTTTGATGGCCTAAACAGTGAGTAATTTAGGGTTTAATGGTTAAATTGAAGGCTAATAGGTAGGGGAAGGGATTAGGGTTGATTTGGGGTGATTGGATGGGGTTTTGAGGTTAAAAAGTGCACTTTTAGAGGGCAGTGAATAGTAACTAAGGTATGTGTGCATAGAAGAAAAAATAGAAGGAGATAGTTCTAGGAGTCACTCCTAGAATCCCTTAGACATCACACCTAGGATTTAATTGCATCACACAATCCATAAGAAAGTTTTAAAGCTCTTGAAATTCTCCAAAATATTAACTCTATTAAATTATAAGCATTACATGGCTTTATATAGAGTTGGGAGACTTCCTAAACTAACTAGAATCAAAATAGGAAACTACTAAAACTACTTTCTTCCAAAACCAATTTAAGACTAAAGAAGAAACATAAATAAAAACCAATTAAATAACTTCACCCACAAGACAACCCATGGGTGATCCGTACAACCAATGCTAGCAAATATGAAAATTACTAAAATATCCCTGACCTAAAAATCCTAGAAAATATAAACTAATCATGAAAGAAGACTATAATAATACTAGAAACATAGTTATATAAGATTCCTATAAGTTTTTCTTTAAAATCATGTCAATGTTCAAATATCATAGTTTCTTTGAATTTAGCCTTGAGTTTCTTATATTTTGCATCATATAGTGTAAGGAGCACTAGAGGGAAAGTAGAGCTTCTCTTCTGCCAAATTTATACCAGCATTTTGCACATAATTTGCATGTACAAATGGTTTTATAGCAAACCAATTTTTAAAGTAAAACAAGGAGAAAAGAAAGGCAAGCTGCCAAAACTTTAAAACAGAGAGAGTACCAAGACAAAAAGGTAAGAATACGAAGTTGTTTGGTGGTTTTAAATAAAACCACACAACCACCCCCATGGAATTGTAGAAGTATTGTCTTTTCTTTGTAGTTGATATGAATTTGGTTGGATAAGGGCTCTTTTTTCTCTCCAGTTATTCCAGTTGGTCTTGCACTATCACTTGTGATCAATTGTAATGTTGTTAATGATTTGAGATAGTGAATTAATCTCAATAGTTTAAGGTGTCAATTGTTAAACTTGATAGTCGAAGGGGTAAAGTGATACAAATGTGACAGTTTGAGGGGCAATGCAAAATTGTTTGTCAAATAATTGTAAGGCCTGTAAGAATTTGGGTCAAAGTGAAACAATTTCAGTAGTTTAAGGTGCTAATTGTTAAAATTGGTGGTTTAGGGGGCAAAGTGAAAATTTTCCTGTGATTAATGTAGCCAATTGCCTGAAATCAATTGGCTTAAATGTAAACATTAATGAATCTACGTGGTAATTGGTAGAAGTAGTAGCTTCCTAGTATTCATTGAATTTGAGTTATGCACAGGGTTAATCATGATTCCCATAAATAGGTATATCACTTTGTAGGTAGGGCTTCATACACAGAGCTGGTTTATTCGTCAAATTATATATCTGGTGGTCTTTACATTTGGCTCCTACTTGTGGTGTATATACCTGGGAAGTGGGAAGAATTTCACATTGACTGGTTTGAAATGAATTTTATACAATGGGAGCCTTCATAGAATTTTGACCTTTGTTGTGGCAACCCTTATTTTTCTTTATTTCTTTTTTATTGTAAAAGGGTTGTTCCCGTTCAGTACGTTCCTAATACAATTTTCTTTGTTGCTAATAAAAGACTGTAGCTTCTAAAATAGTCTCAGGTGTATTTATGCAGGAACAGTGAGGGAAACTTAGATCCTGAAGGGAAAATATGGGCTGCTCCATATAGATGGGGAAGCATGGTGATAGCTTACAAGAAAACCAAATTTCAGAAGCATAATTTGGCTCCTATAGAGGTATTTTGTTTTTCAGGCTGTGAAGTTTCTATAATCTTTATATCTTGAGATCAAATCTATGATTTCCTCTCTTTTTTATTTGGTATGGATGAGTTTAAATGTGGTTCATTATTTTTGTTCTTGTGATGTTGAAATTTTTTTATCCATTTCACCAGAATTTAGTAGTCAAATTCAACTAATAGATGGGTTTGTATTTTACACCATTTTCTTCTGTTTCTACTTTTCATCATCATTTCGTTTGATGACTTATCTTTTGCAATACAACTAACATTTGTTTCCAAATTTTGCCAATCTTTACAATGCTTTTGTAACTTCTAATTGCGAAAACAGAACCATCACTTAAACAGTAGGAGCAAATTGAACTTCTAGATTGGTTTGAGCTCAACCAGAACAGTTGGATCCTCTCCCCCTAGATTGGATTGATCACTTGTTTTTGCATTGATTTGTGGTTTTGGCATTACAGTACAAATTGTTTCAGATGGTGGAGGTTGATTGGGTAGTTCCAGCGGCTTGTGATTGGTTACAAAGGCATTGGTTGTTGATCAAAAAAAAAAAAAAAAAAAAGAAAGTTACAAAGGCTTTGGTGCCATAGAAAGGCTCAAGGTCTTTGGAGTTGTTATTTGTGACATGTTTTGAGTAGTGTAGTAGGAAATAATGCAAGAATTTTGTAGGATAAGTTTGAAGAAGTTGCATGCTTATGGGACATGATTTTTTTGTTTGGTCTTTGGGAGCTCTACATGACTTGAATTCCCCCCCTCCCCCCTCTTCCCTTTTGGTGGACATCTTGTCCCCTCTTCCTTTTTTATCTCCTCATTTTATCTTTAATAAAATAATGCTTCTTTGTTGCTGAAAAAAAAAAAAAAGCCCCATAATGATTCTCACTTGGAAAAGGCCCAATGTTAGCTAAGGGTCTTTCAGTTATTTCTTTATGGACAACAGTGTAAATAAAGGATTGCCTCTTTATATAGCCTTGTTTATCCTGCGGATCATTTATCCTTTTCAAATGTTAAACATACAATTGAAGTGCCGGAGCATTTTAAAATGATATGGCAAAGGCTTTGGTTTTTGTTCAATTAGAAGCCTAATCTATAAAGGAGTCCGTAACTCAAGAAAGAAGTGGCATAAGTTCATGGATAGTCCATTTAGAGATACGTTTTCTTTCTTTCAGGTTTTGTTTGAGGAATCAATTAGACAGTAAATTAGGAGTAACTAAAGTTGGTGCTGCCAACATGGACCTTTTGACATTATCTACACAAAGAGGCTGTTGTTCATACTCAAATCTGTCTCTTGCTTGATCACAGCAGGAGCTGCATTAAGGGTTAACCATCGACTACCTAACTCTTGTCATTGTCTACACAAAGTGGTTGTTTTTCATACAAAAGTCTAATTCTGTTACTTGACCACAGGTGCTAATCTTGTGGATGCACACTTTCATGTAATAGTGCTCTGTTCTTTTATAATTTATGACAAGTTTAGCAACTCTAATTGCCAGTGGCCCATGGAGAACCTACCTGTTCTACATTGTCAAGAGATTGTTAAGCTTATTGAAATCATAGCATCTAATTTTACTCCAAAATTATATTTTTCAGTCTTGTATGGTGATGCTCAAGGGGTTGTAGTAGGTGATTTCTGGACTATTTTATTCATTTCCTCTCTTTAATTCGTTTATGCTCATAATAATCTGCAATGCGATATAATTACTCTCTTAAGCTTAGAAAATTTTATTTTGAGAAGTGCAGTCCTCTCTCGACTGATAGAATTTAATCCTAGCAAGAGAAAACGTGATAGACATGAATCTGTTTGTGAGTTACCACTCATGGCATAGGTGTAACTGTTTAACCGCTGAACACAAACTTTCCTAACCTTAATAGCCTTGTTTGATTGTCCTAATTGCTTGATTATCCTAAACCTTCATGATCTGCATCAGTTTTATTAATGAAGATTTAGCAGTGAATGTTAGCTTATTGATATGGTAGTGCTTAGTATATTTAGTTGAATTTTGGCCTTGTAGTTGAAATCTTTATGTAGGATAGATTAGGAAACTAGAGCCAAAAGTTGCTTATGGTAGGAATTGAGGTAATTTTTGGCTATGGAAAACTTCTAGTATAGGGTTCTGTAGGGAGAAATAATTTATCTTTGCGAAGGAATATGAGTAGACTTTGGTTTTATTTTTTACTAGGCAATTGTGGGGTTTTTAGAATTAGTCAAAGGAATTCTCTAGAATTTATTTATTTATTTTGGGGGGTGATCTATAGTTTGGTGTGAATGTAAAGGCTCAAAGTTGATTGGGAATCAATTTGAAAAATAAAAGAAGTGACTTTTTGGGGGCTGTGAATTTCTCAAGAATAGTTCTTCATGGAATAGAAAAAGAGAAAGGCGCACAGGGAATTCTACCATGATTTCCCTAAGAATAACCCCCAAGGTAAGGTTGCACAAAGCATCACCACAAAGCTTCAAAAGCTCCTTACAAATTCTTTAAAAAACAACTCTATTGAATAGCAAGATCACATGTGTACTTATAGGTTGTTTGTTCTCCTAATTTTACTAGGACTATAACTTAAAAGATTAGGAAACTCTTACTCTTTGACCACGAGGCTATTCTAGACCTAAACAAAACCACATATAATGATCCAATAACGTTTCTCAAGCCACAAGGCATCCCATTGGGTTCTGTATAACCCTTACTTGCATGAAATAGAAGTAGGTGTGGGGGCTGGGGAGTGAGGGCATATAGAAGAATTAAGGTCGGGAGTGCCTATGGGAGTGTTTATGCAATGCTATATGGTAGTGTTTGGTTCATTGGAATGAAGTGGAATATAATGATTATTCCATCGTAATATTCATTCTCATGTTTGGTTGGACTAAAAACATAATAACAAATGCATTACAAATGAAATCATTTTTCACTGTGTTAAGGGAATGGTCATTCCATAGAAAAAGGTTAAGGAATCAATCATTCCATTCCATTCCATCTCATTCCAATGAACCAAATATGTATACTTTGCATACTACGCATGTGCAGTCAATAGTATTCCCTATGTGAGAATGCTTTATGCTATGCTTGTGTGCTAGGTCACTTAAACATGGTATGCTCTAATGTCTTGACTATGCAATTGAACCATATTTGAAGAATTGTACTGTTGTAAGGAGAATGTGAAATTGAGGTGGAGCTTTCGTTGTAACTGGAGTGAATTGGAACTACTTTGTAATCTTGGATTTACTAATCAAGATTAATGGACTTGATCTAATGTCATTTGGTATCTAAAAGTTTTGTGAAATTTTATTATTGGATTAGTTAAATTAATCATGGTCAATTAAGATTAAATATGATTAATTAAACTAATCTAGATTAACTACGTTTGAGGATACTAATCTCAATAATTAGGGCTAAGCATGAATTAACTAATCTAATGACCTTGATTAATAAATTAATTGGTGAGTCATAGTGTTTACAAGAGGAGATGACACCTCTTATTTGGATTAAATCTTCAGATGACAAATATTTTTCTATATATGAATTATATATGTAATTTACATAAAAACACAAAAGACTATTCGAAACAAGCTAGTACCTCCATAACATATCAGATTTTCCTATAAAATGAGCGATAAGGAGAAGAAAAGTGAAGAGAAAAGGAGAGAAAATGAAGGAAAGTTGAAGAAAAGAAGGGGAAGAGGAATAAAATCAAAGGGGAATTTCCTAAAACTCAAGACAAAGGGTTGTTTGATGTAAGAGGAACTAAAAGGTCGAGGATTTGAGGTAAGTAATGGTGGTACTTGGATTAAGTTTTCAAATAAGCTTTGTATCTATTATGCACCGACCTTGAAAACAAGTGCCGTAGGGGACTCGGACACAGGTACGTGGCGGGGACATAGTAGGGACAAGTATGGGACACACCATGTTGCATGTCCCTTTATTTAGTTAATTTTTGTTTTTTTTTTTTTTTTGTTTTTTATAGGGGATACTCAGGTGACATGTTGGGGACACACTTTGGGGACATGCCAACTAGTTTTTTCCCCCTCCTTTTCTTTAGTTCTTTTGATAGATGTTGGATGTTTATTACTTTTTGCTTAGATTTAAGTACTTATAGATCATTCATAAAAAAATTAAATGACAAGTGTTAATTTAAAAGTGATTTTTTTTCAAATATCGAATTAGTGTTAGTTTTTGTTAATTTTGAATGTTTGTGGATGTGATATTAATCTACATAGCAAAAACAAATATAATATATATATATATATTATTGCCATGTTCCCGCCTTGTTTGTGTCACTATTTTTTTGAAATCACCATGCTTCGTGTCTGCATCCGTATCTGTGTCTGTGCTTCTTAGCTTTGTATACAATGCTTTACTTAATGTAAGTTATACCATACTAGATGATATGTTTTGCGAGTCCATGAATGCATGATTGTTACCCAAGTAGGCAACCAAAGGGGGGTGAATTGGGTTGGTCAATAAAAACTAAAATAATTAACCCATACAATTAATTTGCACAAGATATAACAATGCAATATAAGAGAGAGAGAAAGAGATAGCAAACTCAAGATTTATAGTGGTTCGGTTTCAACCCAAAGCCTACGTCCACTTCCCAAGGCTCCCTTTGAGTTCTTCCACTATTCTTCAAATAGCTTTACCACTGGCTAACTTTTCTGGGTACTTGCAAGACCCTTACAACAAGGATTTTGTTCCAAAACCCCTAAAAAATAAACTCCCAAAACAGCCCCTGTTTTGGTAATACAAATCTCACAAGTGTTTTCTCACAAAACACTCAACAATGAGCCCAAGGGTATAATCACCCGTTTACAAATGATTTGTAGAAGAAAATCCACAAGGCATTGAATACAATAGAACTCCAAAGAGTGGAATAGAACAATGAAGCTCATACAAAGAGAATATGAAAGTTAGGACACAAAGATTTGAATGATTTGAAAGTTTGATTCTTAATCTATTAGTTTCTCTTTCTTCTCTTGCTCTTCTGTTTTGATTTTTTGTATGTTGATGATTGTAGATTTAGCTTTTATAGTGGCCTCGTTTGGTAGAGTTATGGGAAAGTGATTATAGATTATAGCTTAACAGATTATGGCTTATAGCTGTGAACATAAAGTGTTAACCTGCTTTGGTGCAGCTGTGAGATTATGGATTTAAGCAGCAGAGTAGTGTTTGGCTGATAAGCTGTAAAATAACTTTTTACTGTGTAATTGTCATTTTTGCCCTTATATGATATAAAAATGATTATTTTGTCATTTTTTCAGTTTTAATTTTAAAAAAATTATTTCATTAATAAAAGTTAATGTAATTAGTATTAAAAAAATTATCATTTCATTTTAAATTATTTCATTAATAAAATATCATTTTAAATTAGTAGTTAATGTAATTAGTGGCAATTAATAGTTTAATAAGCATCAATTAATAGTAAAATTATTAATTTTTTTCATTAATAGTTTAATAAGCTGTAAAAAATTACTAATGTAAAAAATTATTACTTTAATAAGCATCAATTAAAATTATTTCATAAGCTGTAAAAAATTATTTCATTAATAAGCATCAATTAAAATTAATAATTTCATTAATAAGCATCAATTAAAATTAATAGTTCCATTAAAATTATTAATAGTTTCATTAAAAAAATTATTTCATTAATAAGCATCAATTAAAATTAATAATTTCATTAATAAGCATCAATTAAAATTAATAGTTCCATTAAAATTATTAATAGTTCATTGATAAGCATCAATTAAAATTAATAGTTTAATAAGCTGTAAAAAATTATTTCATCAATAAAAGTTCATTTTAAATTAGTAGTTAATGTAATTAGTGGCAATTAATAGTTTAATAAGCATCAAGTAGTATAATTTTTTTTCATTTTTTTATTATAAATTAATTATTCTCAATTAATTAGCATCAATTATTATTTTTTATTCATTAATTATTTTGTTTTTTTTATTAAAATGACACTGAAAAACCTCCCAAAAAAAAATTAAAAAAAATGAAAACCCTAGCTCCGGCGGGATGAACCAGCGCTAGGGTTTCAGAGTGATCCACAGAAAGAGAGAGAGAGCTAGGGTTCAGATCGCGATGGTTCAAATCAACTTTTCATCCCGCCGGCAGCCCCTCCTCCTCCTCCTCATCTCACCGCCGGCGTCAGGGTTCACGCTGTTGATCGTGATGGTTCAGATCGCGATGGTTCAAATCGCGATGGAGAGTGATTAGAGAACAATGGGGAGAGAGTCGATCGCGATGGTTCAGATCGTGATGGAGAGCGATCGGAGAACAAGGGGGAGAGAGAGAGAGAGAGAGAGCTGTTCGTTGGAAATCGCCTGGGTTCACTGGAAATCGCCTCTCCCGTTTGTGTGAGAGAAAAAATGAGTGTTTTTGGTTTATATACATGGCACACTTGTAATTAGCATCAATTGGGAAGGACATTTAAGTCATTTTGCCCCAGAGAGATCAGCTGCGCGCTTAAGCTGAATTTATAAGTACCCTTGGAGCAACTTTTAGATTTAAGCCGAAAATGGCTTAAATTAAGCTATAATCTGTGCCTTATAAGTTGTACCAAACACACCAACATAGCTTAATTTAAGCCAAAGTTGATTTAAGCTGAAAAAAAGTTTTACCAAATAGCCCCAGTGTCTCATCTCTTCTTGACCATTGGAGCTCATTTAAAACAAATAGAGCCGTTGAAAGAGTTCTTGCAGTTGTCGGATTTCAAAATTCACAAACTAGTGCTTGACACCTTAAAGAGGGGAGTTGACACCTTGTGTTGTGGTGGAATACGTTTGATCTACTGCATAAATGAGTTGACATCTCAAATAGAGGAGTCGACACTTGATGCCTTACCATGTAAAGATGTGTCAACACTTCCTTGAGGGAGTCGACACTTCCTTCTTAGAAATCACCTCTTAAGCATTCCAAATTCATCAACACAAATTATAACTCCAAAATAAGTTAGATAATGATCATTTAAGCACAAAATTAATATCAAATACTTTGTTATTGGAGTTTTTGAATCTCAATCATTGGAGAGCAAAACTTATAGAACTATGAAAGCACTCGAGCTCTTCCTCTAATGAAATAATCATGAAATATTAATGTTAAACATTTGTTGGATCCTTAAAAATCATAGAGCTATTCAGTAGCTAATACAAAAGGATATTATCAATCCAAAGCACAAGTTTATCATATGCAACATGCTAATTTTGTGTCAAAGAGTATCGCACATATATAACGATGAAGTACAATAACCCAATGCAACTTAGACATCGTCAAAACCGAATCTTAGGACTAACAATGATGTTTAAAATAAGCTTGATCTTATGTTTTAAACTACAATGTAGGTTTGGCGTTCTTATTATTCACTGGCTTAGAGTAGCTCAAATTGTTGTTTCCCCATTTTTAGGGAATGGAGCCTTAGTTGAAGATCCACCTGCTTGGTATGTTATTGTGTATAAGATTAGGATGATGCGTGGAGTCTTGTGCATTTTCCATATGAAGATATCATGTATTTTGTAATATATAGTCTTGAGAGACCACGGGATGTGTGTATTATATGACCTTGTATTTTTTCAAGAGAGTGAGTCACCTGTTAAATGAATTCTATGTATTCTAATCAATGAATGTAAAATGTACAATGCATCTATTTACATTTGCTTCCTTGATAATTATGTTAAAAAAGTTCAAAAAATACTGTATATCTATTGTTATTATAATCAATAATATAATTAAGCAAGCAAATAGAGAGTCCATACCCTTTTAAGCCTTTGCGGGTTGGAAATCGTGCTGGCAATTTGAGTCACGAGAAGGCCAGTCATAACTTGAGTCCATTCGATCTAAGAGTTTCTTTTTCAACCATCAAGCGAGAAGCTATGAAGCACCGACACGTCCCCAGGGCCTACAGTGTCGGACACGTGTCGGACACAAACATGGACACGCGTCGGACACGCTGTGGACACGTGTCCGACACTCTCTCTAATGTGTATTTTTCCAGTCAGACACGCCATGGACACGCTGTGACACTTTCTGGACACGAGTGAGGTGGATCGAAGAAGCCCTAACTATGGGAGAGGAGACAGAGATCAAGGGAGAGAAAGAAACCCTAACCTGTTTAGATCAATCGAAGAAGCGTGAGGTATTCTTCTTCGTCTTCTCTCTTCTTCTTCTTCTTCTCTTTGTCTTCTCTGTCTTCTTCATCTTCTACTTCTCTTCGTTTTCTCTGTCTCCGTCATCTTCTTTGTTCTTCTTCTCCTCCCTTTTTTTTCTCCTTTCTTTTTCCTGATTTCACCCGCTTCTGTCTCTCGCTCTTTCTTATTTTTTTATTTTATTTTTTTCTGTTTCTCTCTCCTTTATTTTCCTTATTTCTCCCCTCTTTTTTGTCCTTTTTTTTTTTTTTTTTAATCCTTATTTTTGTTAAACCTAAAATTCATAGAATAAAGTATTTTTATTTAAAAAAACTCATTTTTTATTAAAAAAATTTAAGAAATGTGTTTATTAATTTTATTATTATTGTAATTGTATAAGAATCAATGATTTTCTTTTTATCCCTAGCATGTCATGTTCCCCAATTTTTGAAAATTTGCGTGTCCACGTGTCTATGTCGTGTCCTTTGTCTGTGTCCATGCATCATGGGCAAGAAGGTAACACGCATGGACAAATTGCCAACGTATGAATGGGTCTTTTTTTCATCATTTGATCTAACCAAATTCTATAGTTTGATTATTTTGGCATGTAGAGAAACCTTAAAACATTATTTTTTGATGTTTGGTTGGGTTATAACACTGTCAGTACTCAGTATTAATGTCTGCTTTTGTACATTTGTTTGTATGCACAATATATCTTGCATATGTGAATAGTCTCCGTGGTTAACAATTTCATGTTTGTGGAGAAGAGTTCAAAGTGCCTTTGAAAATTGAGTGATTTTGACATATTACTGATAGCATCTGCCAAAATGTCCCCGACAGGCGGGGATGAATAGGAAAATCTAGAATTTTAAACTTCATTTTGTATATCAAGTCCTTACTAATCCCCAATTTAAGCCTATTGATTGATTTAATTTATTTGTTCAATCTGTCCTCAATTGAGACAGGTTTTAGGCTCCTTTAACCAATTCCTTAGTGATAATGAAGAAGAACTATTAGCTCTTGTAACACTCACTAAGTGTATCACTCAAGCCTAATTCATTTAAATGTTCTTTTCTAATTGATCGTATTTAAATAAACATTAATTTAATAAAGCTTTGTCTCATTCATTCAAAGCAAGTAATGTGCAAATAATGTAAAAATGATGACACAATGATTTATAGTGGTTTGACACGCCCCTTGTGCCTTCATCCACTTTCCACCTCCCTTACTGATGTAATCCACTAATCCAAACGGGTTTTCTGTATGATCATTCAAAACTTGTACGCCACCAATATTTTTTTACTAGGATTTTCGTTAGATTAGCCTATGAGGTCAGTTGCCAGTGACATTGTAATGTCCAGTGAATTTATTTTCTTAATTAAGTAATTAATTTGCATTAATTGCCCATATATCTCACTAATTAAAAATTAATTAGCAATAGTACATGACTCAATTAATTTAATATGATACTTGATCATATTTATTTTAAATTAAATTGAACCTATTTGCATGTATCAATTAATTCCGCTTGGTGGGTCCACTTTAGATTTGTGCATGCTTTATTTATTTGGGCTTGGGATGTCAAACCCGTGACTTAAAAATATTTATTTGAACTTTTTAGTGTTTGTAAAAATTATTTAGACTGTTTGTAAGTTCATAAATAAATATTTGTTCCAATACCCATGACCCACTGAAATGAGATTGAGTTTTTGACGAGCCAATTCTATTTCAACTTTTGGAGGGAATTTTCCCTCCACATTTCCCCTTGGCTGCCGACACTACCTCCCCGGTTGCCGTCATTTTATATTTTATTTTAGTTAATATTTGAGTTGATGAATAAAAGCAACTTTGACCATCATTTTCTTTCCTTGATACAAGTGTAGAGAGAGAAAAATCCAACACAAAACACAAACCCTTCCCCCTCCCCCCCTCCCTTTTTTTTGTGTGTTTCTGCCGAACCATCCCCCCCTTCCTCTCCATTGATTTCTTTAATTTTCTAGTATTTAACACAAAGTTTTAAACCTCTTACATCCATACCCACCTGCCACCCTTGCATCCTTGGACATCTTTGAAGGTTATGAGGTGATTTTGACACTTGGAACTCACCTCAAGATTGGAAGTTTGGATTTGAAGCTTCTAGTTGGTGACATTACTCTCTACATCATCTCTTGTTCTCATTTGGTGAAATAAAGTAGGGATTTCATATCTTCTTTTTTTTATTTATTTATTTGAAATGTATAGAAAGCATGTTAGGGTTACTATTATTATTTTATTTGATTGATTATTATACTAGATCCATGATTATCCATGATTTTGTTATGGTTCATTGAATTAGTTTGCTATTCATGACTATATTATATTAGATTTGGTGTCTTTGAAGATATTCATGTATGTAGTAGCTCAACACCATGATTTCCATGTCACTAACCTAACTAAACCAAACCAAGCCTTAAATCTCATCAAATGGAGTCGGCTACATGGATCTTTTTTCTTCACTTGACTCTATCAACGGCCATTTGGTTAGTTAAATTAAAGAGATTCATATCTCTATTTACTACACTAGCTCACGTCAATCTAGGTTTACTCCTTCCCCTAACACTTCCATCTAACGTCAATGTATCGCATCTCTTCGCTACTGCTTTTTTTGGTCCATATTATATATGATCAACTATCTCAACTTATCTTTTATCGGTACTACTCTTACCCATTCACAAATATATTCATTTCTAACTCTGTCTTTTTTAATCTTGCCACACATGCACCTTAGTATTCTCATCTCAGCAACACTCGTCTTATCTACATATTGTTTCTTAGTTGCCCAACATTCCATCACATACAACATCGCTGGTTTAATAGCCGTTCTATAGAACTTTCTTTTTAGTATAGTGGGTGCTCGTTTATCGCACAGTACCCTAGACGCACTTCTCCATTTAAGCCACCTTGCCTTAATTTTATGAACCACATCCGCTCCAATCTCCTCAGCCGTTGTGACAATCGATCATAAATAATGAAAATGTTCACTCTTAAGTAGTTCTTGATTATCAATTTTCACTTCTCGTCTGCTTTCATTGGTATTGTGACTAAAATTACACTTCATGTACTCTGTCTTACTTTTGCTCATCCTAAATCCTTTATATTCAAGTGCTTCTCTCCAAATCTCCAACTTAGTGTTAACTCTTCTAGTCTCATCCACTAACATGATATCATCTGCAAAAAGCATACACCATGGCACATCATTCTGAATATTTTTCGTCAACTCATCTATAATTAAAGTAAAAAGATAAGGACTTAAGGTTGATCTTTAATGTAATCTCATAGTAATTGAAAATTCACTTGTCTCTCCAATCGATGATCTAAAAGTGGTCATCACATCTTCAAACGTGTCTCTAATCACATCAATGTAGCATTTTGTCACCTCTTTCTTCTATAAACTCATCAGATTATATCCTGAGACACTCTATCTTATGTTTTCTCAAGATCAATAAAAACTGTATGAATGTTTCTTTTCTTCTCTCTATATTTTTTCATTACTCTCCTCAAAAGATAGACCACTTCCATTATTGGCTTACCAGGCATAAATCCAAATTGATTCTCTAACACCTTTGTTATATCTTGCAATCGACGTTCCCTCACTCTCTCTCTCTCTCTCTCTTTCATTATATGAGACATCAGCTTGATTCCTCTATAGTTGTTGCAATTCTGGACATTTCCTTTATTTTTATAGATTGGCATTAAAATACTTTTCTCCCACTCGGGCATTTTCCTAGTTAACAAAATCTTGTTAAATAACCTAGTCAACCGAGCAACCCCCTTCTTATTCAAACATTTCCAAGCTTCAATAGGGATATCATAGGGTCCTAAAGCCTTATTCGATTTCATCTTCTTAAGTGCATTTTCCATTTCAAAGTTTCTAATTCTGCGTTATAACCTATAGTCTTGGTTTTCCTTATTACTGGCTACTTCCTCCACTTTTGACCTTCTTCCATGTTCCTCATCTAACAACTCAAAATAGTTCTTCCGCCACTCCTTAATCTCTTCATCATTTACCAACACCTTAGAGTCCTTACTGTTGATGCACTTAACGTGATTAAAATATCTTGTTTTCGTCTCTTATCTTAGCAAGTTTGTATATTCTCTTCTCTTACTATCTACTCTAGTGTATAGATTATCATAGGCTTTCAACTTAGCCTCTCTCACTACTTTTTTGACTTCCTTATTAGCCAATCTGTAACTTTTAAGGTTTTCCTCAGTTTTATCATTTTGTCACTTTTAAAGCACTCTTTTTTCGTCTTTACTACCCCGCTTGAACCTCCTCCCTCCACGGCCAAGTTTCCTTAGAGTTGGGTCCCTTTCCTTTCGACTCTCCAAGGAATTCCCTTGAGATTCTCCTCATACAATTGGCCATCGAGTTCCACATAGTGTTAGCATAATCTTCCAAGTCCCAAATACCTTCTTTATCCTTAAATATTTCTAATTTATCCCCTTTTAGGTCCCACCATCTCGTCCTACGATACCCACTATTCTTCCTGGCTTGGTATTGCCTTTTAAAGCATAAATCTGTACCAAAATCCTATGTTGAGATGTCAAGCTCTTTCTAGGAATCACCTTACAGTTGTTGCATTTTAGACAATCCACTTTACTTGCTAGAAAGTAATCTATTTGGCTCCTAATTGATCTACTCTTAAAGGTTATCATATGCTCCTCTCTTCTCTTATACATAGTATTGGCCATCACCAGGTCAGAAGCCAATGCAAAATCTAAAATACTCTTTCCAGCCTCATTTCTATCACCAAAATCATACCCACCATGCACCATCTCATAACCTAGTTTATCTATTCCTTCATAGTCGTTGAAATCTCCAGCTATAACTAGGTTTTTCTCCTACGGGTATCTCTTGTAATATACCTCATCCATTTGCTCCTAAAAATCTCTCGTAGTCTGATCATCTAATCCTACTTTGGGAGGCGTATGCACTAATAACGTATACTATATTCTCTCAAATAACTAGTTTAGCTAACATAATCCTATCACCATTCCTAATAATCGCAACCTCATTTTCTATAAGACCCTTGGCAACAATTATTCCTACACCATTCCCGTGTCTATCCTTGCCACTATAATATAGTTTAAAACCGGTATCCTCCATTTCCCTAGCTTTCACACCCGTCTGCTTAGTTTCTTATACACAAGCTATACTAACTCTCCTCTTAATCATGACATCTATCAATTCCATAGTCTTGCCAGTTGAAGTTCCTACATTCCATGTGACTACCCTAAACCTATAGTCTTGGACTAGCTTCTTTATCCACACTTGTCCATAAAAAAGCAAAAACCTTTGTCCATTTTTCACCGCACCCAGGCGTCGATGCGGTGCCCTTGCTATACTTTTAGGTTTTATAATGAATAGTATACTAATTTCTATAAAAAAGTTTGCTTGTTAGTTTAATAGCAATGATTGGAGATTATGTCCATTGAATTTGTGTGAGTTTTGGTATTGTTGTTAGTTTAGAGGTGCTAGATAATTTATTTATGATTATTGGTTATGTTCTTGAATTTTTAATATATGTTATATCATGGGATTTGGGTATACATGCATGATAAATGATAATAATAGATGAGTGTGATAAACTTTATGATTTGACCTAAGTAAATAATTCTTAGAAACTTCGTAACTTGAAAATAAAGTTTTTTAAGAAGCATCTTTTTTTGAAACTTAAAGGTGAATGATGGAAATAAAATACTTTGTGAAGGAAATGTGAATTTCTCAGTGTTGAGAAACTTGGAAGTTGAAATTGGTTGAGTTTGGATAAATTTTAGAATATTGATTTAGCTTTGGGCTTTTTTGCTTTGTTGGGGGCTCGTTTGGCCATTTGGTTAGTTTTGTACCTTGTAGCAAGAATGGGTGCCAAGTCATTCCATTGGTGAGAGCCCTTAAAACTCACATGGGGTTGGTTTCCCCATAGTCCGTCGGTCTAGTAAGCTATGAATATAGGATTAAGGACTTGAATAGTCGCCTAGGTTGAGGGCATGACTGTGTTCTAGTTAGACTCAACGGGGTTTGACTAGGTTGTTCATGAGATATTTTATTGATTTTTGATAGTATCGAGTTTGTCTTCAATTTGAAATATTTGAGCAATTGATTCTTATATATGAATTTTGAGATACTTATGTAGTATGATATGATCCTTACTATCACTTTAACAAAGATAATAAGAATTGGAATAATATGTTTCTTGCATGTAATTTATTCATTTCAAATGTCTTAGATGATTATTGGTGAGCCTTTGTATTTGTTCACCCCCTGCCAGTTCAGGTACTTCACCTCCAGCAGGCAGTCATGCCTAACAGTTAATTATTTTGCAGATTTACATGTGTATA
Source organism: Camellia japonica (assembly GCA_030407325.1). Taxonomy (NCBI): domain Eukaryota; kingdom Viridiplantae; phylum Streptophyta; class Magnoliopsida; order Ericales; family Theaceae; genus Camellia; species Camellia japonica. Next base: position 102,624,544 of record JAPPVO010000017.1, on the reverse strand, counting down.
TCCATGTTTAGTTATATCTAGGCCCTCTTCAAAGTATTCTCAGTCCTAGCCTTGCCCAAATCAATCCTGGTGTTGATGAAGCTCTACCATTACAGTTAAAGCTTTCAAGGCTATAAGGCTTGTCCTATGTGCTCTCTTATAGTCATGGCTCGGTTTCTACCTAAAGATGCACATTACACTCATGTAAATTCTATTGTTAACACTAACAATCCGTTGGATTGTATTCATAAGATTGGAGTTCTGTGTGTATTGAGCCATAGATTTTATTGTACAACTTTAGCTATTAGAGACGTATTGCACATGCCTCTCAAAGCCACCTAAGCTTGGTCCATATATTCTAGAGGAGGACTCTCCACTCGAAGGCAATTGATTTTGGATTGGATGTTGCCAATAAATCTAACATGGTATCAAAGCTAGGTCTTGGGTAGCCTTGCTGGCCAATTATCTGTCCCAAACCTATTTCTCGTCTCTCATTTCTGTATCACCTTTACATGTGACCGCACTGCATGTGTGATGAAGTATTAGAGACTTGTCCCCACATCACCTCTTTAAATCAACGAAGCTTGGTCCATATACTTTAGAGGCCCCTCCACTCATGGCCAATTGGTTGTGGGTTAAATGCCTTCAATAAATCTAACATTAGCCATTCTTGAAGTTCTCCTTGTGCAGTTTGCATTTCGTAATGAATCTAGTTAACTCCTGTTTCAATAAGTTTCTAGTATTATGCAGAAAAGCATTAAAAAACTAAAAAGCCAATGATGGTTCTCTGAAACTTAGTATGCTGTTATTTCTTTTTTATTGAATTTTTGCTTCATTTGGATTGGCAAAGAAGTCAATTTTTCACAATCTATTTAGTATGCTGTCGTTTCTTTTTTCTTGAATTTTTCCTTTTGATTGGGTTGGCATAAAAAAGTAACATTTTCAAAGTTTGTTGATGCAGTGATGCAACTTATTCATGACAATTTAAAAAAAAAAAATTAACTTAATTTATCATTATATATGTTGACTTTTTCTGTGGTAGAATCTGCAAATATTATGTTTTAGATATGCTTGTTAGTTTTGACTAGTATTTATGGAAAAAAATCTCAATTGCAGGACTGGGCTGATCTATGGCGGCCTGAACTTGCTGGGAAAATTTCAATGGTTGATTCTCCTAGAGAGGTTGTTGGTGCAGTGTTGAAGTGTATGGGGGCAGCATACAATACAAACAACATTGACGCTCAGGTTGTTGGAGGGAGAAATGTTGTGCAGCAGAAGCTTGCACAGCTCAAAAAACAGGTATTGAGATGAAATGGTCAAACCACCCTAACAGAGTGGCAAGCACATCCAAATAGGGTTCTCAGCTGCAAATGAATTTATTGTGCTTATTGAAAAACCAAAGGACAATAACCCCAAGGGGTTGGCCTGATGGCAAGGCCTTAGGTCTTGGGGTTGTGCTCCCTCTAAGATTCAGGGATCAAAACCTCTTAGGTGCTAACACAATTCCTCAGGGCCATCGTACAGGGGGAAAACTCTTGAATTAATAGTGTTGCGTTTGCGGGAAACTCTTTGCCGAGGGCCTGTGCACCCCTAGGGATTAGTTGGACTTTGATTCGGACACTCCAGTGCAAAAAAAAAAAAAAAAAAAAAAAAAAAAAAAAAAAAAAACCTAATGACAAAATGAAGATGATTTTGGACTATTTATATTTGATGTTGACCCAATAAAATGCAGTTCCTGGACATCACAAAAACTTCAGAAATAAGGAAGTAGAATAAATTTGGTGTGATGGATCAGACAGGTGTGCATTTGGGGGTTGTGACTCAAAACCTGGCTGAGGTTTTTTAATTCTTCCAAATTTTGGGTAACTTGGTAAGAAAGCTGAAAATTGTCACAGGTTTGCCGAGTCAAGTTAAAACTGAGCCAAGTTGTTGCTAATTCATCATTTCCTTTTTTGGATGAGATGTTAACCGAAAGTAAGAGATACTTTTGTTCTTTTAAAGAACAGCAATCTTGAGGTTAACAAATCGTCGTATCAAGTTGTTCAGTCAATTTAGATTACTGATTCCACTCTTTTTGGCCAACTTGAATTTTTAACTTTTACCATATAATACATGCATAACTTTATTGACTTCCGATCCTTTATGATTGATAACAGCATAAACAAGTTGTTGCTGTCTATTCAATGCATTTATTTTTTACTGTTTGACTTTTTGGTGTTTCGTTTATTACCAATGGTTGGTGTTTCGACAGCATAAACAAGTTGTTGCTGTCTATTCAATGCATTTATTTTTAACTGTTTTTTTTTGGTGTTTCTTTTATTACCAATGGTTGGTGTTTCGATCATTACCAATGGTTGGTGTTTTGGATGGCTATGTTTCTTCATATCTGCATTTGGCTTTCTGTAGGTTCGACTATTCGACAGTGTGCACTATCTGAAAGCATTTGGAGTGGGAGATGTATGGGTGGCAGTTGGGTGGAGTAGTGATGTTCTTCCTGCTGCCAAACGCATGTCAAATGTCTCAGTAATTGTTCCAAAATCTGGAGCTAGTTTGTGGGCAGATCTGTGGGTACGTCTAGAATCATCTACCATAAAAATCTTACGTGATTTCTAAGTTGATTTGTCTGAATGGAAAAACTAGATATGGTATTTTAACTCTCATACACGCTGTTTTGCATATGTGGGGTATGGAGATATTGAAACATTCTCACCTTGAAGGTTGTATGATAACAATTATATATTAGTAATATCCTAAATGTAGAAGTTTCTGCAAGATTGTGGATATTAGGATCAAGGAGAGGATAAAAGTTCCTAGTTGAGTGGGGGGGATGCTGTCTGTCCATGTTGTCCCAACCTCTGATTTTGTTGTTCTTCATATTAAACGTATACCTGGTTTTTTTAGGACATTGGAGTTAATAAATAAATAAAAGGTCAGAGTAGATACAAAACATAATATCTGGGCCTAGATCAAGCTACCTGCTAGTATTGGATCTCTGTTTACCAGGTTAAACCTTAAGACTGTCACGGAGATTCTTTCCCTGAACCATGGGATTGTTTAGTTGTCTATTTATTATTCCAATTCTTGATAGGATACAAGTGATATCATCACTATTATTTGGGTCAACTTATTAAAATTTGATTGGTTTTTATGTGTGTGAAAATGAATATCCTGCGTTTTCGGGTGTTGTATTCAAATCTGCGTTGATTGTGATTCTATACTTGGTACATAAATTAAAGTTGAAAGGTGAATGCTTTTCCCCTAGAGAAATTATCATTTCCTTTCATGTTTGCAGGCAATTCCAGCTGCTTCAAGATTAACTACAAATCAAAATAAAATTGGGGGACGAGTAAGGGGGCCATCTCCGCTGGTGGAACAATGGATAGAGTTCTGTTTGCAGGCTGGTAGGGCAGTGCCTTTCCAACAAGAGGTAATCCCAGGTGCATCTCCCTCTGCCCTTGAGAGTGACCGCGCCAGTGCCGGTGCCCGTGCCTGTGTTGAAGAAGAAGAGTCTAAAGAGCTTACAACAGCCAAGAAGGGCAAGCCAAAGCTAGACACAAATCTCATTAATGGAGTACCCCCACCTGAGATTTTGGATCAGTGTGAGTTTCTGGTGCCATTATCAGATGCTGCATTGGCTGATTATCAGTGGTTAATTGCTAGTATGCAGAAGCCTCACCTTCATCATAATGGTTTGATTCATAGAATGCAGCATTTTATCTTTTCTATCATTCAAACTCTATGGCTGAAGAAGATGCGCAGTCAAAGCTAACATCTTGAGAGATTACCTGGTTGTTGTATTACGAAAGCTCTGATGCACACCACCGTTTATACCTAAACTTTAGCTGTTATTAAGAAAGATCATTTTAGCAGAGCTTAGAACGGGTATTAACGAGGCTTTGGGAGGCTAAATGGTAAATTCAGGTGTAATTTCTTAACATGTGTGTGGTAGTCTCTTATGGTGAAATGTATTATGTGGATATATGTCCTTTGCAAGCAGCTTCAACCACCCAGCTGACTAACTCTATATAACTTCTCTTAACAGTATAAAAGATCCTGTCCTGGCATTTGAGGAAGTCCTGGCTTGAGAATGTGAGCTGGGCGGCTTATTTTAGTTTCTAATGAGTTTTTGAAAGAGGCCTATTGATTATTATAACTAGTTTTAATATAATTTATTCACTCCAATATACTAACTCTTATAATAGTTATTTTAATAAAATTTGTCTAAGTTAGTTACATAAGGAGAGTTTTAAGAGGTTCTTCAAACAGTTTGTGTAGATAGATAGATAAAATAAATAATAATATTAGTGCACATGGATGAAAAAATAATTAGATAAAATAAAGATTGTAATTTTTTTGTATTCAGAGGAGTGAAAAATAAAGAATAACATCAAAGTTGTTCATAAGTTAAAAAATTTATATTTATGCACTCTATATAAGAGTGACATGAGTTTAACTAGTGTGTCATTTGAAGCTTTTATTTACACATCACAACATCTTTCAATTATTTATTTATTTATTTTTAATTATTGTTTTGTTCTCTAATCCAAGCAAATTACTCTTAACCCTAACACTATGTTTGGATTGAGTGATTTAAAGAGAAGAGAAAAGAAAAGAAATGAAATAGAGATATATGTATTTCTCTTATTTGAATAAGTAGAGAGAAATTGGGAGAAATGGAGAGAAACCTATTTCTCTGATAACTCTCATTTCCAATCTTCCCAAAAGTAGAGAGATTGGGAGAGAAAAGAAACCAATAGATTCTCAAGTTTTCATAATATCAATTTTGCCCCTTTAAAAATAAAAGAAATAAAATGATTGACACCCATGTCTTTAAAGGTTTTTCATATCTAGTAAAAGGTTATTTTGATAATATAACATAAATTTTTTTTTTTCTTATGAAATTTAATCAAACAAGAAGGAGAGAAATCACAATCTTTTCTTTTCTTTTATATCTTTGTTATCTAAATAAGGAGAGAAATCACAATTATTTCTTTTTCCTTTTTTTCTCTTATAACTTAAGTAATCATTTTTTTTCTTTTCTTTCATAGATTCCCAAACATAGTGTAAAACCTAATATCTCAGTACACACCACCTAACACTACCCCCCCTCTCTGTCTCTCTCTCTGTCTCAAAGTACTTACCACCAGGCACCACTAGTCATTGCTATGACCTCTTTCCTTCTCTACTGTCTCTTCCAGCCTCGTCGACTCTTCTCCTTAGCTCGTCGCCTCTCTTCAGGACCTTCCCTCTACTGCCATCCCATATTCACTTCCTCTACCTCTGCCAACACTGACCTAGACCAGCCTTCTTCTTTCCCAGTCACCTTCTTTCTTCTTATTCCTTCTTCCTATTCCCCTCATTAGCCTTCTTTTTCTTCTTTTTAGGGTTGCAAAGTCGGTGGAATAATTGGGACTTCTCAATGTCTTCTTCTAGGGTTTCAAGGTTGGTGGAATGGGGCGGTAAAATTGGAAAGAGGGCTACGACGAGAGGGGAAGAAGGCAGAGGAAGTGTGTTGGCACCATAAATTTGCATTTTATTATTATTTATTATATATAATTGCAGGACATGTGGCATTCTCCTATTCATTTGGAAGTTATGGGAAGTTATGAAACGTGAAAAGATGATGAAGAACAAAGTGGAGAACATGAAGCATGAAGTAGAGGTTAAAGGAAGTTATGGAAGATCATGGAATATGAAATGGAGGAGATGGAAGAGTAGGTAGTTTTAGGTAGTTTTTTTTCCTACAAATATTTGCCTATAAATAGCCATTCATGGCTACATTGTGAAGATATTCAGAATTCAAATCAAAGACAATTGATTTCAATATTTTTTGTTATTTTCCTTATCTGAAGAGTAGTCATAAATTTATATTTCGAAGCATTTATGTTCAGCATTTACTTTTCAAAGCATTTTATGCACTTCCTTTTCGAAGCATAGGAGTATAAGTAAGTAATTATTATTTTGATTGTTCACTCAATCGTCTTTCTCCGTCTCCCTCATTCTTCTTTTAATTTTTCTTTTCTCTACACTTGACAATTTTGAAGTCCTCTTTGTTGAGGCAAAAGAATTGTCAATGCAATCGCTTGATAATTGGCTTGAATTTAATCTGTAAGGATTTTTCAATCCTTGCTGGCACGCTCGCATTTATGGTATTTTTCTTCGTAGGAAAAATAAGCCAACAATTTTTGGCATGCTTGGTGGGACGTCAAGTGTAAGAAATGAAAAATGAATTGAATTTGTCCATTTCAAATAGCCTAAATGAAATCTATTGGCGTAAACAAAAAATTTTGGATCTTCAAGGAGAGATTTATTTTCTTGATGAAATAAACTTTCATCCCTTACAATATTATTTGGTGGAAGAAAAAAAGACAACATTTAATTAGAGAAATTTATCGACTTGATATGGAAATTCCCCAATTGAATGATGAGTTATCAACTCTGACTACTAAGTCTTTAGCTGAGGCTTTAATGGCCGGAATTGGTGAATTTTTTCAGAATTTTTCCATGGTTAAAAATAGCAAAAGCAAAGAGTTGATTTCATCAATGGCTCGGGGGGTTCAAGAGCCCGTTTTTAAAGAGCCAAATTATGAAATTAACATAACAAAAACGCATGTTCTTGAGCTAAATTTGGCTAAGAATGATGTTCCATGTATAGCTTGGGAGGTCCAAAAACCAACTTTTAGAGAGTCAAGTCATGAAAATAACATATCTATGGGTGATTTTCATAAGCCATTAATGGCTAACATGGAAAAACAGCCCACTTTGCCAAATAATTATGAAAATCAATTCGGTGAAAGTCATGTTTTTAAAACAAACATGGTCAAGAATAATGAACAAGCCACTGTTCATGAATTCAAAATTTTTGACATTTTTCAAAGTGTCAAAAAGCATGAATTTTCATGGTCACACTGTACCATGACTTTTGTTGTTCGAAATCCATTTTGGATTTGTGGATCACATCAAACGTTGACTTTGATGAAATGGCCAACAAATAATATTTCGTTATTGTGATATAGTGGGCCAAAAATATGGTTATTAGTTGATTCATAAAACCATCACCATTTGGTTTTGTGGTTACCTTCGAAGCATGTTATTCATTGAAATATCATTTTATAGCCGTTAATGGCTAGTTAAAATGCCAAACTAATTTCATAGTAATCCAACTCTTTGGATTTGGTTCGAAGAGATGTCGTGAGCACTTTCGAAGGACGACTTTGATCCTTTAGTAACATATGTGACTTTCGAATGGTGGTTTTGTCAAACACCTTCGAAATGTAACATGGGACGAGAAAACTTTCGAAATGCGTATCTCCCTTCAAATATATGTAAAATGACAATTAATTAATTGTCGAATAATGCCTATTTTTGGCATGATAATTAGTGGTTTTATTGACAACCATTTTTATAGCCATTTGTTACATAAAAATGTAACCAGTATTCTAAAAAAGTTGGTTCAAAGGACAACGGTTTTCGTTTCTTTGGAGAATTAATAATTGGTTCAAAGTATAAAATTAATATTTTCATTAATTATGTGTGAACAAGAACATACAAAATTTGAATAACCACAATGCTGGCCAAAAGTTGCTTGGAAAGCCCTTTTGCCATAATTTTGTAAGCTTCGAAGCACTCCATCTTGCATCAACAATAGCTTCGAAGAAACAATATTGGTGGTTGTGAACCTTCGAAGCTTTGCCGAGTATTTCCAAAGATGTAATTCGTCCTTTGTCGGCACCTTCGACCTTCGAAGGATGATTTTGGTCCTTTATACCACCTTCGAAGCTGGTTATTTAGCGTGTGTAATAGCTTGTTAAGATGAATCATTGGCTTTGCCTTGAAAATATGAGGTTCTAAATGATTCTAAGTGCAAGCAACATCAACCTACTTTAAAGGTTCTAAGTTTTCTAAGTGTTTGAAGTACGAGTAAAATAAGATTGTTTAATTTCCTTCAACGGATTGATGCCGATTCAAAGTAAATATATAATATCCCTTCAAGGCATATATATATATATATATATTATAATTTGAGATATCTAGTCATAATTTTATGGTCATTTGAAGCACTTTATTGGTACTATTGTATCATTCGAAGCATTTTATTGATGCTATTATATCATTCGAAGCACTTCGTTGATATTATTTGAAGCACTTTGTTGCTTAGATTAGTCATGTGCTTGGTTCGGCCTTCAAAAATTCAAGTAAACATCATTTTTAAGGGCAGTGGGGGGTAATGTTGGCACCATAAATCTGTATTTTATTATTATTTATTATTTATATAATTGTAGGACATGTGACATCCTCCTACTCATTTGGAGGTTATGGAAAGTTATGAAATGTGAAGAGATGATGGAGAGCAAAGTGGAGAACATGGAGCATGAAGTAGATTTTAAAGGAAGTTATGGAAGATCATGGAATATGAAATGGAGGATATGGAAGAGTAGGTAGTTTTAGGTAGTTTTTTTTCGTACAAATGTTTGCCTATAAATAGCCATTCATGGCTACATTGTAAAGAGATCCAAAATTCAAATCAAAGATAATTGATTTCAATATTTCTTGTCATTTTCCTTATCTTAAAAGTAGTTTAACATAGATTTATATTTCGAAGCATTTATGTTCAGCATTTTCGTTTCAAAGCATTTTATACACTTCCTTTTTGAAGCATATGAGTAGAGGTAAGTAATGATTACTTTGATTGTTCACTCAATCGTCTTTCTCCATCTCCCTCATTCTTCTTTTACTTTTTCTTTTCTCTATACTTGGCAATTTTAAGTCCTCTTTATTGAGGCAAAAGAATCGTCAACACAATCGCTTGATAATTGGATTGAATTTAATCTGTAAGGACTTTTCAATTCTTGCTGGCACGCTCGCATTTATGGTATTTTCCTTCGTAGGAAAAATAAGCCAACAAAGTGTTGATAGGAGGGGAAGAAAGGGATGAAAGAAGGATTGCGATGAGAATGAGAGGCGACTATGGAAGGGGTGGCATGTAGTGATGGTGGTGGCGATGGCAATGTTCACACATTGGCCTTGCATAATAGCCACTAAAATATGTGGCACTAACTAGACACTTCAATTAGTTTGCCAAAGCACCCCCTTTTCAGAAGGAAAGTGAGCTCCGATTTGAGGCCCAAAAGTGACAAACAACAAACAAAATTGATTTATAAGCAAAAATGAATGTCAACAAAAGACAAGAAAATGACACATTTTATTACAATCTAGATGTCAATTACAATGCACAAATGCTTACGAAACACAACCTAACACAACCCTAAAGTGTGAAATCCCATATCTTTTAATATTTTAGTGGTGATTTATTTTATTTTAGACAATAGTTTGGTAGTAAAATTTTAGATAAGAACCTAACTTATTTCCTTATATTTATTTTATATCTTTTATCTCCATCTCATTATTAATTTACATAATTTACATCAAGTGCAAAACATATAAATATTTACAACAAAAGTGCAAAAGTAACTTTTTCAAAAAGTAGACAAAACATAAGCAAAATTGGAAAAGTCAACAAAAAGTCAACTCTCGGGAAATGAAAAAGTTCAACAAAAGTCAACACCCAACCCCACCCAAAAATCTTCCAAATATTGAGACAAACTTACCTCAAGTGTTGAAAATGAGAAAAGAAGCCCCGAAATCAAAAATTTAATCGTTCAAAGTGCTTAAAATCGAATGTTTTCCGAAAACAACTTGCGTGGGGGGCGTTGGAAAACGCGTATAAGCTCAGATCTGAAGAGGAAAATGGTTTGGGGAGGTGGAGAAGAAGTTTTCGCAGCTGTGGTTGTGAGCTCGAAGTCATTGGGCAAGAGAATATAAAGAAAATGAGGTGAAAAGACAAAATTGCCCCGCGGATTTTGGGCAGGTGGCCGGCCGGCCACCTTTTTTGGCTGGCCGGCCATTTACTTTTGAAAACTGGCCGGTGGCCTCCCCTGGGGAAGATAACTGGCCGGTGGTGATCCCTACATGCCCACCTAGCTCTCTGCAAATTTTGAGGAAAATTGGAGTTCCCGGAACCTGAAAAAGTTCAAGAAAAGTGCACTTCCGGTCGCGAAATCGCCCCGCCGGGACGTCAGCTCCAATTTCTGACATGTGTCTCATCATCATTCATCGGAATCAAAGTCTGTCCTTTTTGAATGTGTTGTAATCTCTCCGGGAAGTGAACCGGAGGCCGCAATCGAGTCGCCTCCGCCAAAATGCGCGTTTCCTTGCTCGTTATTTCGCAACAAACGGACGCCCTGATTTATGCTCGTTTTGCATTGTTGTGCACATAACCTGCATTCTCATGAACATACTTGCATTGTCATGCATGTTTTCTTGATATTATCGTACCTCTGTGCTTGAGCATGCGTCGTCACGCACGTTCCCTTCTCGCATTGCGATGCATTCGCTCGCCGGCACTGCGTGTGTCAAACTATCAGAATCACATTGAATATATGTTGTTAGCATATTGTTCTTGTTGAATCTCTCTTTTTGCAGGCACGATATTGTATGTACGGTTCATTTGAGGCTGGTGCGACCAGACGAATCGCGCAGGTATCGTATCTTCTCCGTGTGAGACGCGACGAGAATTGAATAATTCTCTGCACTCTTAACTGCATGAAATGTAGTTGTTGCTTTGCATTCTTGCTTAAAACTTTTGCATCTATTTGCGAATACTTGCTTCATTACAGCTTGCTGCATTTGCATGATCATCTGTCTCCGTGCATATCGCTTTGCATTTTGCCCCCTTGCCTGCGGGCACGCCTGCGGGCATATCTCTGTTCGCCTTGTTTGATTGTCTAAGTCTTCGGCCTTGTCAAAAATGGGTCGTCTCTAGGCTTTGACATTCACTCCCGTCACTTGTGACTTCCGAGTTCTGTCAAAGAGGGGCAACTGTAGACACCCCATTTTTGACCGACCTTAAGACTCAGACGTCACCGATTGAGCGCTCGGTGATGTTGCATTTTGTGCTCGTTCAGAAGTCTCAGAGTCGCGGCCGTGAGCCCTGCCTCCGGACTTCCGAACCCTCTTCTGTACCTTGCCTCGGTTTGCGAACCAGACTCGATTTTCTCTGTTTCTTTTCCTGAGGGGAGGGAGAGGTCCTGTAGACCATCTCTCAGTGGCCGTGGGCTACATTTCGTGGCCGTAGGCCATTTTGCCCATTTCGGAACCCGGTTCCCGGTTTTCGGAGCCGTCAGGCCGTGTGCCTCGGTTCGGGACCGCCTAACCATCTCCGACTGCTCCGGTTTTTGGCATGCATCTCATTTACTCCCTTTTGAGGGACACTGAGGCCTGAGAGACCCACTTCGTGGTCGAATGCCACTTTCGGTGCTTAACAACCTATTTTCGGGACCCCGAACTGCGCATTCTGGCCCCCGAGCATTCATTTTGCATCGGTTTTCGTTCATTTTTGGCAGGTACCTCTGTTTTATCACCAGGAAGGTCACTGAAGGGTGGGAGGCCAGAAATTGTCTCAGCAACCAGTTATATTCTTCCGGCGCCCTCCGACGCCCGTTTTTCTCACTTCCGAGCCAATGTTGACCACCCTAGGGCCTTTTTCTTCAAGCCCAAACCACATATTTGTGTTGTACACACATGAGAGGACCCTAAAAGTCTATGGCCGGCCAGTAATTCCTTTTGCCACTTTTGAACCCCTTTGAAAAGTGGCTTGTAGTCTCTCCTGTTTTACAGTTGCCAGTTTTGAACCACAGGGTTGTGATGAGAAGACCTGGGAGGACACCAATATTGGATGGCCGGCCAAAAATTCTTTTGGACCATTTTGCCCCTTGGCCGACCGGCCATAGGGGGTGGCCGGCCGGCCACCTGCAGCTTTGATACCTAGCCGGCCAGCTTCCTTACACTGAGTACATTACAGCTGTGCATTGTTTTCCCTCCAAAAACTGCATCCGGAGGGAATTCTTTTTGGAGGGAAAATTGATGCCATTTCCCTCCACTTTTTTCCCTCCATTTTTGCCCCATTCTTGTCCATATAGCTGGCCTCCCAGCTCTAAAGAAAAGGTTGGAAAATTGCTCTCAAGCTCATACACACATATCTATCTCTATTGCTCTCAAAATTCCAAGTTCGACACCACTCTCTTCATTACCACCTAGCACCACCATCACTACTCCATTCCAGCAGTAAGGAGAGGTTTTTCAGAGGCTTAGAGGCATCATTCCTTGGTCCAAAAGGCAGCAAAGAAGTGGGCTTCAAGGGTAAGACCATTTTCCCTCTTTTGTAGCTCATTTTTGCCACATCTTTCTAGCCTATTTGCTTACTGTTTTGGGCTCCGACCCTAACTGAAAGGGTCATTTTTTTGAGCCATTCTTCATGTTTATTTAAGGGTTCAACACTGTTTGAGACCCCCATTTGGTACTTGCTTCAATACCCTCTTGTATGCCATTATTTTGCATGGTATTTCTAGCCTATGTGTGGTCCGTTTCGAGGCATGATATAAACTGTAAGTTGGCTTATTTTGAGCCCCTCTACAACATTGTAGAAGGGCTCAACACTGTTGGGGGCCTCCATGTAGCACTTACCATTATACCCCTCTTTGGCCCCCATTTTTGCATGCTTTGTTAGCCTACCTTTCTTCTGTTTTTAAGCCATGATCAGAACTGAAAGTGGCCATATTTTGACCCCTTTGTCATGTTTCATTAAGGGTCTTTGGCTATTTGATGAATGTTTTGTGTACTTCATGTTATACCCTCTTATGGCCTTAATCTTGCATTGCATTTTGAGCATGTTTGCATATTGATTTGGAGACTGTCATAAACTGTAAATGTTCATATTTTTGGTCCCTCTTCAGCGTTGTAGAAGGGTATTTTTATTTTTGGGCTTTGCATCTACCACTTGCTTCATTACCTCTCTTGGCCCCCCCATTTTTGTATGCCATTTTAGACCTACTTGTGATTGCTGTTTGGCCATGTTTTGTACTGTAAAGATGCTTATTTTGGGGCTGCCTTGCTTCTTCTTTTTCACTCCATGTCCAGATTATGCATGTTTAGTATAGCTGTAGGCCATTTCATGTACCTAGTTTTGCATTTCGGGAGAGATTCCGTGCATCGGGTGTCATTTCGCCTCGTTTCGGGGCTGTTTTGGCCCCTCGTTTTGCCACTGATTTTTGCATGTTAGCATACCATATTCCATGTCTTTGTCGTGTCTCATTAGAGTGGCATTTCGATGCCTGAGGGCCCGTCCTCGGTTTGCGTGCACGCATGCACGCATTTCGAGATGTCTTGTTTTCATCTGATGGCCTCCTATGTGAGTGTGGCTGAGGCTCTCTCATGTTGGTGTAAGCCCACTATTGCATTGTGTATGCCATTTCATCCATAGCATTGTGTATGCTCGGTTGTGTATTACCTCGTGCAGCGTATATGCCATTCCATAACATTGTGTATGTTAGGATTGTATCTTAGTTGCATTTCACGCATATCATGCATATTGCATCGTGTTCGGGATAGGAGTTAGCCCGGGCACGGGAAACGAGGTACGTTCCGTACTCCGAGTGACGGAACGTGTCTCAATTCCCAAGTCACCGACACTTCGGATTATCCATGATGGAGTTAGGTTTTGTTGTAGTGTTCATATGCATTCATTCTATATTGAGTTGTGCAATTCGGCTCCTCGGCCATCATGCACCGAGATACGTGATTGGTGGCACGAGGATCGAGGCATGCATACATTTGTGAAAATACATTGCTATGCCCCTTTCCTGCTCTTTGTTGCAGCAAAATCAAGAATCAGCAGTCTTCCGAGGCTTGGCGCGCTTTTCAAGAATCATTGCAAAATAGAGGCTAATTGGGGCATTCCAGTGGATTTCCGCGCAAGGCAACCCGCACATGCATCATTCATCACCCGGAGCGGAATCAAGGCAGTCCCTGGCTTGCATGCCAGTTTTACAGCTTTCTTAGTTAATTTGTTAATTAATTAGGAATTTGTACATTATTTGGACTGTATTATTTGGACTGTACTATTCTTTCATTTGGGACTGTATTATTTATTTGGACCCTCTGCGCGAGAGCATAATTGTAATAAGTGTGGGTGAGTGTGATGTATGTCTTCCAACCCCACGTCTTTCTTCCCTTTTATTTACCTGCTTATGATGGTTAGATTAGGGCATATTTCAATTAGCATACAGTATGACAGCATGTTTGCATCATTCATCTGTTTTGCACGCACCGGGCTCGGCGCATCATACAAACCGCATTTGTATTTCAATTCCAAATTGAATACGTGTTAGTTGTAGCATTCCATATGCCATGTTTAGAATAGCCGAGCCTGCTATAGTTGCATCTTTGCATGTGTTGCATTAGGCATTTCTGTATATTTAGGATCATGCATGATTTCTAATGAGCTTCTGTTTTGGCTTGGAGTACTCGGTGAGTTTTATGCTTTAGCATCCTTGCATGAGTGTGAGTGACTGCCATGATAGCATGCTTGCCATGAGGCTATTTGCTTATGTGATATAACTGCCTGAATGCCTGTGGGTGAAGGTTGGGTTATTTGAATTGGGACAATGCATTGATTGTTTGTTTCAAGCCCACTAGATAGTGGCAAAACCATTGTTTTCTAAGCCCACCCGAGGGTGGCAAATCCATGTCTTAGCCTACCTGCGGGTAGCACCATCAAACCATTTTCAAACAAACAAACACGAAATGTTTTGTTCCAATTCAGGCGACTCAGTCTATACTTGTGTGCTGTGCGTATCACATAGTAACCTAGGCTAATAACTGGAATAAGAACGCACAATGTTTTCAAAATAAGATATCATGGTTAGTAGAGGCCGGTCTTTGACCGGGTGAGCGGGGGTGCTCACGAAGTGACCTTCCCCAATCGTACCCAAGTTCCCGAGCCGAGGCAACTTTGGTGATGACGGACACGTGGCCTTTGGCACCGAGTCAGGGTTTCCTAAATTTCCTATTAAAAAATATTTAGGTGGCGACTTTGTATCTGGCAAAGCAGTCCATGTTTGGCACTTCTTTCAAAAAATCTGTTTTCAAAATCGATTTGCCGGATTTGGACTCTTTGGTTCAAGATTAAGAACCGTGACATTTGAGTCCTTGAACTGTAGTGACCCCAATATGAACGGAACGGGACTTAACCCTCCCGAGGCGTTCGGGGACGTCTACAATAAGCCTCAACTCGGAGTCGCCAAAACCAATAGGCTTCACAAAAAAGTTCTTCAAAAGCAAATCTCTAGGGTCGCTCCTCATGCTGATCACCTATATACATATAGGGAAAGTGGGTGAGTTAAAGCCCAATGAGTAATATCAGAGTAAAGTGGTTAATGAATGAGTTCCAAGCTTCCACAAAACATTCATAACATTATCATAATACATTTCAGAAACAATTAAAAGAGAGTGTTAGAAATATTGTATTTTGATGATTTTTTTCTATTTTGTTCTAATTCGGTTTTGATTTATTTGGAAGAGCAAAATAGATTGAATTCTTATAATTTATTCAATGATATTTTGATCCTTGTTTATACTAATCTTGCTATTTGGAGGTGCAAAATGAGGCTTAAACAGGTACCAAACTAGTGCACCAAAGCCGCAGCAGAGCATCAGAACATAAAAGGCCAAAACACTAGGGGGCGATCGACCGACCCTCAACCGACCGGACGACTGGGCGGTCGACCAGTTAAGGAAATTTTTGGTGATTGTCTTCTGTAGCTCTGGGCAAGCAAGAATGACCAGGCGGACATCTGGAAGGATGTTCGGGAGGACGACCGGCCAAGGCATTTTGGTCTAGTTCATTCCAGTTCAGCTCTGTTTAGCTCCAAATATCAGACCAGTAATATGCTCGACGACCGCGGATGACAACTTTGACGACTAGGACTTCATGGGACATCCGGATGGACATCCGGGCGAACAACCCACAGACATAGAACTTCATTTGGGACACCCTGGTGGACATCCATTGTGCAGAGAATTCATATATTAGTAAGAGATGCTGAGAAGAGAAAACAAAGGTTTTTCATTAGATGACCCATCATTCAACGGGCAAAACACACATGGATGTTAAGGAATATCTGAACATGGAATTATTTATCATCCACAACCATCACCAACCCATCTCTTCAACAGGAAGAAGAGAAGGGGCACTGTTAGAACAAACAGAGCACTCAACTCTGTGCAGAGAATTCATCTATCAGTAACAGATGTTGAGAAGAGAAAACAAAGGTTTTTCATTAGATGACCCATCATTCAACGGGAAAAACACACATGGATGTCAGGTAATATTTGAACATTGAATTATTTATCATCCTCAACCACCACCAACCCATTTCTTCAACAGAAAGAAGAGAATGGACACTGTTAGAACAAACAGAGTACTCAACCTTGTTATATACAGAGCTCTGAACAAGCAGCAAATAGCATAATAGAAATGGAGAGACATACAATGTGCTATATACATTTTGATTCTTCATCAATCACATACTTCTCACTCTCTCTTAGTATCTAAAGCTATCTTCTTTTGAGTTACTTATTCTTCTTCAGAAAATCAGTAACTGAGCTTTTAGTCTTAAGGATATATTCCTGTGAGAGGATTTACAGAAAACTCTGAGCTTCAATATTGTGTATCTATCTTTGAGAGATTATTTTTATAGTTTTCTTTGAAAGCAAAAAGACCTCCATTTCAATATTGTAAGAGTGTGGTACATTCAGTGTTTTTAACTCTTTGAGTGTAATTGAGAATCACCTAAGGAGTGTAAGGTTTTGGACTTGGAAAGTCTGTGTAAAATCTGTGAAGGATTGCTCCATTTGTGAAGATGTTGCTAGCACTCTTGTGAAGCTAGAAGTTAGTGGAAAATCTCGAGTAAAGCTTGAGGAGTAAATGTTGGCTTGGTTGAAGCTGAACCATTATAAATCTGTTTGCTTCCTCTTCCTTTATCTCTTTTATTTCATCTAGTGTTATAGCCATATCTAATATATACACCGTGTTAACACCTATCACTGATATAGCTATTATAGTTTTTATTGTTTTTGTGCTAACCATCAAATTTCCTTACTCACCTCATATAGCTATATGATATTCCTCTTTCATTAAGTGTTAAGAGTTATAATTGCTTACATATATCTAAATCATAATTTGTTAAAACAAACATCATTCACTGTATTTTAGTCAGTTATACTGCACTGCTATTTTGCTTAATCAATTATCAGTTGGACATTTCTCTTAATCATCTTATTTATATTTTGTCTTAGTTGTCTTCCATACTTCTCTGATATATCATTCTTGAGCCTAATCTTTATTGTTAAGTTATTATTTTCTTTTCATTATTGAACAACCTGCTGCTAGTAATAATTTTTATTGGGGTATTATTATTTGTTGAAACCTAATTCATCCCGCTTAGGTTGCTTTTTGGGTAACAGAGAGCTTATCAAAATATTCATAGATCAAACACATTATGTGGTACATCCATTAGAGCAAAATAGAACAACCATTTCTAGTCTTAAACAGATCAGAACAACCATATTAGGTTGTGAATATAACAGAGATCTCTATAGGGCAAGGAATATAAAAATGTCTCCCAATGGCTGTGACTCACTAAAGTATGCCACAATAGATTTAACAAAATAGGGAATACTCATTCATTCAAAACAAAATATAGTTTTTATAAAACATCTCATATCATAGCAGTTTTGAAACTACTTTTACGAACATAACTTTACAAAGATATTACTCATAGTTGGCTCGTACCGTTACTACTCCTCAACGGTTTCGACCTACATAATACAAGTGTAAACATTGATAAAAGGAAAACAAATAATTGAACTTATCTTCTCTTTTCTAATCAACATAATTTACATCGGTTTCTAGTTTTGCTAAATTCTTGATTAGACTTAATACATGCATGCATACGGATGTTCGAAGCGTTAACTGGGTAGAAAAGGAAAAATTTTGTTTCTAGCACGTGTGGAAAGGTTGAGGCACATGCAGTTATTTCAGAATCAAGAGCCCTATTTTGGGGTGCTAGCCGCACGTGCAAGGCTTGCAGCCGGATGTGCAGTTCTGGATAAAATGGTGCTATTAAAAAATTTTACAAGGTTTAAGCTTCCAACTCATAAATTTTAAGCTAGGGTTCATGCAAAACTCATCCCAAAACATGTAAATTCATTAATAAATATGAGAATATGATAAATTTTCAAATCATTTGCATCAAAACTTCTTTTACTTTCAAGATTCAAATCAAAATTTTCATGTACTATAATATTTTCCAAAACTCTACTCTCATTTTCTTCAAAACATGAAATTGAGGCTGTAAAACCTTTGAAGAAATGTGAGTTCTCATGCATCAAGGACTTCAAAAATCAAATCAAAATGAAGAAATTCTAAATTATTTTCCATAATTCTTTAACCTAATTCAATTTCTTCACTTTATTCTTCATTTATTCCATATTTCATCAAATTGATTCCAATGTCCTCTTGATGCTAGACGTAAGGAGGATTTACGACATAGATTAGGTTAGGAATCTTACCTAGAGTTTTTCAATGGTGAATTTCTTGACGAGTCCTTTGAATTTCTCCTTCCTTTATTTCTTCTCTTATCTTGGTCTTTCCTTGAGTTCTCCAGAAAAACAAAATGAGTTCCTTCTCTTTCTCTCAATCTCTAGAAAACTCTCAATCTTTCTCATTTAATTGAATAGGATTAGGTTAAGTCACTAATTACCTATTAACTTAATTAATCAATTATTAGTTCTAATTCATTATGTTTAATCTTTAGTTTAATTAATCTAATTAATCTCACTTAAGTCTTAATTTAATTATTCTTAATTTTCACTAATCTCACTTAATTTTCAATCATGCACCCATTAGACTCTACTCATTAGACTAAAACTATTAAGCTCCTCACTTAAGGATTTCTAAGACATCTCGATGTTCAATTTCTAATTTAAAACCAATCCTAACAAACATGTCACACACATATATTGCAAATAAAATAAGAGTACTTACATAAATGAATGCATGAATGTTATGAATGACTCAGTTATCACACAAAAGGGAGAGGTCGCATAAGTCCTATTTGTCAAATCTGTGGCATTTTTGGACATGCTACATTTGACTGTTGGCACATGATGGATACTCAATTTCAACCATCTCATCATTTTCAGTCATCATCTCATCCTTCCAAGTCTTTCTTGCTTCTGCATCTCCTTATCCCACTCTTGTGTCTTAGTCCTCTTCACCTCCTTGTTATCTTGACTCAGCTGCAACAGACCATATCACTAATGGTCTACAAAATCTGAGCATGTATCAGCCTTATTCTAGTCCTGAAAATGTCACCATCACTGCTGGAAATTTTACATTTAGTGGTGTTTAAAAAACGCTGCTATAGGTGTAAAAAACGCCGCTAATTCTTTTTGTGACGTTTAGTACCAAACGCCAAATATGCAACCGTCACTGTAGCATTATGACGCTTTAAAAACATCGCTAGATTAGTATAGGCGGACGCCGCTAAATGTAGTAAATAATAGTAAAATGACGTCATCCAGTATTTAGCGAGGTTTTAAAAATGCCGTGATAGATTTTTCCTAGTTTAAAAATATGACAATTGGCATTGTAGTGACGTTTTGGGAAAACGTCGTTATAGCTCCTCTTTTTTTTTTTTTTTTAGATTGTGTTAATTCTGTTAGATTTAACTAAAAATCATACATGTAATAAAGCTGAAAAATAGCAATAATATGGATAAAACTTTACTGCTATTTCAATATATTGACTAAATTTAAGCAAACGTTGCATGATTATTTCTAAATCATAATCAAACAACAAACACAACCAAACAATAAAAGGAAAAAATATATCAAACTCCAGATGTATGCAAGAGCGATCAGACTCGGGTTTGTGAAGTTCTCTCTGAACAACAACATTAACTCTTTAGGCAATTCAAAACACTTAAAGGTCAGTAAAAAAATAAACAATAAACAGTAATAATAATAACAAAAAAAAAAAAAAAAAACTCTACCCTTAGTATCTATAGAAATTAGAATGGGGGGACTACTACTAATATATGAACCTTGCTATCCTCCAAAACAAATTTGGATTTAATATATGAACATCCACTCAAGCTATAGAAATCAGAATTTAATATATGAACCTTGCTATTCTCCAAAACAAATTTAGATTTTCCTGAAAACATTTCCAATACCTCTTCACGCAAATTTCTAAAAACAATGCACTACTAAAGTTAGTTCGACAGTGACAAAACTACCTACCTCAATAAACCATTTGTAGAATCTTGCAGTATTATCAGTTGGCTCTCCATCTCCATAACTACAGTGACCAGTAGACACCCCATTTTTGACCGTCCTCAAGACTTGGACGTCACCGCTTGAACACTCAGTGATCATCCATGTTTGTGTTCGTCTTGAGTTCCCGGAAGTCTCGGCCACGTGCCTTGCCTCAGGATCTCTCGACTCGACCGTTTTGTGTCTGGTTTTGCACCAAACACTTGTGTTTTGCCTTGGAGGGGCAGGGAATGGCTTGTGGGCCGCCTCCACACTCCACCGGCCATGGCTTGAGGCCACCGGCTGTGTTTTGTTGCCACCGGCCAAATGTTTGGCCGATCGGCACTATAGATGGCCGGTCGGCTATCTTTCTTTAGTCAATTGCATTTTTGGCCGGCCGACTACTGTGCATCTGCTTTTGCAGATATTTTTGGGCAGCTGGCATACACTGTCACCCTCTCCATACACGTGTATGGAGGGATTTCCCTCTTGTTAGCTTCCTTTGGAAGCTTTGCAAGACACTTTGTCTATAAAAGAGAGGCTCTCGTCTCTTGTAAAGGGTTAGACATTTTTAGACAACATTTTCAGAGCTTGAGTTTTAGGGTTAGGGTTTGCATATATCCTTTGTCTCTATATCTCTCTCTCTCTCTTGTGTTTAGTGTGTGTTTAGTCCCATTTTTGTGCATAAACACCCACTATCACACCTTTTCTTAGGAGCTGAGGCCCTTGAGGGTTGTTTTGAAGTTTTAGAGCTGGTTTTGAGCTTGGAAAGGCAGTTGGACCACCATTTGTGAAGGAGGTCTTCAAGGGTAACAAACTTGCTCTTTTTACCCCATTTTTACAAAGCTTTTTAGCCTATCTTGCATCTGTTTTTGAGCTTAGCATATAACATATAAAAGTCTTGTTTTTGTGTGCTCTAAATAGTTTGTTAAGGGTGTTTTAAGCTTTGGGGTTGTTTGACCCCTCTTAAGGCTTGTTTGGCCCTTGTTTTGTGCCATTTTGGTTGAGCTCTGGGACCATTGTGTTTGGGCCTCCTCACCACTGAAATCTTGAGGGATTTCAGAGGTGTGGATGGTGCCTTGAGGCCCTAGGAAGGAGAGGGCCACCCCTCTCCTTGTTGTCCTTAAAAAGGGCCATTTTTGCCTCTTGAGGGAGCATCTAGCCTAAGTGTGTGTTGGCCTTGCCTTAGCTGATTTTCATGCTTATTATGTCATAATATGCCTCTGTTTTTAGTTGGTTTGGACACACTTTGCTTGTTTAGCATACATGTCTTGTAATGCCATATTGTAGCCTTAACATGCATCTAGGTTTTAACCCTTGTTCAAGCATGCTTTTGGCCTAGCTTTGTGAAGCTTTTGTACTTGTTTTGCCATGTTTAAGGTTTGTTTTTGGTTGTTTTGGTCAACCATAACATGTATTGCATAGCTCCTTTGCATTGTTAGCTTGTAGGCTTTAAGTATGTGGAGTGTTGAGCATGCATTGTTTGATTTATTTTAGTGGTTTGGCACCACTTATGGCATCATTTCAGTCCCTATGACATGCTTGTATGCTTGCCTTTGATGTTCCTTTGATGCCTTATGAGGTTATGCCTTATGCTCCATGTTTGGTCATTGTGCATGCTCTTGAATTTAAGTCATTTAGATGTCATCTAAGTGATCCTTAGGCTTTGTTTTAATATGCTAAAACTCTATTTTTAGTCATTTAATTCATGCCATGTTTGGTCTTGCTAAGTGTGGTCCCATGCCCTTTTAGCTTGCCTTGAGTTTTGGCCATGCTAGCATGCTTTGCTTGTGTTAATTGATAGGTTTGGCACCTCCATTTCATGCATATTCAGAGCTTTCAATGTATGCCATTAGTCCATGTTTGGTCTCTTTTAAGTGTGCTTAGAAGTTGCTCTTATGTGCTTAAGTGTTGGCCTATTAACATGTGCATGTGTGTGTGTGTGTGTGTGTGTGTTGGACCTCACTTCCATAGCATTGGCCACTGTTTTGGGCTTAGTATAAGGCTGTCCAATTAGTGTAAGTCCCTCCTTTGCATATTGTTGCATGCTCTCCTTGTATGTTGTTGCGTATTTGTGTATTGTTGCATGATTGAAGTTGCATGATTGAATGAAGTCACGTGTTTGCTTGCATGCTTGAACATCCACATTATGTCTTGCATACTTGTTGGTTGCATTGCTTCATGCCTTGTATGCCTTGTATGCTTCTTTGCATTTCTATGATTGCATGCTAGCTCACATGCCTAGGTTGCATCACATTGGCACGCATGCTTAACCTCTTGAATTGATTGTGATAGAAGTTAAGCCCCATTGGTTTGTTTATGTGCATTGCATTCCATATCAAGATGCACACTTGATTCTTTGGGCCATCATGCATGGAAATGCGTGATTGGTGGTCCGAGAATCGAGGCTCATCCTCTTTTGAGTCATATACATGATAAGGAGTGTGGTTGGTGCATACATTGCTTGAAATACATTGCCATGCTTTGCTTTGTCCTCTGCTGCTGTCAAACCAGTTTTTGCAGGAAGATTTGGCCGGCCGGCCATCTTTAGTGCCGACCGGACATCCATTGTTGGTCAATGGAGTATTTCGTGGCCGGTGACCATTATACATGGCCGGTGACCAATCCCTTCAGCCGGTGGTGTTCTAGAGCACTCAGAGGAGCAACCCTGAGACTTTTGCAGTCTTCAGAGTAGGACAGTCAAAGTAGAGGCATCTTGTGCATGGCAGTGATTTCCGAGCGGAATCGAGCGCGCACGCATTAGACCTTCTTCCTGAGGCCGTTGTTTATTGCTTAAATAAATTAGTTAATTTGCTTAGCTGATTTAAGTGGTCTGTAATATTTAATTAGCTTGTAGGTTAATTAAATTGTATTATTCTTTCGGTCCCTCTGAGCGAGGGCAAATTTGTAATAAGTGTGGGTGCGTGTGTGCAGTCTTCCAACCCCCACTTCTTTCTCCCTTTTACTTACTTGCTTTTGATGGTTAGTATTAGGGCATATTTACTTTAGCATACCTTATGCTATGCATGCGTGCATCATTCGTCAGTATTGCATGCACCGGGCTCGGTGCATCATGCTAACTGCATAAAGTATTTCAAATCTAACTTGAATATATGCTACTTGTGCATTTTCACATGTCATTTATAGACTAGCCGAGCCTACTCTAATGACATTCTGTATGCGTTGCATTAGGCATTTAAACATGGACTTGGATCATGCATGATTGCTAACATGTTCTTGTTTTGGCGCGGAGTACTAGGTGAGCTCTTTATGCTTTAGCATCTCACATGAGTGTGGATGATAACATGACAGCATGCTTACCATGCGGCTAGATGTTTATATGATATAAACTGCCTGAATGCCTGTGGGTGAAGGTTGGATTGTTTGAATTGGAATAATTCATTGAAATCCGTATTTTAGCCTACTTGCGAGTAGCAAATTCCAAAGCGTTTTCCAAACAAATGGATATGCAATGCTTTGTTCCAAATTAGGCGATCTGGTCTATACTTGTTTTGCTGTGCGCATAACATAGTAATTCTAGGCTAATAACCGGAACAAGAACGCATAAAGTTTTCAAAATAGGATATCACGGTTAGTAGAGGTCGATCTTCGGATCGGGCGAGAGGGGGTGCTCATAGCTGACCTTCCCCAATCGTACCCAAGTTCCCGAGCCAAGGCAACTTTGGTGATGACGGACACGTGGCCTTTGGCACCGAGTCAGGGTTTCCTAAATTCCCCCATAAAAAATATTTAGGTGGCGACTCTATATCTGGCAAAGCAGTCCATGTTTGGCACTTCTTTCAAAAATCTGTTTTCTCAAAATGATTTGCCGGATTTGGACTCTTTGGTTCAGATTGAGAACCGACAACCAAATCGAGTCTGAACTGTAACCCATGAGGTCCCTCGCGGGCTGGTTACACCAGCTCAAATGTAGATTAAATAAGAGCCTCACCTCCACAAAGTTCAATTTGTTAAAAAAATGTCATGCATTTCCAGATAAGAAAATTTACAAATCTATCTGACATTGCCAACATGAAAAATACCCAAGTCTCTTTCTTCAGTTTTTATTCATATTGATCATCGTCAGCAACATAATCATCCTAACTCAAGGGGAAAAAAAAGGGTGGTATCAAATAATCTAGTATTAGTAAATCCTCTTAAAAGATCAAATGAGAAGTAAATCCTCCGCAAGTTCAATTTTTGGATCGAACATGGTTTTCTGATGACAATCACAATAGTCTTAATTAATGGATAAGAAATGTAAACTTGAGGATAAAAGAACAGCATACTTGCATAAGAATTGATGCAGCAATCTGATGACTGATTCCAAGTTGGAAAAGGGAAAGCTTAAGTTCAGCCGTGAAATCCCTGAGTTCATCTAAAAAATAGAATGCATAAATAATATTTTTCAAGAACAAAACGGGAAAAAGAAACCTTGTTTAGCACAGTAATAACCAAATAAAAATTTGTTTACAGATATCCCTATTTCACCAAAACTTCACCAACTTGTTGAGCATGTTATTAGAAGGAGGGAAAAAAGTTTTGGCACCGTCCAATTGTGTAGAAGGAATGAAGGACAACTCATTGATTAAGCGACAAATTATATGTAAATGCAGTTACCTTCAAAGGCTCAGGGGTACCCTCTGCCACAGGAAGACCTGGACATCCAACAATCTCACACTATCCTTTTGAACATTAAAAATAGTTATTGGTCATGAACATGTTCCAAAAATATGAAAGACCTAAAATTATGCCAAAGCATGAATTATTGTGTTGGAAAATAGAATAAACTAAACACATACCAGAAGCAATGCATTGCGAGTGGCATCTTCTGTAGTAACATTACCAAATATTGTGGTTAAGCCTAAAACCTCCAGCTATGGACTTTGGAATGCCATGAAGATTGCCATGCTATCATTTGTACATCAATGAAAACATCAATCACACCTCACAAATGACACTTGATAGTCCCTGCATAGTTGCACATCATCCAGAGGTAAGTAAACCAAACCAAGGGAAATCATCACTTGTAATATTTAAGAAAAAAAGAAGACTATGTATAGCATTGAATCATGTAAATAAATGTTTTAATATTTGATTGGGGAACATCAAACCAAGGGAATCATCGCTTGTAATATTTAAAACCATCAAATTTTGAAATAAAATAGTAATGAATATAAACATAGAATAGTTCAACAATCAAGTCATCCAACAATGTAGAAGTAAAAATCAAGATTTCAAGACAACCAAAATAATAATTGTAGCAATTAATTTTTGAGATTTTATTAACATCTAAGAGTGTTAAAATTCAATGTCATCAATGAATGAGGTAATAAATAAAAAATTCATACATTATCAAGATGTTGTTAAGAGCATGTCTAGATAGATACACAGAAAACGAAATTAGAAAATTATTCAGAATATACAATCTAAGGTCAAGATTTTCTCACAAGTCCTCCCCTTATCATCTATCCCCACCCCCCACCCAACTCCCCCATCATTACAGCACTGTCACAAACCACCAACACTATAACCATACCTATTATTGTTGACAATTGAAGGCATTACAGAGGGAGTGAAAGCAATATTCCAAACCAGGTTTCTAGATCACAAACTTCGATATATACAACTTGTTAGGTATTTAATGAAGGCTACTTTCTATTGTCCTTTTCAATGGAGATAAAAGTCTCTTAACTACTATGAAAAAAAATATTTAAAAATTAAAAAGAAGCCGATGTTAAAACAATCAAATTCCTAGATCACAAACTTGGATATAAATTGTCCTTATGGTCCTTTTTTTCCAATGGTGCTTTTACCTTGTTAGTTCTTCTTCTTCTTATTCTTCTTTTTCTCTTTCTTTGAAAGGTGAATCTACATTTAATAAGAACAAGTATTTTAATTAATAAGGTCTTGTATTTTCAAAAAGGCTTTGATTGAATAATTGCTCACCTCCATGGATGCCTCTATTTGGGTTGAAAGTTAAGAAGACATGAAACTTCTTGTAGTCAAATTTTTTTTTTTTTTTGAATAATATATATAAACAGATTTTCTTTCCCGATCCAAAAATATATATATATATATATAAATAGATATATATATATATATATATATGCATGTATTGTAGGTTGGGTTTATGATTGAATCATACATCCATTTGAGGAGAGTATATAAGACTGCCAAAGAAAGATGATCCTGGTTTTTCCATGTGTGGACAAAATAAAATCTCTTGAAAGCTTTGATATTCACCACTGCAAATCGGAATTCACCTAGCCAATGTAAAAAAAAAAAAAAAAAAAAAAAAAAAAAAACCATAAATCTTGAGAGACTGCCTTTTGCATCTGAGAAATAGATATAAACTGTTTTTGTTGTTTTTTATTTTGTTTTTTGAAGTATATATATATAATTTCAAATCTCAACTCATAGTATTTATCTTTTGTAAGTTGGTTTTCACCAATAAAGTTTGGATCTTTTGCTGATCAAAAAATATAAAGCAAATTCAGAATTCATAAAATCTCAAAGTCTATTTTGAAGTTTGCAACCAAAGTCTGTGAAGAATTGGAAAAATACCTGTAAACGGTTCTTCCCTAGAACCCTGATACCAGAATGCTAAGGTGCTTTAATATCGCCAATTGAGAGAGATGAAATGAAAAGAAACAAAAAAGAGAGTGAGAAAGTGTGAGAGTGAAGACACTGAATGAAAGAAAGAAAGAAAAATGAAATTTGATAGACTGACAAAAGAAACAATAATCTTACAAATACAATAAACTTAAAAATGAAATTTGATAGATTGACAAAAGCAACAATAATGTTACAAATAATTTGATAGACTGAGAAAATCTGTTTATATATATTATTAAAAAAAAAAAAATTTGACTACAAGAAGTTTCATGTCTTCTTAACTTTCAACCCAAACAAAGGTGAATTATAAAGCAACCAAATGCCAAAAAGAAGTCTCCTCCATGCTCAAAATTAAGTATCAAATCCAATTGAAGACAATAAGATGCTTAAAATTTTAATTACTTTCTACCTTGTCTTGACAAATAGGCACAGGATTGTTAAATATAGGGAGAAAACCTCAAAAAGTCAAGCAATGCAAAGACCTCTAGAGTTCTAGGTCCAACTTGCTACAAGTGTAACAAACATATTATACCACAACTTTCCTCAAATTGAATAGAAATCTCAATTTCATTTTACACCAACAAAAGAAATTCGATAGTTTCAACAATACCCACAAATAAATTTTCCTAGCTCATTCACACCGATAGAATGTAAAAGTCTACAACAGATATTAGAATCACACACTCATAAAAAACAAACAGAACGAGTAGAAACATAAAGGTTATATTATGGTGGAGTAATGTGACTTCTAGTTATGTGATCAAAGTCATTTTACTGCAATCATATTATGTAAATGTTTGCAAGACATTTGAAAACTTGGGAGACAATGATGGAGAGGTGTGAAGCTAGCTACATCTAACAACAGTGCAATTGGAGTAGTCCTTGTAGACAATAGATGCAGAGGAAGAAATCATTCCTACTTGCAGGTGAGGTGTAGAGGTACTATTGTTATGTTAACTAGTCAGTTTTGCAAGCAATAAACAAGAATCTAGTGTTTTCTAATCTTT
Source organism: Camellia japonica (assembly GCA_030407325.1). Classification (NCBI taxonomy): domain Eukaryota; kingdom Viridiplantae; phylum Streptophyta; class Magnoliopsida; order Ericales; family Theaceae; genus Camellia; species Camellia japonica. Next base: position 102,596,726 of record JAPPVO010000017.1, on the reverse strand, counting down.
GCCATTGTTATTTTGATGTAAGTAGAGAATTAGGAATTGGGATTGTTGCATACAGTCCTCTGGTTTGCGCGCATCATACTTGCAATCTTCTATTTCCATAGTGAATTTATGTTTGTAGCTTTATGCTTAAAAAGTAATGCTTAACATCATGTTTCCTGTTTTGATCACATAGTTACATCAAAACTAAATAAAAAATTTCAACATCTTATTTTTTTTCTTTTTTTATTTTTATTGTGATGTAAGGTAAATGTGTAGAAGCATAATCTGTAACAATAAGATCACTACAACTCTTCTATAATTTTGTTGATTATTAAACAAGCTAAAAAAAATTAAATGTGAAGGGTAGAGTTTTAAAATTTTTACACCTATGATTAGTAATTGTTTAGAAGATAAAGCTATAAAAATAATTAAAAAATAAAGTGTATAGCATAGATTTTAGCCACATCAGAGTTTAGGATGTGGTCAACTGAATTTCTTCCTTCTGACATTGCTCTCTCTAATTTATAGGCCATTTGGGCTTCCTTTATTCAATATTAGTTGTGGAACAAGCATGAAGGATAATAGCCATGTTGAACAAGCATAAAGGATATGACAGGATCGTTTCAAATCAAATATCAAAACCATTCACAGGATTTTACAGGATTGATTTCAACAACCAAATCGACATTGCACCATCAATTCAACTTGAGAGAGAGAGAGAGAGAGAGAGAGAGAGAGAGAGAGAGAGAGAGAGAGAGAGTGAAGCTCACCGATCTGAATCGCTGAGATGAACTTCGATTTCGATTTCGAGAGAGGACTTCGAAATGGTTGAATCACCGATTTGAAATGATCTGAATCACCGATCTGAAATGATCTGAACTTCGATTTTGAGAGAGAACTTCGAACTTTGAAATGTTCAAAATCACCGATCTATTTCCCTGAGACCGATCTGAATCTATGAATCTAATTAGGGTTTAGACAGCAGAGAGAGAGAGATAGCTCACCGATCTGAATTGATTTTGAGATGAACTTCGATTTTGAGACAGTGGACCTCTGATGAACTTCAATTTTGAGACAGTGGAGTTTGAAATGCGCGCGCACACACACATACACACAGAGCGCTCGAGATTTGGACATTCAAAATAATGGTGAAAAGAGGAAGAGAGGGAGCGTGTGAGAGGTAACCCATTTGCAGGTGCTTATAAACGTCTTCTATTCATGAAACGACGCCGTTTTACTTAAAGAAAAATGCAACGTTTCTGAAAAAGTCGTTAAATATTATAAATAGTGACATTTTAAAAAACGCCGTTAAAAATACGCCACTACAACCCATAATTCTTGTAGTGCATTGGCAATGGTCAATCTATTCCCATTCATCATATAGGTAAGGGAATCTTACCGACACCTCATTTTCCTTTCAAACTTAATACAGTGTTACATTCTCTATCTATCTCTTCTAATCTTTTTTTAGTCCACCAACTTGCTAAGGATAACAATTATATTATCACTTTTGATGCCTCTCACTTTGTGATTCAGGACAAGTACTCGAAGAACATTCTTCACAAGGGTTCTAATACTGATAGTCATTACTTTTTCACTCACATACTATTGATGCTTCTCCACAAACATCATCACATGCTTCTTTGTCTCAGGCTTGTTTTCATGCTTCCTCAAATAAAACTATTTCTCCAGCTGTGTGGCATTATAGACTAGGCCACCCTTCTTCACAGAAGTTTGATAATCCAAAGAAGAGTATTTATTGTATTTCTTCAAAGCATAAAAACATTGATTCTTATACTGATTGCTGTGTGTCTAAAAGTCATAGATTACCTTTTCATTTGTTCAATTCCACTATAAATCAACCATTGTCATTGATACACGGTGATGTTTGGGGTCCTTTCAATAAATCAACTTCTGGCTTCAAATATTATGTATTGTTTGTAGATGATTTTAGCAGGTTTATTTGGTTATATCCCTTAGCCTATAAGAGTGAAGTTTTTCCAAATTTGTAGAACTTAAAGCCTATGTTGAGAAACAATTTTCTACTTCTCTTCAGGTGCATAGAACAGATGGTGACACTGAGTATTTTACTAAGAAAATGCTGCATTTTCTCACTTCTTATGGCATTATTCATCAATATTCCTGCCCTTACACTTCTCTTCAAAATGGTATTGCAGAAAGAAAGCACATGCATATAATTGAAACGCAATTGATTTAATTCATCATGCTTTTCTTCCTCCTTACTATTGGTTTGATGCAATTGGTACTGCTACCTTTTTGAATAATAGAATGCCCTCTTCTGTGCTCTCTAATAAATCCCCTTTTGAGGTTTTGTTTCAATATATTCCTAATCTGTCTTTGTTAAGAGTGTTTGGGTGCCAATGTTTTCCATGGCTTAAACCCTATGTTGACTCTAAATTGTAGCCTAGATCTCTCTCTTGTGTCCTTTTAGGTTATCATCCTTTTGTTAAGGGATATAGGTGCCTTGATACAACTGGCAGAGTCTATTTGTCAAGACATGTGATCTTTAATGAATATGTTTTTCCATTTTCTGTTCCTAACTCCTCTTTGTCTTCTTTTTCTTTATCTTTTATCTAATCTTTCTTTAGGTCTTCTCCTAAGCCACCTTCGACAGTGACACAACCAACAGTTGTCGCTTCATCTACTACCACATACCATCCTATCGCAGTTTTTCAGCCAGCTACAGGTCTAACATAACCCACATTGTCTTTTTCAACCCAGCAACAAGTGTCACAGCCTGCAGCACAGTTTGGTCCACAGCCTGGTCTGCAGCCTGCCCCACATCATGTTTCTTCCCAGTTTGTTGCACCTTTGCAGTCTACAGCTCAGACTTCTACAGCTCATGAGCCTGACTCTCTGCTCTATGCTACTTAGTCTCCTGCAGTTCAGTCTTCTGCACCTTAGTCCCCTGCACATCAGTTTGGTTCAATTCAGCCTTTTGCTTGTGTCATGTCAACCCATTCCCATTCAATCAATTTCAATTGCCTTGCCTCTCTTACCTCCTCCATTATCCAACAGACGTCATATGATGACAAGGTCTAAAACCAAGACAGCACCCTCTACCTCTGTTAGTATAGCTTCTCCATCTTTATTCCTAGATTCTGAGCCATCTACTTATAAGCAAGCTCTTTCTTCTCTTGTTTGGTTGAAAGCTATGTAAGACGAATATGGGGCCTTACAAAAACAACAGACCTGGTCTTCGGTTCCCTTGCCTCATGGTAAAAATGCCCTAGGTTGCAAATGGATCTTCAAGATTAAGAGGAATTCATATGGGGGCTACTGATCATTATAAAGCTCGATTAGTTGCTTAAGGGTATCTTCAGGAGGAGGGTGTGGATTTCCAAGAAACTTTCAGTCCAATTGCTGAGCGTTCCACCATTCGAGCGCTTCTCTATCTTTCTTTGCATAATCATTGGACTTTGAAGCAATTGGACATCTCCAAAGCATTTCTTCATGGCAAGCTTGAGGAGGAAGTTTATATGATCCAAGTTCCAACCCCCTAGGTTTGTTGAGTCTTCTCAGGCATCTCATGTATGCAGGATTCATAAAGCTCACTATGGGGTTAAACAGGCCCGTCGTGCATGGTACTCCACATTTTCAACTTTCTTTCTCTCTCAAGGGTTTCACAACAGTACTTGTCATTCATTCATATAACCCCTACTTCGATTGGTATTTTAGTGGTCTATGTGGATGACATACTCTTGATAGGAAGTGACACTTCTCATATTCAACATTTGGTTCAACAAATGCACTTAGCATTTTCAATGAAAGAATTGGGCAATTTGTCCTATTTTCTTGGCATTTCTTTCCAAACTACTGGGTCTCATTATTTCCTCTCTCAGCAAAAGTATGCCCAGGAAATCATTTGTGATATAAAATATAATTAAATTAAAATTAGAATAAAAGGTTAGGAATTACAATAAATAATTAAGAATTTATGATTAATTGTGTTTAATGAATTGATGTTAGAAATTATAAATTATGTGTAGGAGAGAAGAGAAAAAAAGAAAGAAAGAAAAGAGTTTCTAGTTTAAGGCCCATGATATTAAAATTTTATAAGATAAATGACATGTAATATTTTCATAGTAATTGGAGTCCTTCAACATTTTCACAAAGAAATTTCAATTTTTGAAACAGAAATTTCATTCAGAAATTTCAGCTCCACTGAAAAATTTTAGAAATTTCACAGAGAAATTTTAACTCATCACAGATAAATTTCACAAGTTGAAATGTCTTTAATAATATTATTGGAAGACCTTAACTAATAAGAAAAAAATAAATTGGACCTCTCCTATTACCAAAAGTTAGAGAGAGATGTTTTACTAATTTTTTCGAGAAAAAAAATACAAAAAATGTATAGGATTTGAGAGTATTATAGTCATTTTATATTTATAGTTAATGGAGTTAATAGTTGAACTTTGGTCCAAAATTACATGAAAATTTTCTGACTATATTTAAATTATAAGAGGGTAAAGTACTCAAATCTCAAATCAAAAAGGAATAAAATGAATTTTGTCCTATAATCTATATTGTGTCATATCAAATAGTAGATTGGTTTAAAAGATTTAAGTGAAATAATGAGCACGTAAAATTAACAATAGAATAAATATACACTGAATTGGGTCTTGTATGGATATTATTGTGCTATTTGTCATGGGGCTAACGGCTTATGTGGTGTAAATGGTGACTAACAAAAATAATATTGTTTGGTATATGCTATGCTTGTTATTCAAATGTCTACTTCCATAACCAGGATAACCAGGATCCCTAATTTCCTCAAGGTGACATTTGGCCGACATAATGTAACACAAAAATTAAAATTTAATATAAAATAAAATCATACAAATATTTTATAGAAAATCATATAACTTATGTAATTTTTTACAACAAAATATGATTTTTATTTGACAAATACTATTTATGATATAGTTTTTCTCTGAAAATTATCTTATTATAGATAAAAGATGGTAATATATGAATTTTTTTTATTTATAAAAATGACATCACAGCGAAATTTTTGGTGATATTTCAATATAAACTTGTTTATTTATTTATAATAAAGTTTTTCAATATTGACCCCATTTTGCATGAAGACATCACGTAAGGGACAAATCAAGAAACAAAAACAATCTCCATGGAAAAGATTAGTACAAAATAGCCTATTTAGTAGAGTGGTTGGAGCAGTTAGAGGAAGAATATTATTCTCTCTCTCTCTCTCTCTCTCTCTCTCTCTCTCTGTGGCTTTTTAGATAAGAAAGATGGTGTCTTAAGTAATCATCCCATGGACATGGTTAGTAGATCATTATCCTCCTCCCAAATCTAACCAAACCCTCTCAAACTTTTTTAATTTTCTTTTTCGCAGCAACAAGCAGCAAGCAACAATGAAGGAGAAGGAGAAGGAGAAGGAGAAGGGGAGAAAGCCATGGAGACCCTTGACAGCAAATTGCTGCTCAGTGGAAGAGCAGACAGTCTTTCGGAATTTTAGCCGGTGTAGGCCTTCAAGATCAGACTTGTCAAAGAATATAGGTCCATTGCCTTCATTTCGACGTTTATCCTTCTCAGATCTTAGTCGTTCATCATCGACATCCAGGATCAACGAAGATCTAGCACAGTCTTTTGGGTCAGATTTGTATGATTTTCAGCTGAGTGAGTTGCGTGCCATAACTCACAATTTCTCGAGCAACTTCTTGTTAGGAGAAGGTGGTTTTGGGAGAGTCCACAAAGGTTACATAGATGACAATTTAAGACAGGGTTTGAAGCCTCAGCCTGTTGCTGTTAAGCTTCTCGATATTGAAGGCTTACAAGGACATCGCGAATGGCTTGTAAGATAATACTAAATCCTCATGGTTGTTATTTATTTATTTATTTATTTCTTACGTACCTTAGAATATGATTATCATCTTCACTCGTTTATGCTTCAACCAGTTATGCCATTCCATGCACTGAAAATAAATGAAAAAAAAAAAGAAAATTTAATTGCTAACAAATAGAGGTCAAGTGAAAAAACTGTGTCCCCAAATACAATACATCCTCACCAGCACACGGTCACATGTCCCATTTTTACTCCATTGATTAGCAATTAATTTCAACATTTTTTATGCTTATGTTGTCCAGTCCATAAATATGTTTTTTTTTTTTTAATTTTATAAATATATCATCTATTTTTTTAAAGATAAATACGATAAAATTAAAAAAAAAGACGATTAAGATTGACCTAATTTTTCCATAATTGATATACATGGAAGGCGTCATAAAATGAACTGCTTAGATTATCGAAATGAGAGTCATGATAAGTTTCACAAGAGTCAAATTTTTTCAAATTTAAATTTGAACTTGAGAAAACCTAGCATAATTAATAGGAAGGTCTCACTAAGTTTATATTAATATGTGCGCTCAAAGTATTGGCCACCAAGTCTCTCCTGAGGGGAGATCTTGGGTTCCACTTTTAGGAATAAAATGGGAGGAAAAAGTTTTCTTACAAGGTGTATGGGTGTGAATTTTAACTCTCTCAAGATACTAATCTAACAATTAATCATTAATTTTCGCCAACCAAAAGAAATTTGTGGGCTCACAGTAGTTCTTGGAGAGGAATACCTTGCAGTAAATTGTTTTCTCTCTATCGCCATCACAATTTTTTATTATTATTTTATTTATTTATTTATTTTTTACATATAAACCCCATCTAGAATGATGGTAATACCATTCGTACCATTATAACTCACAAATGTTGAGTGTTTTTACTTGAATTCAAAGGAACTAGACATTTTTATACGGTAAAATGTATATATATATATATATATTTGTATAGCATTGTCCTAAATTTAATCATGGGAAATGAACTAATAATAATTACAAAAATAATAATAATAATAACAACTACAACATAAAAGCGGCTCCTTTATATAGAAACTCTATAAAAAATGATGTGTTAATAATATTTCGCAAAATATAAGTTGGTGTAATGATTTATTTTCTATAACATTGCTAACAAAATAAAAATATAGAATACATAGTAGTTTCATTTGACAGCTGATTGCAACCAGCTTATTTCTGTTTCTCATTCTTCGTTTTCATTGTCAAATAGACTAAATCAAGCTCACCAATAACTTTTGCTAGTGTTATTCCTATTCCTATCCGTAAAAGAACCTTCTAAATATGTAAGAAGGTGTTAGTAACATCATTTGGTAAAGACTTTTGATTGGGATATAAATGGTTCACCTGCACTCTTCCAGGTTTTTAAACAATCTAGATTTTGAAATATGTTAATGGGATCTATTTTGTGTTTCTAAATATTTTTGTAGATATTTTTTCTAGATCCACATATAGAATTTTTTTTATGTCCTGCCTTTTGTCTATTTTAGGGGAGGGTTCTCCTTGTCTTACCCATAACTATTGTTGGGGAAAAAACAAATAAATTAATTGAAGGAAGAATAATAAGCACAGCAATTTGAAATTATTTTGGTAGTAAAATTTAAAAGTTTCTCATTTTTGTCAATTTCAAGAACTGTATTTTGTAACAAGTTCTGAATATTGTTTGGTGAAGTTGTTTTGTGTGTAAGAACCCAATCAAAATCAACAATTTTTTCTCAAATGGATAAAGTGTCTGTCCATGAGAAGGAAAATAAAGATGAGAAAATTATGATACATTTAGTTGAGTTGATCAAAAAATTTCCTCTGATATGTAATGTTTTTCTGCTTGAAGGCCGAAGTGATTTTTCTTGGACAGCTTAGGCACCAAAACTTGGTTAAATTGATCGGCTATTGCTGTGAAGATGAAGAGCGGCTTCTTGTGTATGAGTTCATGCCTCGGGGAAGCCTAGAAAATCATTTGTTCAAGAGTAAGTTATTGGTGAAAAAATTAGATTGATTTGATAATTTTGATCTCTCATAATTGAATCACTTGAAACTTTTATTTTTCAATTTCGCGTCACAATAACAGGGATATCAGTTTCCTTGCCATGGGGCACAAGATTGAAGATTGCTACTGGCGCAGCAAAAGGGCTCGCGTTCCTCCACGGTGCTGAGAAGCCTGTCATATACCGTGATTTCAAGACTTCCAACATCTTGCTAGATTCTGTATGCAGCTTTCTTGTCACCACTCTCTCTTTCGTTTAATTTGATCTCCAAAATAGTCTGTGGCATGACTGCTGCATTAGGTCACACAGTTAAGTGCTTTGATAAAGTTGTCTCTTCTCCAGGATTTCAATGCTAAATTGTCCGACTTTGGACTTGCAAAGATGGGTCCTGAAGGATCAAACACCCATGTTACTACTCGGGTAATGGGTACCTATGGATATGCGGCTCCTGAATATGTCAGTACAGGTAACATTTTGAAGCTTAAAAATCAGTGTTTTGTTTTATAATAGACTTCAAAATTTACACATTGCGAAGCCTGTAGGAAACAAATTAAACTAGTATATCACTGTGGAAATATATGGATTTATATCTAAATTTCTAGTCTACCAAACAAAGCCAAATGAGACAGTTTATTTAGTGGTTGACAAATATAACAAAATGATGATAGCATGCACAATTGTCACATTATTAACGCACAAAATTTTGGAAATAACCAATATGTAGGCTAAAAGTAAGCAGTGTATGAATGATGCAGGGCACTTGACCACAAGAAGTGACATATATAGCTTTGGGGTGGTGCTACTAGAACTATTAACAGGAAGAAGAGCAATGGATAAAACAAGGCTAAAGAGTGAGCAAAACCTCGTTGATTGGGCGAAGCCCTACTTGTCTAGCAGCCGGAGGTTGCGCTGCATCATGGACCCTAGACTTGCTGGCCAATATTCTGTTAAAGGAGCAAAGGAAATGGCTCTCCTGGCACTACAATGTGTTAGTTTGAACCCCAAAGACAGGCCAAGAATGCCAGCCATTATTGAAACTCTTCAAGGCCTGCAACAACTGAGAGACATGGCTGCTACTTGTGGACAATGGCCACAATCATCCCCAAAACCATCTGCTAAAAATGCTGCACTCTCTTCTGCAAAAAGGGAGAAGAGACGACAGAGCTAAGAGGACCTGCTGGAAACACTCTCCAGTTGCTACAATCCCCAAAAACTAATTCTCTCTTACTCCTGGAATCAAAGCGTGTGTGTTACAAAAACAATTCCATGTGTTTGAAAGTAAACATTCAGAATCTGAAGTACTATATGTCTCTAATAACTTCTGTAAATAGTGTAATATTATTATTAAGCATATATTTTCCTTCTGTAGATTTTGCTCACTTTAGCCTACCTTTGATTTATTTATTTTTATAGAATTTGGAATTGCTACACTTACCACTAGGCCAAGAAACTATTTCATAAGCTGAAAGAAAATAAAATTTAAGGCAAAATCTACTTTACCTCCTAATGGTTTAGTCCTTGAGCACTTTATCCTCAGTCATTTAAATATAACTAATTAACCCTCTTACGATTTTTGCCGTTTTGCAATTTACTTCCCTACCGTCAATAATTTCATCCAAATTGATGGAAATTTATGTTACATGTGTTGTGGATTCCGTGCTTTTTTCGGGTATGAGGCGCTTTTTCACACTCATGTTGTACCAACTTGCTTTTAAGAGTCACCACTTAATTTTAGAGGGACTTAAGAAACCTTTAATAATGAAAACTAAGTACAAGACCTGATCCGTCACAACCAAAAAATCAAGGTTCAGGAACTAAGGTATAAAAAGGGAAAGTTATTGAATGAAAGCACATCCTTTTGTCCAATCTGAAGATTGGCCTTAAAGATTAATTCTTTCATACAATCCATTATTAAACCCTAAAATGACTAAACCTAAAACTAGGTGATTGAATAAATAAATACCATTTAATTTAAATCTAATGAATACAACCATGTTTTTTTTTTGATCAGCAAAGAAAAAGGAAACTTTATTGATGAGAAGAGCAAACACAAGCAACAACATACATCAATAAAGGAGGGAAGTGCAACAAACATCATAACTAACACTCCACAATCCTAACTAGGTTGGCACCGAGGAGGAAGCACAATCATCTGCTAACACTAAACCCACAGATTGGCGAGAAACCAATCCAAAACAGAGAAACGAAACGAAAAACAGAAAAAAGACCATCCAACACAATCATCTGCTAACCAAAACACCAGCCAACTCCATACCCTTCCAGCCAAAACACTAACACAGGCCTTACACCAACAGCAGACAGCAGCATCAGCATCTTACACCAGCAACAGACAGCAGCAACAGCATTCTGCACACAGCAATATGCCTTAGGACAGTAGCATACAACAGTAGATCAAAAGAACAGCATGCAGGTTTGCGACCATAGACCAATATACAGTAGCAGCAAACAGCACTGAGCAACCATGTATTTTCAACCATGTATTTTCACAAAATAATGATTTTCCAACAAAAATAGCTTTTTATCTCACGATAGCCATAAACAAGAACTAAACTAAGCAATATTTATTAAAACATTCAAAACAAACAATTTTGCATAAAAAAACATTTAACTTGGATTATTGACAACAATGCAACATAACAAGCACATGCCATAAAAAGTAAGAAAACTCACCGGATTCCACCACCTCGCGTCCAACCATGCAAAATATGATCAAAATAAAGTATAATGACCTAATCATGCTACTAAACATACAATATGTACTACTAACATAATTTCATGCACAAAAAGCAACTAACGAGCAAAATAAACAAAACATGCAAAATATTACAATGGATAAACCGAGCTTAATGCATGATTACATGATGCTTAAACTACCCTAAACATGCTCTTAACATAACCTTAAACAAACCATGCAAAATAAACCGAAAAACATGCAAATCTAACATCCTACATGATGGATATGCTATGCTAACATCCTAACATGATTAGATACTGAAAAATAAAGGTAGAAGCTACTGAAATTAATAAAAACCAGTAACTTACCCGCTGGTTCGAAAGAAACTGGAGAGCACACGACGAATTGACGAGTTTCCTTACTTGCAAGCTTCCTTCAGGCTTGGCTTTGCTTAGATATGCTTTGTTTAGACATTAGATGTGCTTCTAAATTGAAAAGGTGTTGTTACCGTTTGTTATTTTCGGATTTGAGGGTGAGGGTTGAAGGAAGGTGGTGTTTCTCTCTTAAAAACTCTCAAAAACTTAGCCAAAAGTTCAACCCCTCAAAAAGGAGGGGGAGGCAGGTTTATATAGGCAATGGGACAAGGTTCTAGAACACCCTAGGTTATTCTTGGGTTGCCCATCGCTTTATCCTTGCGCCTCCCGAACAAATTGCAACTTGAAACCAAAATCTATGCCAATAAGATGTGCGGCTGCACGAACTATTGAGGTAGTATGTGCAGCTGAGCAATCCATGTGTGGGCACACATGCCACCAAGCTTCTATGTGTAGGCGCACGTGCCATCGATGCATGCATGCACAAATACGTGGTTTTAGACTTTTGGACGCTCCTTTGCCTAAGTAGGTCCATTTGACTTCCAATTGACGTTTGTACATGAATTTAGTCAATGTTCTGAAAATATTTATTAATTTGAACTCAACCGGACCCCTTTCCTCTAGGGGGCGATCAACTTTTTAAGTTTTGAATAAAAATGGGTTCTGAGGTAAAATAGTCATTTTTATAAAAAGATGATTTTAAGCCAAAATGGGATTACACAATAGTTCTTATCAACCTTAAGCATCTCTAAGGATGAAGTATTTATCATTTCATCATTGAGAAGCTTAGAAGCGTCCGAAATCTTAGGATCAGTAAAAAATAGAGTATCTACATGTGCCATAAATTATAGTTGGTATGAGAAAAATTCTAAATCTAAGCATCTTCTTTCCAAAAACCCAACTTTAACTTTAAAAGCCCTAATCTTAAAAGAACCTCAACCAACCCCCTCCCATGTTCAGCCACTATATACCACCACTAGCCCCTCTCCTACAACCTGTCCATCTCCCTCCCCCCCCCCAACTGTCCTTGTAACCCAGTCTTACAATCACAGCCTTAACGCCACTCAATTTCTTTTGACCCACCTCACCCCGTGAACCCCTTTTTTCTCACCTAGCCCTATTGCGAGCCTCTTTCCCCTCACTCATTACCTTCATCACTAAATTTGGCTACTGAAAATCCTAGGAAAGTTTAGATTGGTTCTGGTTTGTCTTCTAAGGAAAGCAAAGACTTGATAAACCTTTTAAAAGAATAAAAAGATGTTTTCACTTGGTCTTATGAAGATCTGCCTTAAATTGAGCTAGATATTGTCCGATACCGTATTCCTCTGTACTATGATGCCAAACTTGTCAAAGAAAAATTAAGGAGAGTCCGACTCGACTGGTTTTTGACAATCAATGAGGAAATCACTAAACAAATCATGGCCTTTTAATGCTCATTGAATATCCACAGTGGGTTGCTAATGTAGTATATGTCCCTAAGAAAGATGGTAGAATTAGACTTTGTGTTGACTTTAGAGATCTTAATAAAGCAAGTCCTAACGATGATTTCCCTTTGCCTTACATTGACACTTTGGTGGACAACACATCAAGTTATGCACTCTTATCATTTATTGATGGGTTCTCTGGGCATAACTAGAAGAAAATAAATAAATAAATAAATAAATAAAAAATAGAGTAAAAAAAAAAGAAAAAAAAGAAAAAAAAAGAAAAGAAAGAAAGAAAGACAACATTCACTACTTAGTGGGAGACTTATTACTACAAGGTTATGCAATTTGGTTTGAAAAATGTAGGGGCTAGCTATCAACAAGAAGCCACAACACTGTTGCACGACATGATTCATAAAGAGATAGAGGACTATGTTGCTGACATGATTGTTAAATCTAAGCAAAAATCCAAGCATGTATAGATTTTGAGGAAGTTCTTCAAACGGAAGCTCAATCCACATAAATGTACCTTCAACGTAACAACATAGGAAGTTGTTGGGATTCTTGATCACTAGACAAGACATTAAGGTTGACCCAAGCAAAATAAAAACTATCACTGAAATGGCTCCACCACGAACTAAGAAAGAAGTCAAAAGTTTTCTTGGCAAGATACAATACATTAGTAGATTCATAGCCAACGTCACATCTACTTGTGAGCCATTGTTCAAGTTGCTCAAGAAAAAAAAAAGTCTAGATGGGATGATCAGTGTTGCCACTCTCCTCCTTAATTTCTTTGTCCTCCCTGGTTGCTTTTTCACTTTAGGGGGTGATGATGCATTTAACCCTAACCTAGGCCACATTTTAGATCCATTGATGGGGTAGATTAGTGGATCATAGGAGGCCATATAAATCTTTGTCTTGAACCAATGTGCAACAGTGTCTTCAGGCTTCTCATATTTCTCATAAGTGGCTGTTATTGGATGACAACATGGAATGCCAATTAAGGCCCATTTTCTAGATGAAGATGTGTAATCTTCTAGATCAACCACAAATTGTTCTCTATTAAAGTAGTTGATCTAGTACTTCTGTTCCCCTGACCACATTGTAATGCAATTGTATGCATCCACATTTCTCTTCTCTAGTCATTTTTGTATGTTAGGGCATATGGGACCTTCATATGCCCTTAATTTTTTTCTCTCTTTATTTGCATCATCTTCATCAAAATGCATCTCACATCGTCAAGTAGTGGCAAAATAGTCTTATCTCTTGCATCTAGTATCAAACTATTGAAGCTCTCACACATGTTGTCCAACTCATCACATTTATTATATGTCGTGAAATGAAACCTGCTCCAGAATCAAGTTGGTTTCTTTGGTAACCATATAAAAGGTTCTTCATTTGTGTTCGTCATCTCTTCTATATAAAAGTCAAACTTTTGAACATATGCTGATTTGGCCGCATCAAACAATATATCTTTCAGATGCAATCCGTTGAAGTTGTTTTTGAAGTTGTCATAGGCAGAACCTATGCTAAGCATATGGAAGCACCTCTACAACTACTAGAATCATTCCCTATAAAAAAAAAAAATAACAAAAACAATAGACAAAAACAATTTATATGATACAATATAGAGTACATAATGTAATAAATATTATTTTACAACATTAAGAAAACCAACCCTTTACCTTTTGCTTATCAGACATGATTGTAAACTCTTCATGGTTGCTAATCCTTAGATCTTCTTGTAGTATATCCAAAAACTATGTTACGACGCAAACTCGCCCCTAGAGTTTAGATCATAACCGTCCAATGATTATGAGATTATCTATGGCCTCAGACATAAATTCAAAATATAATTAAATGTATGGGGCCAGAAGCAGAATAAGAATAATAAAATTTTGTCCAATAAGTTGTGCATAAATGGCAAAAACAAAAACATCTTATACGTTAATAACTCACATTCGTGCAAACACACATATTGTTTATACATTCATTTCAGATTGCATGGTCAAAGACTTATACATGAGAGTACAATTCAACAACTTACAACCTTAAACTCTTGCAAACAAAAGATAGTCAAACATGACCAACCAAAACAAAAGACAAAAGACAAGAACCTCATCTGAGAGGCATTCCATGGTTGACTTCACAAAACTCGAGTAATCACCAAACTTCTCTAAGGCTAGACATCCCGCTGCTCACATATATATATATATATATATATATAACGGAGTAAGCTAGAGACCAGTGAATAATATCAAAGTAAAGGGGTCACATGAATGAGTTTTATTACTTAAACATAATCATTTCCATATCATATTCATTTCATAATGAAACGACCTCTGGTCCAACATATAACAGATGTGCAGAGTAGAACATATCATAACTTGACGGAATGACCTTGGGTCCAATTGATTACAATTGTATAATGACCAAACACATAACAAATATCTCAGACTTATCAGATAATCAGAACGACCCTGGGTCCATCTTATCAGATATACAGAATGACCTTAGGTCCATCTTACACATTTGTACTTATCCAATTCCATAATAGATATCACATTGATCGAATAGATAGAAGCTCATTCATTTTCACGAAATCATATGTTAGAAAAGCTTACCACATTGGACATTCAGAAAATAGAATATACAAAAATATATTTACTAAGATATTACTCACATAGATTAGGTTGTTGTAATGTCTCCGCGGATCAACATATATAACACATAAACATACACACATTGTAACTCATGGTTTAATAGAATCATTCTTAGCTTATCCAATTCCTTTAAGTCCAATTCTAACTCATTACTTCATTCACGAGGCTTAATTCATGCCTAGGAATGTTCAGAAGAATATGAGAATGAAGATATGAGCAGAATATGACTTTTCAAAACATGCTGAAACAAGGCAATTCGCTCGAGCGCACAATTGCTCACTTAAGTAGACTGTAGGGTCAGCAAAAGTACTGGATGTACAAAATCTAGGCTCGATGGTCACTCGAGCCATGTGCAAAATGAACTGAGGTCACTCGAGCATAGTGAAATGCTCTGCAAAAATACTGCAAGCTCTATTGTGCACTTGAGAGGTGACTTCATCGCTCGAGCAATGAAGTCGAATTCTGGGTTTTCTAAACATGAAGAAAAATGCACAAAATCAATTCCAAAGAAAAACCTCTTGCATGGCTTGTCCAAACACTTGAAAATACTTTTCAAAGATGAATATGTAGTCAATTTCAAACCCTTAGCTCAAAACTTCATAAATTCTTTATAATTGAAACTCAAATTTCCATGCATGTATAAATTAGCTTCAAACTGTTTTCCATAACTTCCAAAACATGAAATTAAATCTCAAAACATTAAAAATTAGGGGTGCATGTATGATTCAACTCTCAATTCAAACATAGATAACAAAATTATTTTTAAAAATGATGGAACTTCACAAAATCATGTATGCATGTATGCTTAGTTTTCAAATTCATCATCCTGTTAGCTCAATTCTTGTGTTTAATCTCATAATCTTATTGAATTCACATGCTAGGTGACTTAAATTCATGAATTAATTTCAATTACACTTATTCTAGCAAATTCTTTGACTCCTCTCCTTAGTTCTTCAATCTTCTTGCAAATTCTTCAAGATCAAGTTCTTCTCTCTCTAAAATTGAGCTCCTCTCTCTCTCTCTCTCTAAAATGTTGCTCTAGCAAATTTGAGTTCAAAGTCCCCTAATTCTCTTCTCTTAATATATATATATATATATTATCTTAGGATGCTAATTAGGGATTAAGTTAACTAATTAAGGCTTAAGGTTAATTAAACTAAACTTAATTTTTCTGAACTAAATAAAATTTTAATCAAATTTCTCAATAGGTCCCAAAATTACGCCGGCCGAATTGAACTTGTCAATTTTGGTTTTTGAAGTCATTAAGGCCTTCAATTTTAAATTCAAAGCATAAATGATAACATATAATTCACAAATAAAACAAATATACACAAATTAAACACAAGGCACATAATCATAATTCAAAATTAAACAAATATAAGTATATCACGTTGTGGGATTATCACGGTGTTCTCTCCTTAAGAAGTTTGGTCTTCCAAACTTGCGTTACCTTGTGTCAGAAACAATTTGGGATACCTTTGCCTCATTTCATCTTCTTTATCCCATGTGGCTTCCTTGCCATAATGTTCTTTCCACTTTGCTTTAACCATAGGAATTGCTCTACTCCTCAATTGCTTCACTTGTCGGTTGATAATTTGCATCGGCTTTTCTTTGTATTCCATATTATCGTCAAGAGCTATTTGGTGATAATCAATAATGTGAAACAGATCCCGAAGATAACCTCTTAATATCAACACATGAAACACATTGTGTATTTGTTTAATTTCCGGTGTTAAAGTTATTCGATACGCAACTAGACCGAGTCTTTCCAAAATTTGAAACGGCCCAATATACCGAGGTGATAACTTGCCTTTCTTCCCAAATCTTGCCTGACCTTTCATTGAAGTCACTCTAATGAACACATGATTCTTCTTTGATCTGCATAACTCTTTTGTCGACTTTGCACGATTTTGAGCTTTTATTTAATGATCTTAATCTTTTCGGTGGTTGTTTGCAATATTTCAGGTCCGAGTAAGACTCTATCCTCAACTTCTGTCCAACAAACCGGAGATCTACATTTTCTACCAAACAAAGCTTCATGTGGTGCCATACCAATGCTAGCGTGGAAAACTTTTGCTGTATGCAAATTCCGCCAATGGCAATAGGTTTCCCAACTACCTTGAAAATCTGAAGCACACATCCGAAGCATATCTTCCAAGGTTTGAATGGTTCTTTTACATTGTCCATCATTTTGTTGATGGAAGTTAGTATTGAATCTCAACTCTGTTCCCATCAACTTTTGAAGACTTTGCCAAAATCTGGACACAAACTTAGGATCCCTGTCTGAAACAATAGATACTGGAACTCTGTAAAAATGAATAATCTCATCGATATAAATGGTAACAAGTCTATAAGAATTACAGAAAGATCTAACAAGAAGAAAATGAGCAGATTTAGTTAACCTATCCACAATAACCCAGATAGAATTCATACATCTAGGTGTCCAAGGTAATCCAACAATGAAGTCCATGGTTATGTGCTCCAATTTCCATTCTGGAATAGGGAGAGGTTGAAGCAACCCTGCCAGTCTCTGATGTTCAACTTTAACTTCTTGACATTGAAGGCATCTAGATACAAATTCAGCAATTTCTCTCTTTATATTAGGCCACTGTAGCTGGTTTTTGCGCTCTTTGGAGGGGTTTAGTCTCCTCGGGTATGATTGCCTTACAATTTGGACTCCCGTGGTTATTGAATCTGGTTTCACAAGTGCAATGTGAAACAGAAAAAAACGAATGAGAGTCCAAGTCCGGCAAATCTTAGAAAATCAATTAATCATCGGAGATGCCAAAAATGGACTGCATTGCCATATTTCAGAGTCGCCACCTAAGTATTTTTGGAAAATTTAAGAAACCCGTGACTCGTGCCAAAGGCTACTTGTCCGTCATAACCAAGGTGTTTCGGTTCGGGAACTTAGGTATGAGAGGGAAGGTCATGAATTGAGCATCCTACTCACCCAATCAAAGATCGGCCTCTACTAAGTCACGATGTGAACTTTATGTACATTATATGCTCATGTTCTGATGATATAAGATACTACCATTACTATGCGAAGCAAACAAGTATAGACCACTTCAGTTACTTTGGAATGCTTTGATTTCATGCTTTCTTTGAAAAGGGTTTTGAATATGTGCAACTCAAAGGAGAAGCGGGCTCATATGTACAATAATCAAAGTCATTCTAATCTAAGCAAAATAGTCTCCACCCATAGGCATTCATAGAGATATTTCAAGTAAGCGAGTAGCCTCACGGTAGTATGCTCAACATGGTAACATAACACAAACACACTTATGATATGCTAAAGTAAAGAAATACTCACCTAGTACTCAAATGAGGCAAGCCGAAGAAAAGAAGATAGTTAGAAAAATACATAATCCTAATATGCAAAGTGGCTAATGCATCACATGCAAGAATGCAATTACTAGATTCGGCTATTAACATGACATGTGAAACAACTCAAAGCATGAAGTAGCGCACATAATCAAGTAAGAAAATGTCTAATGAGCTGAACCTTAATGCATGCAAAAATGGATACAAAGCATAGGAATGATAAAAGAAAATATGATGCTGTACAATTACAGTAAGAATTTAAATAAAAGGGAGAAAAAAATGGGGGGTTGGAAGACATACATCAAGTGTTACAAATTTGCCCTCGTACAAGAGGGTCCAAATGTCCTAATTAACTAATTATTATAAAATAGGAATCTCAAAAGCGAATAATATAAGGAATTAAATGAGCTGCGAGGAATCGCATGCGCACAAGCAAGAACATCCTCTGGAAACCCCTCTGCTTGCTGCCAAAAATTGCCCTGTTCGCAGTCAGAAAACAGTTCTGTTTTGGCCTCAAGATCTGCTCTATTTGCTAAAAAACCACCACTATCGTACAAAAGAATTGGTCGGCCAGCCACTGTTTCTGGATGAAAACCTATTGTAACAGAATTGGAACAGAGCAAAACAGAGGGTTTCCAAAAGATGTTCATCATTCATGCTCTCTCCTGTCATGAAGATTTTCAAGGAGGGAATATGTTTGTTTTACAACTCATTAAACATCCCAAGGGTATTTAGATGATGAGTCATGAAGCAACGGGACAGAGTATTCAATGGGCACAAAACTAAGGCTAATTAAGAAAGTATTCAAAGAGATGGCCGAAACCTACTATATCTCATGAAAAATAAGAGTAAGAGAGTACTCAAATTTGGAGAGAAGAGGTTAGCCATGTTTGAAACAAAAGCTTATTAACAAAAGATTACATCATTGAGGGAAGTAATTAGAGACTCTTCTTCCTACTCATGGAACATGGATTAAAATCCATTTCCATGCTTGAAAAGCAACTAGAAGAGAGTTTCTAACACCTCCGATGCAAGAGCTCTCATATGGCTTCAAAACAAAATTAAAAGAAGACTAAGTAAATGAATGAAAGCGATAAAGAGTTGTTGTATGCTCATCTTCCTACTCATGGAATATGGATAAGACATCCATTTCCATGCTTCAAAGATGGAACTAGAAGAGAGCTTACAGCAACTTTGAAGAAGAGAGATAGATTCAAGGATTAAGCTATCTATTTAAAGCTTTAAACACATATATGTAGTCCATATTCATAAAAAAAAACTAATTAAAACAGTGCTAAAATCAATCTAAAAGTGAAGAAAAATGAGCAAAAGCATGGAGCAAAGAGAGCACAACTATGGATAAGCATATGGAAGGGTGGCTAACCCTTCCACCTTTAACAAGGTTGAAATCACATTTTTAAGCCTAAAACAACTCTGAAAATCAATGTTTAAAATAGATGATGAAGAACAACGGAATCAAAGAAAAGGCAATGAAAAGAATTCAAAGATCAACCTCTTGAAAAGAGAAAGAGCTTCTTGGTTCACAAACTTCAATCCACACACTCTCAAGTATCTGAAATAAGGTTCAAAACTTCAGCAAAAAGCTTCAAGTTTGAGCTTCAATGGTGTATCTATAGTGTATCAATAATCAAGAGGGTAGAGAAAAGCTTTGGGTATTCCTCTAAGCCTTTGGGAAATTGCTCTAACCCTAAACTCTGAGGTAAGGTGGTCTTTTTATAGATTTTCAACCGCTTTCCAACAGAAATATCTTCAAAAGAGAGTAGCTGGCCAAATCCTGTGCATGAGAGCAGCTTGTTATTGCAAAATATCTACTTCGCTGAACATGGCCAGCCGGCCAAGAGGATGTACGATCGGCCAAAAAAATGTGGCTTGCTGGCCATTTTTTGGTCTTTTTGCTTTTTGAGTGGTCAGGCTAGAAAAACAAGTTTTGGTTCAAATAGGGTACAAGGTTTGGGGTTGAAGCTCAAAATTGAATTCTGAATTCTTTTGCTGAAGATTCGAAAGATTACACAGTATAAAATTTCATCATCGAGTGTTCAGAATGAAGTGCCCAAGTCTTAGGGGCGGTCAAAATGGGGTGTCTACAGTTGCTCCTCTTTAACAGACCTCGAAGTTATGAAATGACGTGAGTGAATGTGAAAGCCTGAAGATAACCCATTTGAGGGGGCCGTAAGACTTGGGCAAACAAAAAAAATGTGCATGTAGTTGGTTGAACCCAAGGGTTGCCTACGTATCCTTTTGTAGGGAATCTGACCAGCGTTATTAAGGGGACAGGATGTAAATAACACAGAATGCAATGCAACAATTGAAACCATAAACGAGCAAATTGCCCAAAAATCATGAAGATGAGGGGGGAATAAACCCAAATTACACATCACGTAGAAGGGGTGAAAGATACAAACTAAACTACGCCTTGCGTAGGAAAAGTGAAAGATACAAAACCAAACTACGCTTTGCATAGAAAGGGTAAACAGATGCAAGCTAAACTACGCCTCACGCAGAAAGGGTGAAAAATGCAAACCAAACTACGCTTCACATTGAAACGGTGAAAAGATTCACGCCAAACTATGCCTCGAGTAGAAAGGGTGAAAAAAAACAAACCAAACTGCGCTTCGCGTAAAAGGGAAAACATACTCCAACCACGGTGGAATCGTGAGGGGAAGAAGAACAACTTCCAAACACGTTGAAATCGTGTGAGGAAGGACACACTCTAACCATGGTGGAATCATGAGAAGAGAAAGAACAAATTCCAAACACGCTGAAATCGTGTGAGGAATGACACACTCTAATTACGCTGAAATCGTGAGAAGAGGAAGAGACTCCTGCACGCCCTGAGATAAAAATCGCTCAGGAACGTATCTCACACGTCTTGAGAAAACCACTCAAGGTCGTGTTCCTGCACACCTTGAGATAAAAACAGCTCGGGAATGCGTCTTATGCTTCTTGAGAAAACCGCTCAAGGTCGTGTTCCTGCACGCCCTGAGATAAAAATAGCTCAGGAACGAGTTTCACGCATCCTGAGAAAATGGCTCAGGGTTGTGTTCCTGCACATCCTGAGATAAAAATAGCTCGGGAACACGTTTCAAGCATATTGAGAAAATCGCTCAGGGTCGTGTTCCTGTATGCCCTGAGATAAAAAAACTGCTTGGGAACTATAGACAACACATTTTTTACCTCTCTTAAGACTTGGGCGCTACATTCCGAGCACTTGATGATGAAAGTTACATTATGCAAATCGTTCGGATCTTCAGCAAAAGAATTTGGTTTCGAGCTCTAATCCCAAACCTTACACCCCATTTTGGCCAAACTATTTTAGACCTTAAAACCCTCTTTACAAAATATTTTTCCAAATGTTTGTATAATGTTCTGAGGCTTGCATTTCGATTAAAATATTGCATTTTTCAGGAAATCGAGTACGGACAGAGTGGAAATAAATAGAAAGGAGGTGAACTCTTTGAAAAATATTTAAAAGCATCTTATTTATAGGTTTGGAGTTGAAGGAAATAGGAGGAGATGAAAGAAAACTAGTTTAGGAAAAGGTTAAGCATCAAATCGTTAAGAAAGAAATGAATAACCTTCACTAAATTAAGAATATCTCTTTGTACACTTAGAGTTTAGATGTAAGGCTACCACCATTGGAAAGTCGACTTTTGGGGCTTCAATGTAGACTCGAGAATCACCTAAAACCAAGTTCGGATGAGGGAGATATGCCCATTTGAAGTCGGGCTTGAAAGCTGTTTTTTGGACCCAGTTGGGTTTGTTTAGATTTGGTCGTGTCTTGTTTCAACCCGGCCGGGTTTCAATGAAAAATAAGTCCGTAGTGCCTTTTAGACCTGGCCTTTCATTTTTGGGCCTGGCCATATGTTTTGTGGCCCAGTCGGGTCTCATTAGCGATAAACAGGACAGCTGGTGGGAATTCGCATTGCCCTCCATCTTCCCTATGTGAGACGTAGTTAGGCTGGCGTCTTTCTTGCACGGGACATGGTTTGGTTCGCACTCTCTTTGTCCCCATGTTTGTTTACTCACCTCTCTCCGTGTGAGACGCTGCTTGAGTTGTTCTGCTTTCATTCAGAAGTTGCATACTTGCTTTTGTTTATAGCATTGTTTTGTTGCTTGTTATTTACGTTCTTGTTTCATTGCATTGTTTCGTTGCATGATCATAAGTTATGTTTCTTACATTTCATTGTGTACCTTGCCCTTGAATTGCGTTGGTTTGATTCCTTGCAAAGTGATACGTAGGCAACCTTCGGGTTCAACCTTTGGCAATTGTATTTTGATTTGTTTCCTTGCCCAAGTCTTACGGCCTTGTCAAATGGGTCGTCTTTGGGATTTGAAATTCACTCACGTCATTTCATGACTTCGAGCTCTGTCAAAGAATGGCAACTGTAGACACCACATTTTTGACCGCCCGCAAGACTTGGACACTTTGTCCTGCGCACTCGATGATGAAAGTTGCGTTGAGTGTGGTTCGAGTTCTCAACGAGGGATTTAAGTTCAAGCTCCCAAACCAATCCCAAACCTTTCATATTCATACTGTTCTTACCCCAGAAATACACTTTTGAACATTGTGCCACCCTACATTAAGTTTGAAACAGAGGAGCAGGGAAACACATTGGGAGCCGGCTGTGGTCATTGAAAGCCGACTGGCTCTCTTTAGTGAGAAACACTGTTATGGGTGGGAATCAGCCAGCTGTCCATTTTTGCAGATATTTTTGACCTATTTTTGCTCAAATTCTATAAATACAAGCATATGTTTCAGTGTTAGAGGTTGAATAAATTTCAAAGAAGCAAAAACATAGTTGAGAGCTCTTTCTTCTTATGCAAGCTAACTTTGAAGATATTTGATCATCCATACACCATATCTATACACTACACACAACCTTGGAACCATAACTTAGAACCTTGGTTGAGCTTTGTGAATCACAATTCAAGCTTGAGAATATGCTTAGACCAAGTTTGGTTCACAAACAAGAGCTTACCTTCTTTAAGAGGTATAAGCTTACCACCTTTATATTGCTTTCATTTCTATCTTTCTCTGCCTATCTCTTGTGTTTTTGTATTGTTTTGATCCTATTTCAAGTGTTGGAACTTGGGTTTGAATAGCTATCACAGGGTAGAAAGGGGTTAACACCCTTTATTGCAATCTACTTCATAGCTCACACCCATGTTTTACACTCTTTTCTTTGCCTTTTAAACTGATTTTCAGAGTTTGAAAAAGGCTAAAAAACATGGTTTAAGGTCTCAAAAATGGAGAGGTTAGCCACCTCTCATTTCTTTTGTTCACTAGCCTTGCATTGTCTTGTTCTTTCCTATTTTTTATGCTCTTTAACATGATTCTTGGCTACTGTTTTTAGCATATTAGGGGTTGTTTTAGGGTTGTCCTAATTTATTTAATTAGTGTATGCTTTGAATATCTAGCTTGTTGTATTGTGAGTCCTCATATCTAGCTTGTTGTGTTGTGTTACCCATGCTTTGTTAGCTTTTCTTTGTTTAATTTTCATGTTGAAGAGTCTCATTCTAATAATTGATCCCGCAATCATTTCTGCAGCCTTCCTCTTTTCTTCTTTTCTTTTGGTTGAGAGTCACTTCAACCGATTGATGGTTATTCAAGGCATGGAAAAGAGACCTATGCTCAATGGCTTAATCTCTACGGAGGTTCATCGTCAAGGCATAGGCTCTCTTTCATGCTTAGGATCATTTCTAGTATGATGTTTCTTCTCATTTAGTAGACTTAACCATCACTTTGGACAAATTGGTTAAAGAATGGAAAGGACTAATAAAATCAGCTTAAAATGAACTAAATTGACATAAAGAAAATGTTTAGAGTTGGATGGATTTGCCCAGACGTTATGCCAAGTCCATCGTTTCGAGAATTGTCACGTATCAATCCATGGTATGTTGATAAGACTTAGAGCGTGTCTACTTCCCTCTTTGAGCCTTCATGATAAGAGGGAGGGGTGGTTTTCCATTACATTTATTCAATTTTGTCCAAATGTGTTGCTGGTGGTTTCGAACTCGAAATCGTTCTTCTCTTGAGTTTCCCATGATAGAGAGGAGCAAAAGGGACAAACAGGGCCTAGAAAGGCTCTGTCTGCACTGTTCTCACCTCAGAGCACAAAACATTTTTTGGCATAAAATTAGGGTATGACCGGCACTTTTTTGACCCAACTGGATCTCATTTGGGGCCAGCCGGTTTCCATTATTTGGCAAGCAGTGAGTTTTTTTTTTTTGTAGAAATAGAGAGCAATGGCTGCGGGTGAGACAGAGCAATCTGGGCAGACAGAGTAGCTTCTGGACACTGTGTATGCAACCATTATGCCTCATTGTTATTTGTATTAATATTATAATTATCATTGTTGTAATTATTGTTGTTCATATTACATTGATGTAATTATTGTAGTACCCTTGTTGTAATAACTTAGAAAGCTAATTGATAGTTAGTTCAATTAATTCATTCGTATGATGTTGTAATAATTAGTTAATCCGGACATTTGGACACTTATTCGGACCCTCTTGCATGAGAGAAAATATGTAATAATGGTGTATGTCTTCCAACCCCTATTTATTTCTCTTTTTTATTTACCCGCTTATGATGGTAGCATAGAGCATCATATTTACTTAGCATTCTCATGTTCGCATACATTCATCTCACATGCATTTGGGTTCGGCTCATCATACTAACCAATGTCAATCTCAATTTCATTGCTTGAAAAACGTGATTTATCATGTCTTGAATTGGATCATATACCATGCTCATAGCTGAGCCTATAAAAATTGCATATTGCATGTGTTGCATTAGTCATTTTGCATAAGTTAGGAGCATGTATGTTTTCTAATTATTTTGCTTTGTTTGGCTTGCCTTGGAGTACTAGGTGAACACTTATTGTTTTAGTATATCGCATAAGTGTGATTGTTGCCATGCCAAGCATAATACCATGAGGCCAGGTGCTTAACTGATATACTTGTTTTCATGCCAGAGGATGAAGGCTAATTACTAAAATTGGGATAAATTGATTAACATACAAACTCACTTTTTCAAGTGATGCGTATTCAAAACACTTTTTTCAAACGAACATGAAATCGAAGTGTTCCAATTTTTGAAAATTAGTCTATACTTGTTTGTTCTCACATAGTAAAAAAAGCTAATAATCGGAACAAGAACATATAATGTAAATAAAAATCACATCATGATTAGTAGAGGCCGATCTTTGATCGTGTGAGAGGGGTGCTTAATTTATGACCTTCCCCTCTTATATCTAAGTTCCCGAGCCGAGACACTTTGGTGATGACGGATAAGTGGCCTTTGGCACGAGTCACGGGTTTCCTAAATTTCCCAAAAAAATATATTAGGTGGCGACTCTGTAATCTGGCAAAGCAGTCTATTTTTGGCATTTGATTCAAATATCGATTTTTCAAAAGATTGCCTTATTTGGACTCATTTGTGTTTATCTATATCATATTACACTTGCGAAATCAGATTTAGAACCATGGGAGTCCGAACTATAGGGTTAGTCGTATCCGAAAGGAGCACGAAAAGCAAGCTACACCAAGATTAGCTTAATTCATGTATTTAACTTCATATATACTTTGAATTTACTTAGTTATGAACTTAAACTCATGAATTTGAGTTCAATTACTCACATAGAAGCTTCAACCCTTCTAATTATGGCTAATTCTTAAGCCTAGCTTCCAAATTCCCAAGCTTTTAGTTCACACCTTCAAGTTTGTGCTCTCTCTCTCTCTCTCTCTATATATATATATATAATTGTCTATCTCTCTAGAGTATATATTCAGCCAGGTTATGAAAATGAGCTAAAAAAGAATGAGCATGAGTGTAATTAGGTTCTTATATATGCTTGTCTAATCAAATTTGATTAAGGCTAAGTAATTATGCTTAATTTAATCAACTCAATCTAATTATTTTGATCCGAATCAATTTTTAATTAAATCTCACCGTAGGCTCTAAAAATCATGCTAATCGCAATGATACAGATAATTCCAATTTCTGTCGCCTCTACAGTCTACAATTTTCAAATTATAGTAGTAAGTTGGACAGATTTTCCTATGATGAACGGATAGAAATTCAAAAACACGTATAATCATATAATTGGCACTCAAAATCATATCAGGCACATAGTCACAATCATAACTAAGGTTAATTAACGTAACACGGAACAGGGTTATCACAACCTCCTTCGTCGTCCTCGATACAAGTTGAGTTGGTTAATAATGATATAATAACTCTGACATAGAAATATAATAAAATGAAGCCACCGGAATTTCTAGAGGGTATTGAATCGTTGAAAGCCGAGACTTGGATTTTGGAAACTGAGAAAATATTCGAAGTATTTCCGTATACTGAGGCACAAAAAGTTTTGTTGGCAACATTCACACTTAAAGAAGAAGTTAGAAGATGGTTGATGTTAGTATGAAATTATAATGAAAGTATGACAAGGGCAGATTCAAAGAATTTTTCTTTGAAAAATATTTTTCCTAATGCATCTGAGATAGGAAAGTATTTGAGTTTGAACAACTTAAGCAGGGTGACATGACTGTGGCTGAATATGAGGCAAAATTTTACTGAACTAGCCTGATACGCAACCCATATGGTAGACATTGATTATAAAAAGCCAAGGAAATTTAAGAGCGGATTAGATATTGATGTGCGTGACTGGGTAAATATTTTGAAATTGACTAAGTACGTGGACGTTCTTGATAGGGCCTTAATATCTGAGGTAAACATAGCAGCCTTGAAAATATCAAAGTCAACATCATCAACTGAATGGGAAAGTAAGAAACAAAAGAAACAGAAAGTTGAAAAGACCGGTGCTTCAATGACCTCTGTAAATGAAAAATCAAATCCAAGAACGTTTGGCAATATAAGCTGGGGAAACAATGGGAACAATGATGTACCTATGTGTAAAGAATGTGGAAAACAATATTAGGGCATTTATTGTCGCCTATCAGGAGCCTGTTACAGATGTGGAAAGAAAGGGCACTTAGCTAAATCTTGTCCACAATCTCACCCGAATGATAATAAACCTATTACTGGTGGGGTTGGATTAGTAATGACACCAAGGACAAATGCAATTTCTACTCCCAAGGGAAGCAATCTTAGGCAAGGAAGGGTTTACACCCTAGTTTCAGAAAATGCTCAGAACACTGAAATGACTGACACATGTATTACCTTAATCATGTGCAATGTTTATGTGGGAATTTGTTTGGGAATTGTATACTCCTTATCTTGATATAAATTGTGGACATGTTGATTGAACCAATTGAATTATTAGAACTATGAACTTATGCTTTATACCCTGATGTATGGAATGATATTAGAATTGATGGGTGTAGCTTAACTTTTCGTTCTCGTTTCGAAAGACAATAAGCCCTACAGTTTGGACTCGCGCGGTTCTGAATTTGATCTCACAAGTGCAATGTGAAATAAATAAACACCAAAGAGTCCAAATCCAACAAATCGTTTGGAAAATCGATTTTGAATCAAAATGCCAAAAATGGACTACTTTTCTAGATACAGAGTCGCCACTTAAATATTTTTAGAAAATTTAGACAACCCATGACTCATGCCAAAGGCCACGTGTCCGTCATCACCAAGATTGTCTCGGCTCGGGAAATTAGGTACGAGAGGGAAAGGTCATGAATTGAGCACCTCCGCTCGCCCGATCAAAGATCGGCCTCTACTAATCATGATGTGATTCTTATTTACATTATATACTCTTGTTCCTATTTGTTAGGCTAACTTACTATGTGACGCACACAAGTATAGACTAATTTGCAAAAATTGAAACATTTGATTTCATGTTTGTTTTTTAAAAGAGTTTGTGAATCTGCCACTTGAAAAAGTGGGCTCAAGTGTACATTAATCAAACTCTCCCAATTCAAGCAACTAGCCTTCATCCGCAAGCATTCAAACAGTTTATCATTTAAGCACTTAGCCTCATGGTGAACATGCTTTGACATGGTAACAACCACACTCATGCGATATGCTTAAAACAAATAAAGCTCACCTAGTACTCCAAGCCGAAAAAGATGACAGAGTTAGAATAATGCGTGATCCTAACTATGCAATATGACTAATGCAACGGATACAATATGCAATTACTAGGCTCGGCTACTAATATGGTATATGAATTAATTTGATAGCATGCGGTCTGAGCACGTATTCAAAGAATGTTTAACTACAATGTACATTAGAATGATGTGCCGAGCTCAATGCATGCATGACAATGGATGCAAGGCATGAGAGAAGCTAAAAGAAACATGATGCCCTAAACTAACCATCATAAGCAAGTAAATAAAAGGGAGAAAGACGTGGGGCTGGAAGACATACACATTATTACAACTGCTTGCCTTCGTGCAGGAGGGTCCGAATAAACTAACTGGATAAGCTAATTAACTAGCTATTTACAAAACGAATAAACTAACTATGCTAGCTAGTTATTACAAAACCAATTAATTAATTAACTATTCTATGGAACTAACTAATTAATTACACTAATTAATTATTTACAAATTAGAATTAACTAATTAATTACAACATGAATACAACATGAAATAAGTAATTAAACTAACTAATCAATCCCGGGAAGCGAGGAATACTCATGCATGCACGAATTTCCACCCGAAAAGCCCACTGTTCTGCTGCCAATATGCCTCTGTTGCATAGTTAAAACATCTTTTCACCTCAGCCTCTGCCCTATTTTGTTTCAAAAAGTTGATGCTCAATTTGACAAAAGTGGCCGGCAGGCTAGAAGTAGTGGTCTGCTGGCCACAAAAGGTAGCCTGCTGTCCAAAAGAAGTGGCCTGCCAGCCAGAAAAAGTGGCCTGCCGACCACTAAAGCCAAGTTCCTTCTGCTGCAATAGAAATCATACAATTCACAAATAGGGTATTTTCAAGGTATGTTTGTACACTTTACCCCTCCTTATCATCAAATAGCTCAAAAGAGTGGCAAGCTCAATTCGTAAGCCATCGATCGATGCAATTTCATTACATGATGGCCTATGAACCAAGGTGTACAATTTCAATAAATGAACAATAAAAAGACTCTCAAACCTCCTCCCTATCATGGATTGATCAAGGGAAGTGGTTGACCTTGGAAACTTAAACCATTTCATCACTAGCAAGTATGAAATGCCTCAAGTTTCCATGGGTTCAATTAACATCCGATTGAAAAACAAATTGCTTATTATCTTGTATCATTTTTAGTCCCAATTTTATTACTTCATTTTAATTACCAACCATTGCTTAGCTCACTAAGTCCAATAGTGATCTTTAAGTCCTCTAATGGAAAGAAATATCAAACAAAGAGTTGTTTTGGGCATGAGAGAGACACCATGCCGTTGGAAATGAACCCCCAAAGGGATTAAACCATTAAGCACAATACCTCAATCTTATGCTTAAACAAACACTTGGTTTGACATAACTTTCAATACAAAGAAAAAATATCCAAGAAAGGAGGGAGGTTGCAAAATTGATTAGTGGTGATCACAAGTATAGAAAGCAAGAAATAAACGCTATCAACTCAAATAGGTTGGTGGCTAAGGCTTCAACCTCCAAACCTATGAGGACTATTACACTACAAGCATGCAATACAAGGAATAAATGCAATGAACAACTAAAAACAGTCCTAAAACATGTTGGAATTAATACAAAAATAACTAAAACAATAAGCTACAACATGGAGCAAGTTAAGCTAGTAAACAAGCACAAGGAGGGGAGGCTACCCCCTCCATTTTTGGGACTTCAAAACATGATTTTAGCCTCTGAAAAACCTCTGAGATTCAGTATTAAAAAGCTCAAAAAAAGTTAACAAAAAGGTGGGAAACAAAAGGGCAAAGGCTTGAGAAGTGAGGGGCAAAGAAGGGTGATCCACCCCTCTACCCTCAATTTCCTTAAACCACAAGTTTCAGCAAAAAAATACATTATAAACAGCCCAAAAACAATCCAAAAATAGTAGGAAAAATAGCAAATAAATCAAAGAAATAAGCCAAGACTTACACCTCTTGAAGAGGAGAACCCTTTCTAAGTGACAAACTAACACTTACACACCCTCAAAGTACCTTAGCTCAAATACCACGAGGTTTGGTTTAGAGTGTATAGGCAAAGGCTTAAGAATTTGCAAGAGAGAGAGAGAATTGTAGAGAGAGAGATATATATTTTTGCTCCAAAATTTCCAACCCTCAAAAATGGAATGGGAGGTCTTCTATTTATAGAAAAACATGAAACTCGCTCATAAAGATCCATACATACACGTGTGGGCAAATGTATGCACCTGTGGAAACAGCTGGCACAACTGGCATAAATATCTGCAAAAATACACAAGTGGCCGGCAGGCTACACAAATGGCCGGCATCCCACATTGGTGGCCGGCAGGTCCCAGGGTGTTTAGGCTTGAAAAACTGTGGTTTTGGTACAAAACAAGACAAAAGGTGTGTAGGGTTTGAAGGCTCAAAGTTGTGACATTCTGCTGAGGACTTCAGGCACTTGACAAGTATATACAAATTCATTGTTGAGTGCGCAAACGGTGGCGCCCAAGTCGTAAGGGCGGTCAAAAATGGGGTGTCTACAATTGCCCCTCTTTGACAGAACTCGAAGTCATGAAATGACGTGAGTGAATGTCAAAGGCTGAAAACGACCCATTTTGACAAGGCCGTAAGACTTGGGCAAACAATCAAGACAATAAATTAAATTGTTGCGCTCGCAAGCTACCTATGTATCCCTTTGCAAGGAATTAAATCAGTATAGTTTAGGGGCAAGATGAAAATGATACACAATGTAACGAAATAATGCAAATGATATGCAGTTCAATACAATAATATAATTAAACCACAAGCAGTGCAAAACACACAAATATCATAAAGGGATGGAGATGCAAATCAAACTACGTTTTATATAAAAAAGAAGTGGGCACAGCCAAACGACGCCTAACACAAGCTAAGTGCCTACATCCTCAATACTAGCCTCAGCGCAGCATGGATGCTTATACATAACAGAACCATGTTTTAACGTGAAAGGGGTGTAAGCACATGCAGAACTATGTTTTTTGCAAAAAGAGAAAGAGTACAAATAATTGGGTGGTATGATATAAGTGAGGAATGATCTGCTGAGGAAAGATCATGATCCTAAATGCTGAATGAAACAAGATAAAGTACGATGCAATGAATGTAATGGATGCAGTAAATAAGGGGCGTAGGCCGAACCACATTTTACCTAGAAAAGGCATGGACACAAAACAGACCACGTCTAACACAGAAAAGGTGTTGACATCCTCAATACTGGCCTCGGGGCAGCATGGGTACTTACACATGACAGAACCATGTTTCAACGAGGAAAGTGTATGAGCACATGCCAAACTAAGCTTAATGCGGAAAGGATGCAAGTGATAAAATAGCTAATGTAGTAGATGCATGCAATAAATTCTATATGCAATGTGATAGAGGTGATGTAATAGACAATAAATGTGATGTAGTAGCTAGGAAGTGAAAGTACCTTACAGGGGCAATTGGCGATGACTTACCTTATGTTGTTGTGAATCTTCCTCTTCTTCTTGGTTTCAAGACTTCTTCATGCATCTTGCGCTTCTAAACCATAGGTACTACTTTTCTCCCTGGCTATGTTAGCAACTTTTCCTATTCTCCAACAGGGTGACAGACTAGGTTGGTTTAGTATCCAGAATTGAGGCGTATACAAGTTACCTCAACCTATGGAGCTGCCATATAGATTTCAAGCTGAGGATACACCCTTGGGTATTTAAACCAAACTTTAGTCTTAGAAATTCCGAACCTTTGCGTTCTAGGCCTCGGCCACTCAAACTCTAGTTTCCACCATCTCAGTTGATCTCCTAAGAACTCACTACAAATACAGTCAGGTGGCTATACCAGACCGATTGAAGTCGTTCAGGCATGACAAACCTTTAGAGGATTTAAGGTCTCGTAGACCCAGGGAGTGCACAAGACAGTGCGGGTGAGGGGAATGCATAAAATAGTGCGATGCATGTGCAAAAAATAGTGCGATTCAAGTTGCACAAAACATTGCGATATAGGTGCACAAGACAGTGCGATACAAGGTGACTGCACAAAACAGTGCTAAATGGGTGCACAAGACAGTGCGATGCAAGTGGAATACACGAAATAGATACGAATGCACAAGACAGTGCGATACGGGGTGCACAAGATAGTGCGATGCAAGTGCACAAGACAGTGCAATGCAAGTGCACAAGACAGTGTGAGGTGGGCGCACATGATAGTACGATGCAAGTGAATGCACAAGACAGTGCTGTAGAAGGTGCGATGTAGGTTAAATGCACAAAACAGTGTGATACAAGGTTTGCACTAGACAGTGCGATGCAAGTGCACAAGACAGTGCGATACAGCGTAGAATGCACAAGATAATGCGATACAAAGTGCATAGGACAGTGCGGTACAGGGTGCACAAAACAGTGCGATGCAAGATGAATGGTATGCAGAGGGAAATGAGCAGTACATAGAGTAGTGCATTATGTACCTTATGAAATGAGTGCAGGGCAACTTGCCATAACTCATTGAAATATAACACAAAGAGAGGCAACTCGACAAAACTCTATTAAGTGTAGAACAAAGTCAAGAGCAAGAGCAACCAATCACGCAGTTCAAATCAATTAGAGTGTATGAGCATGTACGCATAATCCAAAACACATGTATTAATTAGAGGGAAGATGGCAATCCCCAAAGAGTTTTGAAATGGTCGGAGACAATTTTTGAAAGCTGAATCATATCAGAATCATCATGGGGGTGAGCCCACCCTAATCCAGGGAAAAGTGCCCAACAAAAGGCTTCGAGCGGACTAAGGGAAAGGTTGGGTTCATGCCCCTTGTTCAGATGATGACCCGATCAGATGTACTAAAAATTGCCCCTAGTGTCCAAGCACTAGCCACCGGTTTGGTTCATGCCCTTTGTTGTATGGATGACCTGGTCAGATGTACTGAAAATTGCCCCTAGTGTCTAGCCACTGGCCACTGTTTTCAACATTATGCAGGCACGTGCGATGGAGATCATCAGATCCTAGAATAGCTACCAACCAATCAGACTCATGCTTCTCTTCTGACATATTGAGAACTTACTCTAGTCCCCTCTGAAGCAATGACAGATTCCTCATATACACTTTGCAATGATCATAAACGCGATGCCCCTTGTATGGGCACTCTCAACTCGTTTATGAATTCCACACATGGACTTGTTTTCGAGTTGGAGCGAACATTCGTGTATGGAATTTTGACCATGCCACTCTGTTGAATTTTTGAGCGACAGACTTGCTAGGGTGACTCGATGAAGAGTGCTTTTGAGCAACAAGTATGTTATGGTGACTCGATGAAGAGCGCAGACTGAGACAAACACTAGGCACGACACAACAAAACTTACAATTGACCCAAAAAGCAGAAAAAGGTTCAAGGTAACTGATCACTCATAGTGCCCCTAGTATTATTTATGCTCCTTTAAAACTCAATTTCAATTCCCTTTTTTGCTCAAGTTAGAGATTCTACTGATAAGGTAAAGTATTTAAAATTGCTCCACTTGTTGATTCAAGTTAGTTCTTTCTTACCCAATGCAAGTATATGATATGCACAGCAGTCGATGTAGCTCATGGATTAATGCGAAGCTGGCGACGTGAATTGGACAAGGTGATCGGGTTGAGACGAGTAAGATGGATATGATTGAAACCGAACTTTAGGATGAAGTTGCCTACGTATCCTAAGAATGGGAATCAGGTCAACGTAGTTCATGGTTGAGGTTCACTCAGGTAATGACACTCTCCTTTTGCCAAAGTCGCCCCTTCAGGGTTTTCAACCTTGCGAGCTATATTTTTTGATTTCTCATTTTTCATGCTCTAACTTTTGCCTAGGTCGCCCTTTCAGGTTTTCAGCCTAGCGAGCCTCTCAAGGATAGCGTTACAACACTTGTGGTGAATTTGATCAATAGTCATCCTTGCCCTAACACTAGAACTGGCTTCGCCTTGATTTGAGCTTGGTTCTCCATTCTTTTATGTGTGCCTTCTTCCTTTCTTTTGCTCTAGTCTGAAATTTGGTTCTTTCCGCAATGTGGTACTTTCCTCGCATTGGCTTTCCCGAATTCAGATAGAAGTTCCTTTCCTCACAGTTGCTTGGATTTCATTCCAAAGAATACCCCTGGCTTGGGGGTTGACTTTTTCTCTTTTCCTTTTCTTTTCGTTTTTCTTTTTTTCCTTCTTTTCTTTTTTTTTTTGATAACTTTTCTTCATTTCTTTTTGAAATAACGAAAACACCAAGGAGAAATTCTATGATTATGAGGTCTGAAAGCCGCCTTGTACTAGCAAGTCTGAAAGTCGCTTTGTACTTGCCAAAATGATCGCCTAACAGCGAAAAGGATCCCCAGGACAATGTTGAATACCATGCACAATTCTGAACCTATCTTCACAAGTTTTGCAAAAGAAACAACTTAAAAATTTTGAAATCATAAATGACTTTGCGCTGGTAAGTCAGAATTCACTCAAACCATTCGGGGGATCCTTTGCAATACTCGAGCTTATTAACAGAATCTCATTCAAAAAACAAATTTAAAAACGAATTCAAAGCCTTTTTCTATTTGTAAAAGGTCACAAATGCATCACTCTAGGCACAATAAAATGATCAGAAACTTGACTCTCACTTTCTTATTGAAAACAACGAAGATCTGAGAGTACACGAGAGTGACTCAGAGGAAAAGACTCAACTAACGCAACAATGCAAGAAAAGACAAAGAAAATAAAACTCACAACAACTATTTACAGGACACAACTCAAAACAAAATAAGCATTTTTGAGACAAAAGGGTTTTCCTTCTCCAAGTCCATCTGCAGAATTTCAAAAACAACTTCAAGTAACCCATGGGAAGGTCCAGACTTGCCTTTAATTCAGCAATACTAACATCCACACCCATAAGGATTGATTTCTGACTTTCAAATCGGGTCTCACAGATTGAACCTCATAATTACGTTGTCCCCACACATCTTCTTGACCAAAACAATTGCTTCTTCACACCATGCCCCTAGCTCAGAAGGTCCTTTCCAAGTGCTTTCGACAATTACCCTAGCTGAGACTGAGATTCATTATTCCAACCACCAGTGCTGGCATCACTACTTCATCAAGCTTGAACTCACCAAGATCGAGTGAACTTTCCATCTCTTCAAAGATTTTGTTCCTTTTGCTCAGATCGGAATCTGAAGATTCAGGAATAAACATAATGGGTTCGGGCTCATTGGCGGGTATAATGTGTTGGCTAGGGTAATGGTTGGTTGTTGGCAAACTATGGGTGGGTTTTATGTTACGGAGTTACAATCTATTGCGGTCAGGGAGAGGTTTATTGACAGCTTTGGAATTTTTAAGTGGGGTGATGACCTTTTTGTCAATTAGGTCTTGAATTTTGTGGCGATGGTGAAAGCAATGGTCAGTATGATGACCGTACTGGTGATGGAATGTGCAATATTGGGTAGGGCCGTGTCTAGATGGAAGAGGTTTGGGAAGAGGTCAAGGATTGAGCGGTTTGAGATACTTTTTCTCCATCAGTACCTTCAATGCACAAGTTAGGCTCATATGGAGTTGGGCGAAGGTTCGCTTTTTAGAGGAGAAAGCATTAGGTTTAGAAACATTGGCAAATGGGTTGGTAGGTGTTGGTCAAGTATTCATGGGCTTGGGACTGGAATCAAGATGAGTGTTTCTGGTAAAGCATCCCTTTCCATTGTTTGTCCCCTGATTCAAAATGCTCTCATCCTGCGCGACAAAAGTGTTATTGTATACACCCCATTTTTGACAGCCTTTATGACTTGGATGTCCTTGCAGGTACACCCGATGATGAGTCTGTTTGCTCGCTAACTGCGCGAAGTCCTCAACGTAATGCCATAACTTTGAGCCTTTCTCATCCTCCATCCTTTTTGTCTCATTTTTGGACCATGCCTTGGTCTTTCCAGCCTGCAACCTCTGGTGGCCTGCTGGCCATCCCTAGAGGCTGTTGGCTATCACTTTTGGTTTTTTGGCCACTGATGTGGCTTGTTGGCCACCAGTGTTTTTTGCAGATATTTTATGCCAGCTGTACCGGCTGTTTGCACAAATGCATGCATCTGTCCACACGTGGAGGGCTGGATCTCCTTGTAGAAATTTCATGTTTTCTATATATAGGAACGCCCTCTCTCTTGTTTGAAGGTTAGAAAATTTTAGACTAAAAAATTTTCCTCTCTCTCTACAAAGTCTCTACACTTTAGCCTACATTCACTACAACTTTGCCTATACACCCTTAACCAAATCCTCTCATCTTTGAGCTGAGGTGTTCTTGAACTTGGTTTGAGCTCTAGAGGGTGTACTTGCTTGGTTTTGTTGCTTGGAGTTACTCTTCTCTTCAATAGGTATAATACTTGCTTTATTAGCTTTCTTTGCATACTTGTTTTTCAATCTTTTTCCCACTGTTTTTGGGCTATAAAAAACTCTGTTTTTGTGGGCTAAAATTGGTGTTTTAGGCCATTTAAGGTTTGGGGGTGGTTTACCCTTCTTTATTCCTTGTTGGTAAGGCTTTTTCACCTTTGTTTCCCACTTTCAAACCATATTTTTATGGGCCTTTAAACACTGAATTTCAGAGTATTTTCAGTGGTGAAAATCATGTTTTGAAGTCCAAATTTGGAGGAGTTAGCCTCCCCTCCTTGTGTCTTGTTTGCTAGCCTAGTTAGCTCTATGTGTTAGCTTATTTTTCTAGCCATTTGTAGCTTAATTCCAACATGTTTTAGCCTCTGATTTGGATTTTTTTAACTCTATTTTGGGTTGGTTAAGTCATTCGAGTCTTATTTTGCATGCTTGTAGTATAATAGTCCTCACAAGGCTGGTGTTTTAGGCCTTTAGACATCACTTGTTTGAGTTGATTGCATTGTTTTAATGCTTTTTTCACTTAATTTCAGCACTAATAACCTCTGCAACCTCCCTCCTTTCTTGGTTTTTAATTTTGCTTTGAAAGTGGTTTTCAAGTCATTTGTTTTCCTAAGTGTGAAATTGAGGTTTCATACTTAATGGTTTAATCCCTTAGGGGGTTCATTACCAACGGTATGATGCTTCTTTCATACCCAAAGAAACTTGTGTTTTGAGCCCTCTTTTAATTTGAGGACTTTAATTCATCTTTTGGACTTAATTGGATTAAAGAATGGTTGGTAAGTTAAAATGAGTAACTAAAAACTTGGGACTAAAAGTGAGCAAGATAATGTTTGGTTGTGTTCAATCGGACGTTAATTGAACATATGGAACTTAGACCATTTCATACTTGCTAGTGATGAAATGATCCAAGTCTCCAAGCTCTACTCTTTCCCTTGATCATTCATGAAAGCGAGGAGACTTGTGTCTTGTTTTACATTTATTGAGCTTGCACATCTTGAGTCACAAGCCATCATGTAATGATATTGCTTGAATTGGTGGTTTATAACTTAAGATTTACCATTCCTTGGATTTGCTCATGAAAATGATGGGTAAGTTATGCAGACAACCCTTGAAAATACCCTGTATATGCTCCGTTTGTCCTCTGTTGTAGCAAGATGAACATGTGCATCAGTGGCCGGCATACCACTTTCCATGGCCAGTAGGCCACTTTTATAAGCTTTACCAGTGGCCGGCTGGCCACTGATGAATGTCTCAGCAGAATGTTGGTAAGGTGGAACAAACTTGTTCTGGAAGTGTTCAACTGTGCAAACAGAGGCTTTCGGGAGCCAAACGGTGGTCTTTCTGGGTGGAAATTGAGCATATGCACATGCACATCTCTCATTTCCCGAGGAAGAGTAGTTAATTGCTTAGTTTAATTACTTAGTTTACTTTCACTTGTGTTGTAATTATTTAATTAATTAGTTTATTAGCCAGTTAATTCAAGTGTTGTAATAATTAGTTAATTAGTTTAGCTATCTATTCGGTTTGTAATAATTAGCTTAATTAGCTTTAATTAGCTTAGCTTAGTTAGCTAGTTAGTTTATTCATCCGGACTCTCCTTCGTGAAAGCGTAATGTAATAATGTGCATGTCTTCCAACCCCACGTCTCTCTCCCTTTTATTTATCCGCTTTTGATGGTTAGATTAGGGGCATCATGTTTCAAATTAGCATATCGTATGCTTGCATCCATTCATCTTGTATTGCATGCATCGATGCTCGGCGCATCATTCTAACTGCATTGTCATTTCAATACATTCTTTGAATACGTGTTTAACCGCATGTTATCAAATTGCCTCATATGCCATAGTAGTAACTGAGCCTATTAGTTGCATTCTTTGTATGTGTTGCATTAGTCATCTTGAATAGTTAGGAATTATGCATTTTTCTAACTCTTTTGTTTTATTTTTGGCTTGAAGTACTAGGTGAGTTTTTAGTACTTTAGCATACTTGCATGAGTGTAAGTGATTGCCATAACTAGCATGCTTGCCATGAGGCCAAGTGCTTACTTGTTGAACTGCTTGAGTGCCTGTGGATGAAGGCTTATTGCTTGAATTGGAATGATTCAATGAATGTATGTTTAAGCCCACCTTGTTGAGTGGCAAATTCACAAACTTTAAGCCCACTTTGTTAAGTGGCAAAATCGAACTCTTTTCGAAAAAACAAAAATGAAATTGAATTGTTGCAATTTGGGTAAACTAGTCTATATCTTATGTGCGCACATCACATAGTAAATGCTAGCCTAATAAACCGGAACAAGCGTATATAATGTTGATAAAAATCATATCATGATTAGCAGAGGCCGATCTTTGATCGGGTGAGCGAGGGTGCTCAATTCTTGACCTTCCCTTCTAGTACCCAAGTTCCCTAGCCGAGGCAATTTTGGTGATGACGGACACGTGGCCCTTGGCACGAGTCATGGGTTTCCTAAATTTTCCCAAAACAAAAATATTTAGGCGGTGACTTTGTATCTGGCAAAGCAGTCCAATTTTGGTATTTTTGATTCAAATTCAATTTTCCAAATGATTGGCCGGATTTTGACTCTTTGGTGTTTATCAATTTCACATTGCACTTGTGAGATTAGATTCAGAATCACGAGAGTCCGAACTGTAGGGCTTCATTCGAGCTTCCGAAAGGGGGCGCGAAAAAGTCGAGCTACAGTTATCCACAGTCTTTGTAACAATTTCAAGCACTTACTGCTTGTTCAACCCTTTGACCTTCAAAGTCTTAGTAGCCCACCAAAGTTGTGCATAGAGATCAATACTTGTCTCGGCTTTGTTCTTGCCACTTGTTTCAGCTTGGCCAAGGGATTGGGTCGCTATATCGAAGCAAGAACCATTTGTTGTTGATCTGTCATCACCCAGACTTGAGATAGCTTCGGGTTGGCCCTTTTGAACTGCGGCTCGCCCCAAGATTGCGGAGCTTTTTGACAGGATCAAAACCCCAAGTGTTAAATCCGCCACCGGTCCTTGAAGGTCTTCAATCATTCCCAACATCTCAACAGTAGTGGGTTTAGCCATTTGGCATTTTTTGCATACCCGAACTGGATTGGGTGCATCCATTATGCACAAGTCAGTGCTTTTTGGAATGAACACCTCAAGCTTGGGTAAATGGGCCGGGGTGATGTATATGCTGGGGTTAAAGGCAGGTGGTAGTGTATGGATGAGGTTAAGGTGAGGAGAAAGTACTTGGTCATGGATGAGAAGGGGGGTAGTAGAAACATTGGATTCTTGAGGTGGGACTATCGTTAGGTTGTCAATGAGATTCTGAACCTCATAACGAAGGCAGTAGCAACAATCGGTACCATGACCGCACTGCTGATGGTACGCGCAGTATTTGGTGGGGTTATGTCTAGCAAGGAGTGGGCCAGGATGTGGTTGGGGATCAAAGGGTTTGAGATTCCCTTTTTTCATCAGGACTTTTAGTGCGCTGGTTAGGCTTATATGGAGGGAGTGAAAGTTCTAAGACGGTTTATTTCTAAATTAACCTTGACTTGTGAACCACTATTTGGTCTCCTGAAGAAAGGAAAGAAATTTCAATGGGATGATCGTTGTCAATTCGATTTTGAGCAGATCAAGCAATACCTTCAGAATCCACCTGTGTTGTCGCCGCCAGAGCTGGAGAAGCCTTTGATTCTGTATCTGTCAGTAACAAACACCACAATGGAATGCATGCTTGCTCAGGAATATAAGGATAAGGTGGAGAAAGCCATCTACTACTTGAGCAAGAAAATGTTGGATTATGAGACCCGTTACACCCCGTTGGAGAAAGCTTGTTTAGCCTTGGTATGGGCTGCCAGGAAGTTGAGGCACTACTTGTTAGCTCACTCTGTAATTCTGGTTTTGAGATTAGATCCCATCAAATATCTCTTTGAGAAACTAGCGCTTACTGGTAAGTTAGCCAGTAGGTTGTTTCTTCTTTTCGAATTTGATCTGAAGTATATCACTCGTAAGTCGGTCAAGGGAGGGCGGTA
This sequence comes from Camellia japonica, assembly GCA_030407325.1. Lineage (NCBI taxonomy): Eukaryota > Viridiplantae > Streptophyta > Magnoliopsida > Ericales > Theaceae > Camellia > Camellia japonica. The sequence goes on along the minus strand of JAPPVO010000017.1, from coordinate 102,555,939 downwards.
GCGGAGTTCCTGGCAAATCACCCAGTGGAAGGGGATGAAGCGGTAGAATACCTATTCCCAAATGAAGCCATTCTGCAAGTCGAGGAAGAGATTTGGACAATGTACTTTGACGGAGCATCTAATCAGTACGGTTATGGGATAGGTGTGTTGCTGCTAGCACCCGACAATTCCCATATACCTTTGGCCTTCAAACTTTGGTTCAAGGTATCTAATAACGAAGCAGAATATGAAGCGTGTATCACTGGTTTGGAAGTCACCCTGGAATTAGGGGCAAAAAGGTTGGATGTTATCGGGGACTCGAACCTAGTTGTTTCTCAAGCAAATGGAGACTGGAAAGTCAAAGAAGAAAAGATAAAGGTTTACCACCAAACCCTGGACGTTCTGATTCTTAGGTTTGAAAAGTTGACTTTTACGCATCTACTAAGAGAGAATAACAGGTTCACTGATGCCTTATCAACTCTATCTTTCATGATAGACATCCCGTTTGGGGTCCGGATGCATCCAATCATCATTAAGCAGAGATACACGCCAGCCTATGAGACTAACGCCGCAATAGATGAAGTGCAAGATCAAAACCCTTGGTATTACGATATTTGGAACTTCTTGGAAAATGAGGTTTATCCACCAGAGGCAAATGCCAAAGACAAAAGGGCAATATGGCGGATGGCCACCCAATTTATCATCTGTGGAGGTAAACTGAACAAGAGAGGTCATCTGGGAATGCACAAGTTGTGTGTCGAAGCAGAGGAATCAAAGTGCCTGATGGAGGCTATCTGTGGAGGAGAGTACGAAGCGCACATGAACGGAGTAATGTTAGCCCGGAAGATTCTCAGGCAAGGTTATTACTGGTCTACCATGGAAGAGGATTGTATCAGTTTTGTTCGGCGATGCCATAAATGCCGAATTCATGCTAATCGCATGAACATCCCGCCTTCAAAACTGTAGAACAAGACTTTACCATGGCCTTTCTCAGTCTGGGGAATTGACGTCATTGGGGCAGTCACACCGAAAAGGTCAAATGGGCATGAATATGTTCTGGTGGCAATTGACTACTTCACGAAGTGGGTGGAAGCTCGGTCTTATGCAGTGTTGAAAGCGGCGCATGTGGCTAAGTTCATCCGAAACAACATCATTTGCCGATATGGAGTCCCAAATGAGATCATTTCAGATAATGGCTTCCATTTCAAGAAAGAAGTGATAGCCTTGTTGGAGAAATACAACGTGGCTTTTCATAAGTCATCTACATACCGACCACAAACCAATGAAGCTATTGAGGCCGCCAACAAGAATATCAAGCATATTTTGCAAAAAATGGTTGAGACCTACAGGGACTGGCCAGACAAATTGCCATTCGCACTCTGGGGCTATAGAACTTCAATCCGGACGTCTACAAGGGCAACTCTTTACTCTCTTGTCTATGGGATGGAAGCTGTTATGCCAATCGAAATAGAAATCCCGTCACTGCGAGTTATGGCTGAGTGTCAAATAGTAGAGGCAGACTAGCAGCAAAGCAGGTTTGAAAAACTGATGTTGTTTGATGAGAGAAGGCTGAAAGCATTATACTATGTTCAGGGTTATCAATGTAGGATTGCTAGGGCCTTTAACAAGAAGGTTAAGTCCTGAAATCTCAAAGAAGAGGATTTGGTGCTGAAAGAGAACCGTGCTCCCATCCACGACCCTAAGGGCAAGTTCAGACCCCATTGGACTGGTCCTTACATCATTAAAGCTATCTGGTTAGGCGGAGCTATTATTCTTATGGACTTGGATGGCCTAGAATTTTCTCAACCAATCAACATAGACAAGTTGAAGAAATACTATCCCTGAAAAGCTCGCTAAGCCGAAAACCCGGAAGGGCAACCTAGGCAAAAGTTAGAGCATAAAAAAATTGGAAATAAAGAAAAATTGAGTTCGCAAGGTTGAAAACCCTAAAGGACGGCCTTGGCAAAAGTTAGAACGCAAAAGGAGAGATTTAATACTCAAGTGAACCCTAACTGAACTACGTACGGCTTGATTCCCATCTTTGGGATATGTAGGCAACTTCATCCTAAAGTTCGGCCGTAAACACCTCCAATTCAATTGTTTTGTCCATGTGTCTGATTAGGTCATCTTTGTTTGTCCTTTACCTAAGAGTTCAGTTGTGATCTTCACTCTGAGAGAAGAACTGGTTACAATGCTGAGCAGTGTTATTCAGTCAAGGGAAATTTGTGATCTTTGGATTCGGGGTTGTACATCTCGAGGATTAATTTCATGCATGTCAAGTGGTAATCCTTTTTTTAAATGGTTTTGAAAAGTTTTGATAAAAGTTGATTTTGCTCAAATTTTTGCTTTTACAACTTAGACCATTTTTGGACCAAAAGGAAAATTTTCAGTACTCACAACTTTAATTTCATTGATTTCAATACAAAGTTCTCCGACTCTCAATACAAATCAAAGTTGTTTTTATTACATCATAAAACTTGAAAAAGAAAGATCAAAGCAATAAACTAGGGGTATAGATGAGTCAGGTGTTCCTGCGTCCCCTGCTTGTGCTTATGGAAGCTTCTGATGCCAAAGTGGGCCCGGTTTGTGCCTGATCCTCGAGCCAAGCCAGGCACTCACCAAAAAGGGCACAGCTGAAACTAGGGGCAGGGGCTAGAAGCTCTCTCGTCCTCCAAACAGTGAGGTACCTAGCCAAATGTGAACCTCGGATGTGCAATGAAACCGGGTATTCTAACCCCTCCTCTAGGCAAGTCTGATCATGTCCAAACTATGCCTGAACCGGAACGGAAAGTAGAGTACACAGTGTGTCAAGCCAATCAACTGAATGCCAGGTTATCGAGTCATGCTGTAGCTCATTTCAGTCAGATTAAGCCAAGGGCAATGCTAAGCAATGTTTGCAGCAAACCTGTTGCATGTCTAGTGGCACAACCATCCCTCATTCGGGAAATCCACTAGCTGTTGGCGGAAGAAGTACGCTCGAACAGAGTATGCAGGACAAGAGTCCACTACCTTCAGCTTGTCCATTAGCCACACCTGAGGAAGGATGAAAGAAAAGAGAGATTAAATAATAGAGAGATGCATATTAAGAGAAAAGTGAGAAAAGGGCTTTGAGACGAAAAACAGAACATGAGTGCCAAGTGATGTGAGAAACACATATTAGAAAGGGTGGGAAACATTACCTGAAGAAGTAGTGGACTCCCCGCGAATTTGGTCATCTCTCGTCAATGGAAGGCCTCTAAGCCCATCAAAGTCTCGGCCAGTACTAAGCCAATGCAACTCTTGCCCTCTTTTAAACCTTGGGCCACTTCGACTAGTCAAATGTTAGACCCGCCGAAATTTAGGGCAAGAAGGAAGTGAGCCAGCATACACAAGCAAAGGGCGTATTGCCGAAAACCCCACCAAAGAAGGTCACCGTGGTCACCGATGTCAGAAAATCGATGAATCAAACTAGGAATATCCAGCTCTCTATTGTGAACCAAAGATCGAGCCTCGTGTAGAGTAAGCCCACACATCCGTCCCAAATCTTGGATGTGGCTGAAATGGGGTTGAGGTATGATTTCCTCATGGCGCCGGGATTCCATTAGCGCCTGAAATTCTTCAATTGTTGGGCATATCTTTTGTCCCTCAAAGATAAAGACATGTGTAATCGGGTTCCAACATCTAGTCGTGGCATGAAGGAATGGAAAACAAAGCGGAGAACGGCTCAGTGGGAAAAGTGCATTTATCCCAAAACCCTAGAAATTCACATTTTTTGAGCCATCTAAAGTCATAATCTAATTCGAGAGTTTTTCGGCGAAAAATGGCTCCATTTGTGAAGAATTTGCAACGGAAATGAAGAAACCACAAAGCTTAAACCTTTTGTAGAAGATAAGGCAGTGAGTGAAAGCCAAGTGTCAATAGTCTGGAGATTCTATACATTGATGGCCGGCAGGTGGCCGGTAGGTAGCCAACAAGCTGCATTGGTGGCCGGCAAGCCTCCTCTCATGGCCAGCATGTGGCCGACAACCCCTATTTGTGGCCGGCAGTCTCTCACTCTAACCTGCTGTCCTCCTTTGTGCTAAAAAATGCTGAAAGCATATGTTTTGTTTTGATCATCAAGTGTTTTAAGGTCCTTTTTGGTTTTAGCAAGTGTGTTGTTTTGGTTATCGAATTGTATGTTGTTTTGTTTATCGAGTTGTATGTTGTTTTGTTTGTCGAGTTATATGTTTGTTTTGTTTATTGAGTTGTATTTTGCTTTTTATGTTAGTTGTTAGTCGGTTTGTTACCCAATTAAGATTTTGTTTCAATCAAGAGTGTCCTTGGCCAATTCGATTCCATGTCCATTTCATGCTATATGGTGTTCATGATGCAAAATACAACACTTTTTCATAAAAACTGCTTTCATTCCGATCATGGTTGTTTTTACAAAAGAGGAGTACAGGTTTTTAAAGCAAATAAGCCTATCTGAAGCTATACAATGTGCTAATGCTACCAACGAAAAGAAACTAAGCAAAAGTATAAAAAATCAGCGCCAGTAGTCTCAGGCTCGAGAGACCCTCTTCGTCCTCTTCCTCGGAGGAAAGGACTCTAGGGCATTGTCTCCGTCAGCACTGCTGTCTGAATTTATCCCAGAACTCGAGCTGGCGTCATCACCGCTTTCCCCCTCAGAGCTTGCCTCGGTATTGCCTCTACTCTCGGAACCCGAGCTGGCGTCATCATCTCCACTCTTAGATGACTCCGGATGTTAACTCGCTGCCTTTTCAAAGTCACTCGTCTCAGCATCATTATCACTCAGAATGGGCTCTAAAGGACCGCTCTCAACTCGAATGCCCCTAGCTCTGCCTCGGCCTCGTGCCAGAGCCTGTCTCTCTCTGCTCTCTGCTGCTAGAGAAGGTACTGCTGGTGCAAGTGCTGCATCTTCCACTGGTGCCATCGGTAAAGATGGGAACTGAAAAGATGGTTGTCACATGTCAGTTACAGTACGTGTATAGCATGATGTGCAGAATGAATGTATGCAAAAGTCAGATATAGTGTATGAATACACTGTGCGAGTGCAGTGTGTCAAATACGGTGTATCGATGCAATGTATCAGTGCAGTTTGGGAAGTTTTCAGTTGAAATATCAGTGTTAGTGTGTCAATGGAAATTTGATGCCTGGGGTGTAAACTGAAGAACTTACCGGGATACCGTGGAGGCCAAGTAGCATCTCTTGTCTCTGTACCATCTCCATCAACGAGGCTATCAGCTCGAGAGTGCCTTCTGTGTACTCGATGGAGGCCTGCAAATGCATTTGGATGATTAGTATCTACAATGAACATATCTGAAATGAAATGTGGGATGCAAACATAAAGAATGGTCCATACCTGAGTTGGGCCTCGAACCCCAACAAGCTCATGACCAGCCGCTGTAGGCTCAATCGGGATCTGGTAAGCATCTTCGGTATGCTGCCAGCATGTCAACATGGTCGGAAGCTCTGGCCAGCCGGTCCTCTGCCCCATTCGGCAAGTCCTTCTACCACGGGCCCTGCTCGCCCGGATCACTCTAGGTCTCTCTCTCGCGGTAGGCGCTCTTGCTTCCTCACCTCCACGAGCACCAGTTAGAGGCGGTATCAAATGTGTCTGGATGAAGGCCGTATAGTCACCCTCTACTCGGAAGTAGTCGGCATCCAAGCCTACTATAAATTGGATGACCGTTTCAACAGATAGGCCATCTACTGATCGCATGGACCCTGGTGGAGCCATTGGAATGATCGGGTCAGGCAGGCCCATAATCTGGCGCACGAACCTCTCCCCAAGAACCAGGCCCGGCAGACTAGGCCCTCGAGTAGAATACGGTAATGGGAAGTGGCCCAAGCCCCGGCATATTGGTCCCGAACCCCCGCTGGCATCATGGCCCATGGCTGTCACATGATCTACAAATAGAAATTGTACATATCATTAGTTGCTATCAGTTGCTAAATATGTGAATCATAACAGTTTCAAAGCAAAAATGACTATCTTTTGGATTACCTCATGGGCAGCTATCGTGTCGAAGTAATGCTTGAAGAATGTGAAGGGCTCACGGGTCCTACAGTGGAGCTGACCGTCATATTTCCGCAAGTAGGGGACTGCTAATGGAAGCTCCTCTATAGGCTCTGGGGTAAGAGTCGGAAAATATGCACACACCCATAGCTGTGGGGAAAATGCAGTGATATGTGATCAATACAGTATGAGCAAATGCAGAAAGTGTAAAGCAGAAAGCATAATGTATGAGCTGATACAAAAAGTGCAAAGCAAAAAGCACAAGTGTTTAACAGATTTAAAGCAGAAAATGTAAAGTGCTAAGAGGGAACTGAGATGTGTACCTCCCAGGCTCGCCAGTAGCCTTCGATCAAATCTCCTCTCAGACAGGAGGTTGAGCTCATGTATCCGTATAGCGTATCAAGGCCGGCTCCACCCCAGTCATAAAAACAAACTCGATGAAGGGTCACTAGGGCACTCAGCAAATGCAGGCCTACGGTGTTCCACCTGTTCGAAAACAAGGTGGTACCAAAGATGAACATCAGGAAGCCCTTGGCGTACTGTTCAATCTACTCTATCATCTCGGGCTCGGTCCCTCTGAATCGCTTGGCAAACTAGGTGTATCTGACCATGCCCGTTTGGTATATAGGTGGATGCACCTCCAGCAGCTCGAACCAGGCCGCCTCCCACTCTTCCATATCTGTATCGAGAGGGATCGAATCGCTCCTACGTCTAAGCCGGTAATCATGGCAAAGTCGTAGGGAGTCATCATCATCTCCCTTGTGGTGGAAAAGTGGAAGGAGTTGGTGGTGTCCCACCACCTTTCCACGAGCACTCCTAGGAGAGGACGACTCGCGACGACCCGAGTCAGGCTAGAGTAGAAAAGGCCAAAGCCAACCTCGTCAATGATGTCGCGAACTCCAGCGGGGAGCTCGTCATACCAGTCTTGAGCAGTCGTAGCACCGTAGCCTCTGAAGGCGCGAGACTTGCCCTGTGGCAGAGAACAGATGCAATATATAAAGGACAGATGAATTATACAAAGCAGTGATGATAGTATAGTCGAATGAAAGGCAGTGAAAGAAATGCAAGTAAAGAGAGGCAGAAATGCAAGAAAGTAGAGTTCATACCTCAACGGCAATGGTTGACAAGTGAGAAGCCGGCTCCCTCAACAAGAGGTCCTCCAGTGCGCTGCGAGCAAACTCAATGAAGCATTTGATGCCTCCGGCAGGCAAGATATGTGTCTGGAGGTGGTATCTCTTCGGATCGAAAGGCCGTACCCTCAGTGGTAGCGGCTCTGGCTCTGCCTCAGGCTTGAACTCTGCCTCCAGGTCGGTCTCAAGGTCAGCTATTGGCTCTACTACCTCAGGAACGGGTGGAAATGCAGGTGGAACCTTCGAAGGAGCTCCGTTATGAGGAATCTCATCCGCCATCTGGAAATAGGCGTGAAGTAGGTGAAAAAGTGAAAAGAAATGCCAAAAAGAGGGTAAACTTGGAAAAAGTCAACCCTAGGAGAGAGAAAATGGAAGAAAAAATCAATGTCGGGAAAAGTGTATAGAACTCGAGAGAAACTCGAGGAAAACAAGCCTAGAATGGTGAAAGTGAAGGAAATGGCGCTGAAATCAAATTTCAATTGGTTCAAAGTGAAGGAAACAAAGACGGTTTAGTAAAGAAAATGTGCGTGGGGCGTTGGAAAATGCGTAGAAAGAGCAAATCTAAAGAGAATGAGTACCTAAAGAGAGAGAAAAAGGATTTTCGGATATAAGGTTGTGAGGAAATGAAGAGTTATGGCCTATATTTAAAGACCCGAGGCTAAGAGACCAAAAAGCCCCGAATCTGCCATTGATGGCCAGCAAGGCCCATTCGTGGCCGGCAAGGCTCACCAGTGGCCGGCAGCTGGCCAGCGGCCTCCTCTTGTGGCCGGCTAGTGGCCGGTGGCCTCCCTTGGGGTCTTCATGCTGTTCTGTGTCCTTGGTTTCCAAGAAGTGTATGGATAGTTCACTGTTTGGTTCAGATTGTCTCTACGGAAGCTCAAAACTGTGTTTTCAATGCACGATGTTCGTCACTTGTCAACATGAACGAGGTGTATCCTTTAAACATATTGTAACTCTTCCGAGAGATAAATCGGAAGTTACCTTGCATGAATATGCATTTCCTCATTGGTGCATGAATATGCATTTCCTCATTGGTGCATGAATATGCATTTCACGTTGTTGCATGAATATGCATTTTGCTTCGTTGCATAGAACACGCATTTTGTATATGTTGTTACATAAGATATGTATTTCACGCATACTGCATGCGGGTCTTGCATCCGTTATGAATCATGCATAGAACATGCTTCCGCTCTTGAATCACGCATAGAATATGCTTCTGTTTTTGTTTCTTGCATAGAACATGCCGTTAACATTGTATCTCGATTGTTTGTTTCGCATAGAACATGTCGTTAACATTGTATCTCAGTTGTTTGTTTTGCATAGAACATGCATTCTTACTGTATTGCACTTTTTAAGTTTCTTCTTATACAGGCAAATGTTATTGTATGTACGGTTCATTCAGAGGAGTTCTAGATAAAATCATTTCTGCCATATTCGGATCACATCCTTTTCACAATCGATTAAAAACATTCGGGTGCGTCGGGTGTTCACACCACCCTTCCTCCTCTCGTGTGAGACGCGTTAGGATTACAAATCGGTTAAAAACATTCGGGTGCGCTCCGTGTTCACACCACCCTTCCTCCTCTCGCGTGAGACGCGTTAGGATTGTTTGCATCGGTTAAAAACATTTGGGTGCGCCTGGTGTTCACACCACCTCTCCTCCTATTGCATGAGACGCGTTAGGATTGTTTGCATCGGTTAAAAACATTCGAGTACGCCCGGTGTTCACACCACCTCTCCTTCTATTGCGTGAGACGCGTTAGGATTGCCAATCGGTTAAAAACATTCGGGTGCGCCCTGTGTTCACACCATCCTTCCTCCTCTCGCGTGAGACATGTTAGGATTGGAAATCAGTTAAAAACATTTGGGTGCGCCCAGTGTTCAAACCACCCTTCCTCCTCTTACGTGAGACGTGTTAGGATTGTTTGCATTAGTTAAAAACATTCGGTGCGCCCAGTGTTCACACCACCTCTCCTCCTATAGCGTGAGACACGTTAGGATTGTTTGCATCAGTTAAAAACATTCGGGTGTACCCGGTGTTCACACCACCCTTTCCTCCTCACGCGTGCAATGCTTTAGGATCACAGTTGAGACCTCAGGTGTGCCCGACAGTTATGTCGCATTTCGCCTTTCCCGCGCGACGCGTACTTAAGCTTACATAATTTTCTTACATCCTTTCTACATGAAATGTGGTTTGGCTCGTGTTTCTAATGTGAGGCGTGTTTATTTGCTTACTTCTTTTCATGATTGGAATTGTTTTCGTTTAAATATGGCATTTTCTTTGCATTGCCTTTGCATTCGAATGTTTCATTGTACAACCTCATCGCATGATCATAAGTTATGTTCTTGCATTTTGCAAATCATTTGCATTTTTTCCCAAAACTACGCTGGTTTGATTCCTTGCAAAGGGATACGTAGGTAGCCTGGGGCGCAACCATCTTTTAGTTTTTTGTCTTGATTGTTTGTCCAAGTCTTACGACCTTGTCAAAATGGGTCGTCTCCGGGATTTGACATTCACTCACATTACTTCATGACTTCGAGTTCTGTCAAAGAGGGGCAACTGTAGACACCCCATTTTTGACTGCCCTTACGACTTGGATGTCCTTGCAAGTACACCCGATGATGAGTCTGTTTGCTCGCCAACTGCTCGAAGTCCTCAGCGGAATGCCATAACTTTGAGCCTTTCTCATCCTCCATCCTTTTTGTCTCATTTTTGGACCATGCCTTGGTCTTTCTAGTCTGCAACCTCTAGTGGCCTGCTGGCCATCCCTAGAGGCTGTTGGCCATCACTTTTGGTTTGCCGACCACTGATGTGGCTTGCCGGCCACCGTTTTTTGCAAATATTTTATGCCAGCTGTTTGCACAAAATGCATGCATCTGTCCACATGTGGAGGGTTGGATCTCCTTGTAGAAATTTCATGTTTTCTATAAATAGGAGCCCCCTCTCTCTTGTTTGAAGGTTAGAAAATTTTAGACTCAAAAATTTTCCTTTCTCTCTACAAATTCTCCACACTTTAGCCTATATTCACTACACCTTTGTCTATACACCCTTAGCCAAATCCTCTCATCTTTGAGCTAAGGTGTTCTTGAGCTTGGTTTGAGCTATAGAGGGTGTACTTCCTTAGTTTTGTTGCTTGGAGTTACTCTTTTCTTCAAGAGGTATAATACTTGCTTTATTAGCTTGTTTTGCATATTTGTTTTTCTATCTTTTTCCCACTATTTTGGGCTGTTTTTGGGCTATAAAAAACTTTGTTTTTGTGGGCTGAAATTGGTGTTTTAGGCCATTTAAGGTTAGGGGGTGGTTCACCATTTTTTATTCCTTGTTGGTAAGTCCTTTTCACCTTTGTTTCCCACCTTCAAATCATCATTTTTTGGGCCTTTAAACACTGAATTTCAGAGTATTTTCAGTGGTGAAAATCATGTTTTGAAGTCCAAACTTGGAGGGGTTAGCCTCCCCTCCTTGTGTCTTGTTTGCTAGCCTAGTTAGCTCTATGTGTTAGCTTATTTTTCTAGCCATTTGTAGCTTAATTCCAGCATGTTTTAGCCTCTGATTTGGACTTTTGTAACTCTATTTTGGGTTGGTTAAGTCATTTGAGTCTTATTTTGCATGCTTGTAGTGTAATAGTCCTCACAAGGTTGGTGTTTTAGGCCTTTAGACATCACTTGTTTGAGTTGATTACATTGTTTTAGTGCTTTTCTCACTTAATTTCAGCACTAATAACCTCTGCAACCTCCCTCCTTTCTTGGCTTTTAATTTTGTTTTGAAAGTGGTTTTCAAGTCACTTGTTTGCCTAAGTGTGAAATTAAGGTTTCATACTTAATGGTTTAATCCCTTAGGGGGTTCATTACCAACGGTATGATGCTTCTTTCATACCCAAAGAAACTTGTGTTTTGAGTCCTCTTTCCATTAGAGGACTTTAATTCACCTTTTGAACTTAATTGGATTAAAGAATGGTTGGTAAGTTAAAATGAGTAACTAAAAACTTGGGACTAAAAGTGAGCAAGATAATGTTTGGTTGTGTTTAAGCAGACGTTAATTGAATACATGGAACTTGGACCATTTCATACTTGCTAGTGATGAAATGATCCAAGTATCCAAGGTCTACTCCTTCCCTTGATCATTCATGAAAGGGATGAGGCTTGTGTCTTGTTCTACATTTATTGAGCTTGCACATCTTAAGTCACAAGCCATCATGTAATGAAATTGCTTGAATTGGTGGTTTGTAACTTAAGATTCACCATTCCTTGGATTTGCTCATGAAAATGAGGGGCGAGTTGTGCAGACAACCCTTGAAAATACCCTATATATGCTCTGTTTGTCCTTTGTTGCAGCAAGATGAACATGTGAATCAGTGGCAGACATGCAACTTTCCATGGCTGGCAGGTGGTCGGCAAGCTTTACTAGTGGTCGGCTGGCCACTGATGCAAGTCTCAGCAGAATGTTGGTAACGTGGAACAAAATTGTTCTAGAAGTATTCAACTGTGCAAATAGAGGCTTTCGGGAGCCAAACAGTGGTCTTTCCGGGTGAAAATCGAGCATGGGCATGCACATCTCTCATTTCCCAAGAAAGAGTAGTTAATTGCTTAGTTTAATGACTTAGTTTACTTTCACTTGTGTTGTAATTATTTAATTAATTAGTTTATTAGCTAGTTAATTCAAGTGTTGTAATAATTAGTTAATTAGTTTAGCTATCTATTCGGTTTGTAATAATTAGCTTAATTAGCTTTAATTAGCTTAGCTTAGTTAGCTAGTTAGTTTATTCATTCAGACTCTCCTTTGTGAGAGCGTAATGTAATAATGTGCATGTTTTCCAACCCCACGTCTTTCTCTCTTTTATTTATCCGCTTTTGATGGTTAGATTAGGGGCATCATGTTTCAAATTAGCATATCGTATGCTTGCATCCATTCATCTTGTATTGCATGCACTTAGGCTCAGCACATCATTCTAACTGCATTGTCATTTCAATACATTCTTTGAATACGTGTTTAACCGCATGTTATCAAATTGCCTCATATGCCATATTAGTAGCCGAGCCTATTAGTTGCATTCTTTGTATGTGTTTGTGGAGAAGTGGTTTGGAAATACTCTTCAGATCCTGGGAGACGCTAGTGATCCTCAGCTAGTCACCTGAAAAGATACAAACACTCCGGTCGGGGGTGCCGGAATTAGCACTCCGACGGATAAGTTAGTTCAGATACTCAAGATAGCTTGTTTTCTAAGTTAAGTGAAGTGATTCTTACATACCTTTCTATAATCGTTGTTCCTGTATTTATACATGTTCAGATCAATCCTCGGGGCCAGGGCCTACTTTTTAATCATTGTCCTTTCTTTTATTCGGCCCTAAGGATTTACACTTGTTCGGCACATATATTATATTTGGCTCCCCACTCTCGTAGGATACAGCCGATTAATATCAGTCTTCAAATGGTACGCACCTTCTGATTTTTCCATATATTCGGCCCCCACAGTGTTGTATTAGTCATCTTGTATAGTTAGGAATCATGCATTTTTCTAACTCTTTTGTTTTATTTTTGGCTTGGAGTATTAGGTGAGTTTTTAGTGCTTTAGCATACTTGCATGAGTGTAAGTGATTGCCATAACTAGCATGCTTGCCATAAGGCTAAGTGCTTACTTGTTGAACTGCTTGAGTGCCTGTGGATGAAGGCTTATTGTTTGAATTGGAATGATTTAATGAATGTATGTTTAAGCCCAATTTGTTGAGTGGCAAATTCACAAACTTTAAGCTCACTTTGTTAAGTGGCAAAATCGAACTCTTTTCAAAAAACAAATATGAAATTGAATTGTTCCAATTCGGACAAACTAGTCTATATCTTGTGTGCGCACATCACATAGTAAATGCTAGCCTAATAAACCGGAACAAGAGCATATAATGTTGATAAAAATCATATCATGATTAGTAGAGGCCGATCTTTGATCGGGCGAGTGAGGGTGCTCAATTCATGACCTTCCCCTCTCGTACCTAAGTTCCCGAGCCGAGGCAATTTTGGTGATGATGGACATGTGGCCTTTGGCACGAGTCATGGGTTTCCTAAATTTCCCCAAAACAAAAATATTTAGGTGGCGACTTTGTATCTGGCAAAGCAGTCCAATTTTGGCATTTTTTATTCAAAATCAATTTTCCAAACGATTTGCCAGATTTAGACTCTTTGGTGTTTATCAATTTTACATTGCACTTGTGAGATTAGATTCAGAACTGCAGGAGTCCAAACTGTAGGGCATCTTTCGAGCTTCCGAAAGTGGGCGTGAAAAAGTCGAGCTACAGTTATCCACAGTCTTTGTAACAATTGCAAGCACTTGCTGCTTGTTCAACCCTTTGACCTTCAAAGTCTTAGTAGCCTACCAAAGTTGTGCATAGGGATCAATACTTGTCCCGGCTTTGTTCTTGCCACTTGTTTCAGTTTGGCCAAGGGATTGGGTCACTATATCGAAGCGAGACCCATTTGTTGTTGATTTGTCATCACCCAAACTTGAGATAGCTTCGGGTTGGCCCTTTTGAACTGCGGCTCGCCCTAAGATTGGGGAGCTTTTTATCGGGATCGAAACCCCAAATGTTAAATCCGCCACCGTTCCTTGAGGTCTTCAATCATTCCCAACATCTCAACAGTAGTGGGTTTAGCCATTTGGCGCTTTTGGCATACCCGAACTGGATTTGGTGCATCCATTATGCACAAGTCAGTGCTTTTTGGAATGAACACCTCAACCTTGGGTAAATAGGCCGGGGTGATGTATATGTTGGGGTTGAACGGAGCTGGCAGTGTACGGATGAGGTTAAGGTGAGGAGAAAGTACTTGGTCATGGATGAGAAGTGGGTTGGTAGCAACATTGGATTCTTGAGGTGGGGCTATCGTCAGGTTGTCAATGAGATTCTGAACCTCATAACGAAGGCAGTAGCAACGATCGGTACCATGACCGCACTGTTGATGGTACGCACAGTATTTGGTGGGGTTATGTCTAGCAAGAAGTGGGTCAGGATGTGGTTGGGGATCAAAGGGTTTGAGATACCCTCTTTTCATCAGGACTTTTAGTGCGCTGGTTAGGCTCATATGGAGGGGGTGAAAGTTCTACCTTGAGCTCGGGTTGGGCTGGCTGTTTGTGGGCTTGTATTGGCAAATGGGACTGCAGTGGTGACGGTATTGATTTCAGTGGGTTTGGAAATAGTGCTCTCGGAAAACACCCTCCTTGTTGGTTCGCTTGTTCTGGGAATAATCCCTCTGTTAAATACACTCTCAATCTGAACCCCTAATTCATGCAAAGTTTTGAAAGTGAACAGTGGAGCGACTATTAACTTTTGTAACATATCAGACTTAAGGTTCTACACCACTATCCGCACTTGGTCCCTCTTAGAAGGTCGATCTGTCATTTGTGTTGCTTTTGCTCTCAACCTTACAATAAATTCCACAAAAGGTTCTTCAGGATTCTGGTGGGTTGCTTCAAGCTCTTGGGTGGTCATTTCAATTTGGGTATCGTAAGAATACTGATTGACAAATCCTTCAGCCAAATCTTCCTAGTTCTACTTTACTTTATCCTCCAACTTGGCGTACCAAATGGCTGCTATACCTGACAGGGTTCTTCCATATAGAGAGAGTTTTTGAGGCTTAGTTAGACCCATCGGTTTTAAGACGTCCAAGAAAATCCAGATATGTGCCATAAGATCTCCAAACCCATCAAAACAATCAATGTGTGGCATTTTGAATCTGTCTAGAAGCCTTACAGCAGCCTCGGTGTACCCATCCTCAATGTCGAGTATGGAGCTAATTCCCTGTGCCTTTTTGAATTGCTTCTCAAGGTTAGCCATTTTTAACAAGGTCGGGTCGAGCTCATTAATATCAAGGGGATAAAGCCCCTCATTAGGCTGCATCAGGGGTTTGAAAACTTGAACTTGAGCCAACCCTTCTCGAGGATCCAGACATTGCAAATCTTCAGTTGACAAAGGTGGATCAAAGCTCGACTAGGGGCCCGGGACTGAATGTGTAGTAGATGCCCCAAATGGGCATTGCATTTCAGCATTGGTCTTATCCTGCATGGCAACTCCCTGGTTTAATGCCGCTGTCATGGCCACAACTTCTTCCGAACTCTAAGCCATCATGGGTCTGGCAATCGGGGAAATGAATGGGTGTAAGCTGAGAGCTAACTGATTTTGACCCGGTTATACTTGATGTATCTGAACTAGATTAGTCTAGATGGGCTCGACTGAATTGGGCTTTTTTAGAATGGGTCTTTTGATATTGGATAGATATTTTCTTTTGGGAATCAGATGGACTGGGATTTTGCTGAGTAGATTTTTTTTTTCTGACATTGGATAGACTGGGCCTTTGCTGAGTTGGGTACGGCTCCTTCTTTGGCTCAGTCAAACCTAGCATTAAAAACAAATGCCGCGTCAGATCGGGATATCGGGTATGCCAGTCAAAGCAAAGCAAGATACAATTTTTTTTGGCCCTGGTTCTGATTTTGTTGAAAATTCACCCATATCAACACAAACCCCTGGATTTCGACCCAAATTCTGATTCTGATATGATCCTTAAGATTAAGACTCTCCCAGGACTGGATCACACATTGCCAAAGATTTCACATTTTGCACAAAAGCATTCAAAACACCCCTATGAGAGGTTTATGGTTTCCTTGTCCTAGCTTTGGAGTGATCTACAGCTTTACTACTCAAACAAGCGGTATCACATCATCCTCCATATGGGAGAGTATCTTGTCCTAAGTTGGAACAGTCACTATGGCTTTACTATATGCAGCTAGGCCGATTGGTCGAAAGGGTACCTCGGCAAGATTACCTAATATACCTCTCACACCTAACACTGAGAAGTGAAAGGAGGATCAAACGGTACAACGATAGTCCAGATCCAAGGGTTGTGTTCCCAACATGGCAGAGCCCACGACCGGTCAGCCTTTTGGCAAGCTTTTGGGCAAGCCTCTAGCAAACTGTCTAGGAATAGTAGATGGAAAACTGTAGACACCCCATTTTTGACCGACCTTAAGACTCAGACGTCACCGATGGAGCGCTCGGTGATGTTGCATATTGTGCTCGTTCAGAAGTCTCAGAGTCACGGCCGTGAGCCCTGCCTCCGGACTTCCGAACCCTCTTCTGTACTTGTCTCGGTTTGCGAACCAGACTCGGTTTTCTTGTTTCTTTTCCTGAAGGGAGGGAGAGGTCCCGTAGACCATCTCTCAGTGGCCGTGGGCTACATTTCGTGGCCGTAGGCCATTTTGCCCATTTCGGAGCCCGGTTCCCGGTTTTCGGAGCCGTCAGGCCGTGTGCCTCGGTTCGGGACCGCCTAACCATCTCTGACTGCTCCGGTTTTTGGCATACATCTTATTTACTCCCTTTTGAGGGACACTGAGGTCTGAGAGACCCACTTCGTGGTCGAATGCCACTTTCGGTGCTTAACAGCCTATTTTCGGGACCCCGAACTGCGTGTTTTGGCCCCGAGCATTCGTTTTGCATCGGTTTTCGTTCATTTTTGGCAGATACCTCTGTTTTATCACCAGGAAGGTCACTGAAGGGTGGGAGGCCAGCAATTGTCTCAGCAACCAGTTATGTTCCTCCGGCGCCCTCCGACGTCCGTTTTTCTCACTTCCGAGCCAATGTTGACCACCCTAGGGCCATTTTCTTCAACCCCAAACCACATATTTGTGTTGTACACACATGGGAGGACCCTAAAAGTCTATGGCCGGCCAGTAATTCATATTGAACCTTTTGAACCCTTCCTAAAAGTGGCCTATTCTCTCTCCTGTTTTAGAGTTGCCAATTTTGAACCACAGGGTTATGATGAGGAGACCTGGGAGGACACCTTTCTCTGGTGGCCGGCCAGAAAATCTTTTTGAGCCTTTTGCCCCTTGGCCGGCCGGCCATAGGGGGTGGCCGGCCGGCCACCTGCAACAAAAATAGCAGGCCGGCCATGCTCCTTGAGATGTGTCCTTGCAGCTGTATAGCTTTTTCCCCCAAAATATCTGATTTCGGGGGACTTTTTGTAGAAGAGGGAACTTAATCCCAAGACTGCACATTTTTCTCTCCCTTTTCTCCTCCATCCTTGCATACACACAGCAACTCTAGCTCTCCCTCAAGGGTTAAAAAACTTGCTTTGAGGATACACATACATATCTCTCCATTTCTCTCTCATTTTCTCAAGTTTTGGCTCCATTTCTTCACTACCACCAAGCACCACCACCACCACTCCATTTCCAGCAGCTTGGGGGGCTTTCCAGCAGCTAGGAAGCAACATTCCTTGGTACAAGAGGTAGCAAAGAAGTGGTCTTCAAGGGTAAGTGCCAATCTCCTTCTTTTGTAGCACTTTTTTGTCCCATTTCTTAGCCCTATTTGCTTGATGTTTTGGGCTCCGACCCTAACTGAAAGGGTCATTTTTTTGAGCCATTATTTATGTTTTCTTAAGGGCTCAACCCTGTTTGAGCCCCCCATTTGGTACTTGCTTCAATACCTCTTTGTATGCCATTATCTTGCATGGTATTTCTAGCCTATGTGTGATCTGTTTTTGAGCATGATATAAACTGTGAGTTGGCTTATTTTGAGCCCCTCTACAACATTGTAGAAGGGATCAACACTGTTGGGGGCCTCCATGTTGTACTTACCATTATACCCCTCTTTGGCCCCCATTTTTGCATGCTTTTTTAGGCTTATCTAGCTTCTGTTTCGGCCATGATCAGAACTGAAAGTGGTTATATTTTGACCTTCTTGGCATGTTTTATTAAGGGTCTTTGGTCATTTGATGTATATTTGGTCTACTTCATGTTATAGCCTCTTGTGGCCTTAATCTGGCATTGCATTTTGAGCATGTTTGCATACTGATTTGAGGCTTTTCATCTACTGTAAATGTTCATATTTTTAGTCCCTCTTCAGTGTTGTAGAAGGGTTTTTTTCCATTTGGGCTTTGCATCTACCACTTGCTTCATGACCTCCCTTGCGGAGCCATTTTTGTACGCCATCTTAGCCCTACTTGTGATTGCTGTTTGACCATGTTTTGTACTGTAAAAATGCGAGTTTTGAGGCTTCCTTGCTTCTGCTTTTTCATGTCATGTATCAATTATGCATGTATGGTATAGTTGTAGGCCATTTTATGCATTGAAATCCATGTTTTCGGGATCATTTCATACATCGGGTATTATTTCGCCTCATTTCGGGGCTGTTTTGCCCCTCATTTTGCCACTGATTTTTGCATGTTTGCATATCATATTCCATGTCTTTGCTATGTCTCATTAGAGTGGCATTTCGGTGCCTGAGGGTCCGTTCTCGGTTTGCGTGCCTGCGGGCACGCACTTCGAGGTATCTTGTTTTCATCTGATGGCCTCCTATGTGAGTGTGGCTGAGGCTCTCTCATGTTGGTGTAAGCCCATTATTGCATTGCGTATGCCATTTCACCCATAGCATTGTGTATGCCCGGTTGTATATTACCTCGTATAGCGTGTATGCCATTCCATGACATTGTGTATGTTAGGGTTGCATATTAGCTACATTTCATGCATATCATGCATATCGCATCGTGTTCGGGATAGGAGTTAGCCCGGGCACGGGAAACGAGGCACGTTTCGTACTCCGAGCGACGGAACGGGTCTCAATTCCCAAGTCACCGACGCTCCGGATTATCCATGATGGAGTTAGGTTTTGTTGTAGCATTCATATGCATTCATCCTATATTGAGTTGTGCAATTCGACTCCTCGGCTATCATGCATCGATATGCGTGATTGGTGGCACGAGGATCGAGGTATGCATATATTTGTGAAATACATTGCTATGCCCCTTTCCTGCTCTCTGTTGCAGCAAAATGGAGAATCAACAACTTTTCGGGACTTCGCGCGCATTTCAAGAAAAGGTGTAAACAGAGGCTAATTGGGGCATCCCAGTGGATTTCCGCGCAAAGCAGCCCAAACATGCGGCATTCATCAGAATCAAGACAGCCCCTGGCTTGCATGCCAGTTTACAGTTTTTCTTAGTTAATTTGTTAATTAATTAGGGATTTGTATATTATTTGGACTGTATTCTTTGGACTGTATTATTCTTTCATTCGGGACTGTATTATTTATTCGGACCCTCTGCGCGAGGGTATGATTGTAATAAGTGTGGGTGAGTGTGATGTATGTCTTCCAACCCCACGTCTTTCTTCCCTTTTATTTACCCGCTTATGATGGTTAGATATAGGGCATATTTCAATTAGCATACAGTATGACAGCATGTTTGCATCATTCATCTGTTTTGCACGCACCGGGCTCGGCGCATCATACAAACTGCATTTGTATTTCAATTCCAATTGAATACGTGTTAGTTGTAGCATTCCATATGCCATGTTTAGAATAGCCGAGCCTGCTATAGTTGCATCTTTGCATGTGTTGCATTAGGCATTTCTGTATATTTAGGATCATGCATGATTTCTAATGAGCTTCTGTTTTGGCTTGGAGTACTCGGTGAGTTTTATGCTTTAGCATCCTTGCATGCGTGTGAGTGACTGCCATGATAGCATGCTTACCATGAGGCTATGTGCTTATGTGATATAACTGCCTGAATGCCTGTGGGTGGAGGTTGGGTTATTTGGATTGGAACAATTCATCAAATGTTTGTTTTAAGCCCACTAGATAGTGGCAAAATCATGTTTTCTAAGCCCACCTGAGGGTGGCAAATCTGCATTTAGCCTACCTGCGGGTGGCAAACCATTTTCAAACAAACAAACATGAAGTGTTTTGTTCCAATTCAGGCGACCAGTCTATACTTGTATGCTGTGCGCATCACATAGTAACCTAGGCTAATAACCGGAATAAGAACACACAATGTTTTCAAAATAAGATATCATGGTTAGTAGAGGCCGGTCTTTGACCGGGCGAGCGGGGGTGCTCACGAAGTGACCTTCCCCAATCGTACCCAAGTTCCCGAGCCGAGGCAACTTTGGTGATGACGGACACGTGGCCTTTGGCACCGAGTCAGGGTTTCCTAAATTTCCCATTAAAAAAATATTTAGGTGGCGACTCTGTATCTGGCAAAGCAGTCCATGTTTGGCACTTCTTTCAAAAAAATCTGTTTTCAAAAACGATTTGCCGGATTTGGACTCTTTGGTTCAAGATTAAGAACCGTGACATTTGAGTCCTTGAACTGTAGTGACCCCAATATGAATGGAACGGGACTTAACCCTCCCGGGGCGTTCGGGGACGTCTACAGTTTCTGGCGACTCTGCTGGGGATTTAGAGAACTTGACTCGAACTCATGATATCTGGTTTTGACTACACTTGTGTGTTTCTTTGCATTGCATATGCATTGGTGCGCCTAGGACATCGTGTTTGCCATATGCCATTCCCGAACGATTTGCCGGAGGCTTGTCTTGTCAAGGCATGTCCATAAGGCTGATCGGCTCTGGGCTCTGACAGCATGGGAACACAAACCCCGGTTTTACCGGGGCACCCTTTTTGACCATTCGACCTAGTGCATATTCGGATCCATAGTGACCATTCCAAACTAGGACAGGTTGCTTACCCGTTTATAGGTTGTTTGAAACCGCTGTGTGCGTAGTAAAACCCTAACTCCTGACAAAATAGGACAGGGAAACCCTCCCCCAACATAGGGGTGTTTTGCTCTCACTTATCTGCTATGTGCTTTAGAGTGCGTCTCTACAGGAATGCATGTATCAGTCTATGAGTTTGGGCATCAGGCCTGCGGGCATCAGTCAGTATCTGAGAATCAGTTGTCTGCGGATATCGGATTCAGTTTTGGGGAACAGTGATCAGTGATTGAGGACAGTGTATTTTCAGCTTATCAACTGTGTGTTGTATGCCCGACTGTGTGTTGTGTGTATTTAATTTAAGCTGTTATGCTGCCCGTTTAACTGGTTATTTATTTCCTTTTCGCTTTATTATCTTTTTGCTAGGGGCAGTTTTTAGCACGATTGCTTCCGAACCAGTAGATACTCCCCAAGCACTTTGGACACGAGGTCGCCGACTCAATCGATCCGAGGATCTGGTTGACGGACATCCAGTGTTCCACTCTCTACCCCCAATTATCAGAAGAAGGCCGAGGAGGCGCAGTGTGTCAGAACAGGGATTACCGGGACAGAGGGCTACTTTGACAGTAAACAGTCAGGTTGAGATTTCTGTGTCTGCCATAGAGATACATTTACCGGTCATTCAGATGGAACAGCAGAATACATCAGGGATGGAGGCGATGATGCGCCAAATGCACGAGGCATGAAACAGATGCAGGAGGATGCCATCCGCCAAGCGGAATTTTCTAAACAACAAGCCGCAGTCATGGCCCAGCAGGCCGAGCTGATTACTAGGCTGCAACAGCAGAATGCAGCGTCTGCTTCACATCAGGCCCCTCCTCCACCAGCGGCTCCACTACCCGAGCAGGCACCTACTGGTCAGAATACCCTGCCAAATCCTCAGAATACCCTCCCGAACACCCAGAACACCCTACCCAATGTCCAGAATATCCAAGAGGACACCAACCTTCCAACGGGGCTGGCTCCGCCCCCGCTTCTGCCTCAACTGTCCAAGAATCTTACACCCAACCACCCGGACTCTCCATTCGAGTTCGAGGTAGATCATACAGCTCTAAAACTGAGTAAGTTGGAGAAGCTTTTCAAGAAATCGCAGGGGGTGAAGGCCATCCCAGACATCGAAGATGGGTACACCGACGTGGCCGTAACATTGCCAGACAGATTCAAGATGCCACAGATTGATCGTTTTGATGGGTCAGGGGATCCTATGGTCCATCTCCGGCTATTTTCAGACATCCTGAGGCCAATGGGCCTAACCCGACCACAAAAACTTTCCCTGTTTGGCCGAACTTTGTCGGGTGTGGCAGCCATTTGGTACGCGAAGTTAGAAGATGACGTGAAAAGAAGCTGGGATGAGATGGCTGAGGCCTTCGTTGCACAGTACTCGTACAATACACAGATCGAGATTACAACCCGTGATCTCGAAACGACGAGGCAGGAACCCAAGGAGTCTTTCTCCGATTTTGTAACTAGATGGAGGGCAAAGGCGTCGATGATGACCTTGAGGCCTACAGACAAAGATCAAATCCGGATGATTGTGCGCAATCTCCAACCGAAACTCATGCAGAAGATGATCGTACTCCCCTTTCCCACCTTCTCAGATTTACACGAGATGGGGGTACAGATCGAGGATGCGATGAAGCAAGGTTTGATCGACCAGGACCGGGAGCAGCCCCGAAGGACATTCAACCGCAATAACAACGCAGG
The DNA here is from genome assembly GCA_030407325.1 of Camellia japonica. Lineage (NCBI taxonomy): Eukaryota > Viridiplantae > Streptophyta > Magnoliopsida > Ericales > Theaceae > Camellia > Camellia japonica. The sequence continues at coordinate 102,533,599 of JAPPVO010000017.1, read as the reverse complement.
CCCGAGTGGCGCTGCAAACACAAGGACTTCGGAGGTTGGTATGGTCACCACCACTCCCCCTCCCCATCCAAGGCCCGCGGCGGCCACACCCTTTTCCAGTACATCCGGGAGCAGTACCCAAGCCCCGAGATATCAGTCCAGAGGCCAAAGAACCTTCACTCCCCTCTATATGCCTTTGTCCAAGGCTCTCGGGGTGTTAATCAGAAAGAAGCATTTGACACCTTTAGAGCCGAGGCCACTGCCAAATCCACTCCCTCCCTCTCATGACCCGGCAAAATACTGTGCGTATCACCAACAGCATGGTCATGACACCGACCGTTGTTTCAGATTGCGTCATGAGATCCAGGATCTTATTGACAAGCAGGTGATCGCGCCTCCCGAAAAACCTAACGTCACCACAAATCCCCTCCCACCACATAACCAAGCCCCTCCTTCCAACAGAATCAACTTCATCCAAACTGGGGTCGTGTCTTACGATCCTAGTATCTATATCACCCCATCTCACCTACCTAAGCCGGAGGTGATCCTTCCTGTCTGCACTGACTTGTGCATGATGGACGTCTCCACAACCCAATCTAAGCCAGTGGTGGTGACCACCGAAGATGGGACAGAGCAGATTTCAGAGGAAAGAGGGGCTGCTGAGTCTGAGGTTGAACAGTCTGGGAATCTTGCTGAAGGAGATTATGATCCGAGTGAATATATCCAGTCAGTGGGCCAGTCTGAGCTGAGTGCAAGGCTGCCAGAAAAAGCAGAGTTATGTGTGATTCAGGGGGACAGATTTGAATGGGGAACAAATGATCTAGCAGCTGTGGGAGAAGACTTAGCCAACCTCCAGTTCTTCAATGACCAAGAATCGGGGGATGCAGCAATCAACTGGTTTGAATATGAGGAGTCGACAGAAGTTGTCGGATGGTTAGATGATCAACCAGACGTTGTAGAATATCAACCAGAACAGGGCCCAGCAGGGGCGAGAGTATCAATGGTGGCCGGAAGGGCCGAGGGTCAGAATCCACCGCCGGAGAGCGCCGGCACTAAGAATTTCGCTCAGAATTTGGGGATTGTAAATGCAGGAAATATTGAACAACCAGCTGTACTGACGCAGTTGGAACAACAAAGATTAGAGGATTTCGAGAGAATCAGAAAAGCTAAGGCCCATGTGGGGGTCGAAAGTGCTGTGTGCACAGGAACAGAAAATGCTGCGGGCATAAAGATTCAAGGTGCTGCGAGTACGATCATACCGGAGCCGGACAGGTGTTTGTCGGTTGCCGACGGAATGTGGTGGGAAGACGATGACTTATGTCTTGCCCACACAGATGAAGACTAGGGAGGTAACCAACCAGATGATACCTGGTATATTGACGAGGTCGCTCATATGACCAGAAATGGGCGGTATTTCAAACCCCAACACTTAGACCAACCTGAGGCGTCTGGGAAAGACAAAGAAGCTGAGAAACAGAGAGAGAAGCAAATTGAAGAAAAAGCTGTACTGAGACAGTTAAAGAAGATACAAGCAGACATCTCCATCTGGGGACTGCTTATGGCGTCAAGGGTACATAGGCAGGCCGTCCTATCTGCAATGGACAAGGCCAAACTCTCTATAGACACTACACCAGAGCAGCTGGTTGGGCTGGTTTTTCCGGGAGGAGGTTCCCCGGCATTAACCTTTTCAGACAAGGAATTACCGCCTGAGGGCACAAACCATAACAAACCCCTCTACGTTTCCGTGGAATGTAGAGACAAATGGATACCGGTGGTACTTGTTGATACCGGGTCCGCCATCAATGTCTGCCCAGCCAGAACAGCGTACGCAGTTGGGTTGAAGCCCGCGGACTTCACACCAACCACTCAGGTGATCAGGGCATACGATAATACTAGCAGAGAAGTGATGGGGACTGTCAAGATTCAAACCAAGATTGGTCCAGGACAACACGACATCGAATTTCATGTCTTGGACGTTCCCGCAACCTTCAACCTACTCTTGGGGCGGCCGTGGCTGCACCAAGTAAAGGCAGTCTCTTCCACTCTACATCAGATGGTGAAATACCCCTATGGAAAGGGAGTAGCCATTGTGTTCGGGAATTCATCAATCCATCCGCCTCCAGAGGTATCTACGCCAGTCCTTGTAACAAGCCCGCGGGGGGGCCTTCGCTACAGTTCGGACTCTCTTTTGTTTTGTTGCGGTTCTAAATCTGAACCAAAGAGTCCAACTCTGGCAAATCGTTTTTGAGAAAAACAGATTTTTGAAAAGAAGTGCCAAACATGGACTGCTTTGCCAGATTACAGAGTCGCCACCTAAATATTTTTAAAATGGGAAATTTAGGAAACCCTGACTCGGTGCTGAAGGCCACGTGTCCGTCATCACCAAATGTCTTGGCTCGGGAGCTTGGGTACGATCGGGGAAGGTCAGCTATGAGCACCCCCTTTCGCCCGGTCCGAAGACCGGCCTCTACTAACCGTGATATCCAATTTTGAAAACGTTACGTGTTCTTATTCCGGTTATTAGCCTAGAATTTACTATGTTATGCGCGCAGCAAACAAGTATAGACCAGATTGTCTAATTTGGAAACAAACATCGCATATCCGTTTGTTTTAAAAAAGCGTTTTGAAATTCGCTACCCGCAAGTAGGCTAGAGCACGGATTTCAATGAGTTTTCCCAACTCAGACAATCCAACCTCCACCCACAGGCAGTCAAGCAGTTATATCATATAAGCATTTAGCCGCATGGTAAGCATACCGTCATGGCGACATTCACACGCATGTGAGATGCTAAAGCGTAAAATACTTACATCGTACTCCGCGCCAAAACAAGGAACTAATTAGCAAACATGCGTGTCCTAGTTCATGTTAGAGTGGCTAATGCAACACAGGCAATGATGCAATTTAGAGTAGGCTCGGCTAACCCTAAAATGGCATGTGAAATGCTACAACTATCACGTATTCAATTTGAAATTGAAAGTACGATGCAGTTTGTATGATGTACCGAGCCCGGTGTATGTTAACAAATGCATGGATGCACGCATGCATTGCATAAGGTATGCTAATTTTAAATATGCCCTAATCTACCATCGTAAGCAGGTAAATAAAAGGGAAGAAAGAAATAGGGGTTGGAAGACATACACACACCCACGCACACTTATTACAGATTTGCCCTCGCTCGGAGGGACCGAAAGAATAATACAAATAATTAACTACGCAAGCTAATTAAATTACAAAACCCATTAAATTAATTAAGCAGATTAATTAATCTAATTAAAGTAGTAAACCCCTCGGGGAGAGGGCCGGATGCGGCGCGTGTTCGGGACTTGCTCGGAATCGCGCTACCATGCAAAGTCTGCCTCTGTTTTCCCTTCTTTCCTCCTCTGAAGACTGCCAAAGTCTCAAAACTACCTCTCAAGGCACTGGGGGATACCACCGGCTGAGGGGAAACATCACCGGCTGAAGTATGTTTCCACCGGCACAAAATTCATCCATCGGCCACCAAGATACTGCCGGTCGGCACTGAATGTCTGCAGAACCTGCAACTCACAGCAGCAGAGGGCAACAACTTGCATGGCAATGCAATTCAAGCAATTTATGCACCAAACACACTCCTTATCATGTGAATGACTCAAAGGAGCGTGTGCCTCGATTCTCGGGCCACCAATCACGCATTTTCATGCATGATGGCCTAAAGAACCAAGTATGCAACTTTTATCTCAAATGCATGCAAACCAAACAAACATAAAAGGGTGCCAAACCTCTATCATGCTCATATCAAAAGGTCAAGCATGTGCATTGATGTAATGCAATCTTAAACATGTTAGCTAGCATGCAACATGGACAATGTAATGTACTTGTGCAAGACATACAAGCCAACATGAGATAAGCATGCGAGCAAACAAATGATGGCCTTAAACATGACTTAGGCAACTCTAGATAAGCCTAAAATCAGTGTCCAAAGTGCCCAAAAATGAAGGCCAACACACACACACACATGCATATGTTAAGACTAAACACTTAGGCACTAAGTAAGCAACCCTCAAGCATACTTGAAAGGGAATATCATGGACACTTAGCATGCATCATAAGCTTTGAAAATCATGTTATAGAAGGTTCCAAACCAACTAAATAAACCAAGTAAGGCATGCAAGAAAGCCCAAGCACTTAAGGCTCACCAAAGAGGTAATGAACTACACTTAACACGACCATACGTAGCATGCATTGGGCGACCAAAAACAGAGTTTTAACACATAAAACTAAGTCCAAAAGACCACCTAGATGGCATCTAAATGGCTCAAATTCAAAGGCATGCATAATGACCAAAACAAAGGGCATGCAACACATGCTTTCAAGGCAATAAAGAGGCGACTTAGGCAAGCATATGGGCATGCCAAAGGGACTGATATTACATGTTGGGTGGTTCCAAACCACCAAAACGATGCAAGCAACGCATGCTACACACTGACACACTTGAGGCGTACAAGCCCTACAAGCCACAAATGCAAAGGAGCTATACTAAGCATGCCAAAATCAATCCAAACGACTATGGACAGACCTAAAGCATGGCAAAATAAGCACAAAACATTCATGAATCTAAGCCTAAAGCATGCTCAAATTAGGGCTAACAACCTAAGGCATGTTAAGGCAATACAAAGCATTACATGGCACCTATGCTAAGCATGCATAAGGGACCAAAACCAACTTAACACAAAGTTATAACATGGCAATATAAGCATAAAATATAGCCATGGCATGCTCAAACACACACTTGAACATAAGGCTCCCTAAGAGACCAAAACTTGCCCTTTTCAAGGACATCAAGGAGAGGGGGTGGCCCTCTCCTTCTTGGGACTTCAAAGCATCATCTTCACCACTGAAATCCCTCAAGATTTCAGTGGTGAAGAGACCTCAACACCAAAATCCCGGAGCTCTCACAAAATAGCACAAAATGAGGTCTTTTCAAGGCCTAAGGGTGGTCAAACCCTTCCAAAGCACAAAACACTCTTAACCAACAATAAAGAGGACCAAAAAATAGAATTTTTATGTGTTGATCACCAAGCACAAAAACAGTTCTAAGCTATGTAAAAATGGAGTGCAAAAATGGGGTAAAAAGGGGTAGTTTCTTACCCTTGAAGACCACCTTCACAAAGGTTGATGTTGTTGCTTCCTTGAGCTCAAATCCAACCAAAAACTTCAAGAACCAGCCCTTAGAACCTCAGTAACCAAAGGAAGGTGAAACACTAGGTGTTGATGAGCAATAGTAAGTCACAAACACCTAGTGTACAAAATAAGAGGGAAGAAGAGAGATGGGATAGATACAAAACTTCTAACCTAAAACCAGAGCTTCTTCTCTGTCTAAAATGTCTAAAAATCCAAACTCCTTCCAACCTTGAGCCAAGAGGAGGAAGGGTCCTCTTATAGGCAACTAAACTTACAAGTTAAGCTAACCAAGAGGCTCATCCCTCCATACACGTGTATGGAGGGGAAACAAATGCTATAAAGCTGTCTGAAAATATCTCCAAAAACAGCTGTAAAGTAGTCGGCAGGGCAAAATGGTCATTTTGCCAAAATTGACTGCCGACCGGCACAATATAGTGCCGATGGAAACACCAACCAGCCGGTGGCCTCTAGCCACTGCCGGTGGTGTGTGGGGATGCCTCACAAGGCATTCCCTGCCCCTCCAAGGCAAAGCACAAGTGTTTGGTGCAAAACCAGACACAAAACGGTCAAGTTCGGAGATCCTGAGGCAAGGCGCGTAGCCGAGAACTCCGGGAACTCCAAACGAACACGAACATGGATAATCACCGAGTGTTCCAACGGTGACGTCCAAGTCTTGAGGACGGTCAAAAATGGGGTGTCTACAGTTGCCCCTCTTTGACAGAACTCGAAAGTCATAACAACGACGGGAGTGAATGTCAAAGCCCAGAGACGACCCATTTTTGACAAGGCCGAAGACTTGGACAAACATACAAAGCGCAAATGGTTGAACTCGCAAGCTGCCTACGTATCCCTTTAGGAATCAAACCAGCGTAGTTCAGGCACAGGCATACAAGCCGCAGATAAGGTATGCGCCCGTAGGCGGGGCAAGATGCAAGACAATGCAAGAGGTCGAGCATAACTTATGATCATGCAAAGAAAGCTGTAACGAAGCACACATGCGACAGTTATAAGCTAGCATACGCCAATCTACACGACAATGTAGAAAGGATGTAAGAGAATTATGCAATTCTCAATACGTTTTCACTCGGAGGATACAATACCTGCCCGGCTCGTCTGGTCACGCCAGCTTCAAATGAACCGTACATACAATATCGTGCCTGAAAAGAAAACAAACTTAACAAGTATGATATCGTTAGCAGTATGCATGACAATGCAAATGAGGCACACATGCCAATGCTAATGAGAAATGAGACACACGTGTCACAAATGAGGCACGCATACCACAAATGATGTAAAATGAAATACAAATGAGGCACGCATACCTCATGGGAATTGAGATGAAATGCAAATGAGGCACGCATACCTCATTGGGATGGAGTGAAATGCAAATGAGGCACGCATACCTCATTGGAATGGAATGAAATGCAAATGAGGCACGCATACCTCATTGGAATGGAGATGAAATGCAAATGAGGCACGCATACCTCAAATGTAAATGAAATGCAAATGAGGCACGCATACCTCATTGGAATGGAGATGATACAAATGAGATGCAAATGAGGCACGCATACCTCATTGGAAATGAGATGAAAATGAGGCACGCGTACCTCATTAGAAATGAAATGAAATGCAAATGAGGCACGCATACCACAAATGCAAATGAAATGAAAATGCAATGAAATGAAAATGAAATGAGGCACGCATACCTCATTGGAATGAAATGAAATGCAAATGAGGCACACATACCACAAATGCAAATGAAATGCAAATGCAAATGAAATGCAAATGAAATGAGGCACGCATACCTCATTGAAATGAAATGAAATGCAAATGCAATGAAATAAAAATGAAATGAGGCACGCATACCTCATTGGAATGAAATGAAATGCAAATGAGGCACACATACCACAAATGCAAATGAAATGCAAATGAGGCACGCATACCACAAATGCAAATGAAATGAGGCACGCATACCTCATTGAAATGAAATGAAATGCAAATGAGGCACACATACCACAAATGCAAATGAAATGCAAATGAGGCACGCATACCACAAATGCAAATGAAATGCAAATGAGGCACGCATACCTCAAATGCAAAATGAGATACAAATGAGGCACGCATACCTCAAATGCAAATGACATGCAAATGAGGCACGCATACCTCAAATGCAAAATGAGATGCAAATGAGGCACGCATACCTCAAATGCAAAATGAGATGAGGCACGCATACCTCATTGATGTAATATGAAATGCAAAATGAGATGCAAAGCGAGGCACACGTACCTCGAGATGCAATGAAATGCAAAATGAGGCACACATACCTCATTGGATGGAAAATGAAATGCAAAACGAGGCACGCGTACCTCGAGATGCAATGAAATGCAAAATGAGGCAAACATACCACATTGGATGGAAAATGAAATGCAAAACGAGGCACGCGTACCTCGAGATGCAATGAAATGCAAAATGAGATGCAAAGCGAGGCACACGTACCTCGAGATGCAATGAAATGCAAAATGAGATGCAAAGCGAGGCACACGTACCTCGAGATGCAATGAAATGCAAAATGAGGCACACATACCTCATTGGATGGAAAATGAAATGCAAAACGAGGCACGCGTACCTCGAGATGCAATGAAATGCAAAATGAGATGCAAAGCGAGGCACACGTACCTCGAGATGCAATGAAATGCAAAATGAGATGCAAAGCGAGGCACACGTACCTCGAGATGCAATGAAATGCAAAATGAGGCACACATACCTCATTGGATGGAAAATGAAATACAAAACGAGGCACGCGTACCTCGAGATGCAATGAAATGCAAAATGAGGCACACATACCTCATTGGATGGAAAATGAAATGCAAAACGAGGCACGCGTACCTCGAGATGCAATGAAATGCAAAATGAGGCACACATACCTCATTGGATGGAAAATGAAATGCAAAACGAGGCACGCGTACCTCGAGATGCAATGAAATGCAAAATGAGGCACACATACCTCATTGGATGGAAAATGAAATGCAAAACGAGGCACGCGTACCTCGAGATGCAATGAAATGCAAACGAGATGCAAAGCGAGGCACACGTACCTCGAGATGCAATGAAATGCAAATGAGAGTGTGACACGCATGCCACATGAAAATGTAAAACGGTGCAAGTCGCAAGGGACGTGCAAGACGGCGTGATGCGACGCATCGGACAATGTGATGGATGCGTGCAACACACACGGGGCAACTTTTGAATCTTGTAAAAGACAAAAGGATACAAAAGGATACAATCCTTGCTTGAATCTGAGTGCCACGCACAGAAGACACGGTCCGAGGTCAAAACGGAGGCCGGTTGAGCTTCGGAGATGCACTCTCTTGCGTTTCTTGAGCTATGAAGACCAGAAACTTACCACATGGCCTAAACAAGGCTGTAGGAACATCACCGGCTGGACTAGGTGGCCACCGGCTGCATAAAAGTTCCACCGGCACAATATTGTGCCGACCGGCACAAAATAGTGCCGACCGGCCAAAAATGCCTGATCGGGGGCAGTTCTGCCATTTCACCACGGGTCTTTTAAAAATAGGGTTTCTAACCCTATTTTTTTACTTCTTGAGCACCGAAAATACTCTCTCCCTCTCTCTAGAGCCTTTCCTCCCCTCTTTTCTCCGTTTCTTCGCGTTCCAAGCCCGTTTCGTTGTCGGATTCGCGATTTTCTTCGCGTTTCGGACATTTTCCACCGATTGAAATTCCATTTCGGAGCGTCCTTTGCTATTTCCACTTTTTCGGGACTTGTTCCCCTCGATTTCTCTTCATTTCAGTGCCTTTCCATCTTCCGACCTTTCCGGCCATTTTCGGCCCGCTCGGGGTTGACTTTTGAGTTGACTTTTCACATTCCGGCTTTTTCGGCCATTTTCTCACTACCATTGCCATGGCTGACGATGTTCCACACGTCGGGACTCCCCGGATCACGAGATGGATCCCGGGGTCGAGCTTCTCCCGTTGAGCGAGCGCCCATTCGACCCGGCGACCTACCGGCCGGCGATCCATGTTCTACCACCTGACGGACTGCGCCAGTTTCGCAGTTTCGACATGGCACTGGACCCGGAGCTCCTCCTACGCGAGCCGACCTCTCACCTATCCTTCGGCGCTTCCAAGGTAACATTTTTGCTCTGTCTTACTTTCTGCAATGTAGAAATTTTAACTGTTAACTGCCATAGCTAGTTTCATTCTTTAATTGCTTTAGCTCAGATACTCTGATGCACTGTGTACTGTAGTTGATCGCAAACACACTTGCAACTGACATCTGTGTAAGAACGACACGCGCACACACACTGTACTAGCCTTGAACCACTCAAACACATAGCACACACCGTATTTCACTGCAAACATCGGCACCCGATACCTATTTGAATCTGAAAATATGCACACATGCTAGATTTGCATCGAAGCACTCAAACACGCTGACGCATCACACGTTGTAATTCACTGTAAGCACACCGGCACCCGGTATCTATTTGAATCTGATAAACTTGCACGCATGCCAAATTTGCACTGAACGACTCACACACGCTGACGCATCACACGTTGTAGTTCACTGTAAGCACACTGGCACCCGATATCTGCTTAAATCCAAAAAACTTGCACGCATGCCACATTTGCACTGATTTTGACTGTCCCTACAAAACTGTACATTTCATACTGCTTTGCAATTTCTTGTTTGAAAACAGGGAGATTCCCATACCATCCGCGAGTATGGGAATGTCGTCGCTCGTACGTGGTATGATGAGCTTCCTGACGCGGTTCGCCATATTGTCGACCAGGCTGGCTTTAGCGCGTTCTGCAGGGGACTCTCCCAGCTCACGGCGTGCAGAGCTCTTCTGGCCGCTCTGGCAGAGAGGTGGTGGGACACCACCGATTCATTTCATCTTTCTGCAGCTGGGGACATGACGATGACCCCTTACGACTTCTCGGTGCTCACCGGCATCGGGGTAGGGGGTGATCCGATCCCTTTCGACATCGATATGGATGAGTGGACCGCCGCTCAGGTCTACCTCCTTGGCGCGGCACTGCCCCTTGCGCGCCCCGGCTACGTCAGGTATTCTTGGTTCGAGGTGCAGTTCAGGGTCCAACCCCTCCTCGTTGGCGCAGCTCCGATGACCCAGGAGGCCGCAGAGAGGTATGCACACGGCTTCCTCATGTTCCTCTTTGGGACGACCCTCTTCGCCGACCGGGCGAATACAGTGCCTCTCTGCCTTCTCAGCGCACTGGTGGACGTCCGGCACATACTTCGCTATGACTGGGGGGGCGCCGCTCTGGCCACCCTTTACGGATATATGAGCTCAGCCTCCCGCGGCAGCGGACAGTTGCTCGGGGGCTACTGGCGCGCTTGGGAGGTACATTTCCTCTTTTTGCCTTTCATTTCTGTTCTTTATTTTCTGTACTCTGCACACTGCACACACTGTAGTCTGCTTTACACTTGCTGTATACTGTACACACGGCACACACATACTCTGCTTTACACTGACTGTACACTGCTCACACTGTACACTTTGCATAATACACTGCACAGTACACGGCTCTGCCATTTCTGCTTTCTATTCTGTATTCTGTTTTATCTGATAAATGCACTGGTATTCATCTTGCAGTTGTGGGTTTACGCCTACTTTCCTAGGCTCGCTCCTGTACCTATGGCGGAGACCCCTCTGGTGGTCCCTTTCTCACGCCGTTTCGACGGGAGATGCACCCGGAGGCCACGGGAGACATTCAGTTTCTTCCGCCGCTACTTCGACACCATCACCCCTGCCGAGGTATGTTTTACTTGCAGTTCATTTAAGCTTCGCCTTTCCACTGTATATTTCACTAACAGCAGATAACAAACTGTATTGCATTTTCAGATCACCTGGCAGCCTTGGGCTCCACTGCCAGCCGTGGCGCGGGATCGGTTTGCCAGCGCCGTTGACACCTCACGTTTCCGGATTCTGCTCGAGGGCCCGGTCTGTCGAGCTTGGTACCTGGGCGAGCGCTTCTTGCGTCAGACCCTGGGCTTGCCTGAGCAGATAGTCCCGGTGCACCCTCCTGAGCACATGCGGGATACTGAGCGCTTTACTGCCGAGCAGATGGCGGACTACACCATCGGCTGGGAGGCGGACGGCTTCAGAGGCGAGGGCGACTACTCGGAGTACGTCCGGACTTTCCTGATGCGTCCTCTGAGCGGCGGTCGCCGAGCTGAGCGGGAGAGGGTGGCGGCGCCAGCGGCCGGAGTAGGAGCTGGAGGATCGAGGAGAGCTCGAGTCCGTGGCAGGGGCGGAGTGCAGAGAGGGACGAGGGACCGGTTGGCCTGCTCTGCCCGCTTCATTGACTTTCAGAGGGCAGGGTGGGCGACCTACCAGATCCCCTTCGCTCCTCCACCAGCTGACCACGAGTTTGTCGGTGTCCCCGACTTGCCTCCGGTATGTATTACTGCATTCTTCATCTTGCACTGTTATTTCATTTCAGTTTATTTGATATTCCACAGAATATTGATGCATCTGATACTTTTGCAGGCGTCTTCCGAGTACACCCGGCAGTCATTGGAGATGAATGCCTCCATGATGGGGATGCTCCAGCGGACATTCGACCTCCTAGCCCTCTACAGTATTCCGGTATGTTGTTCCCGACCGCAGCCTCCAATCATACACAAACTGCTTTACATAATCTGATGCATAACACAATATCTGATAAACTGCTCACGGCATCTGATACACTGTACTCATACACTATATTCTGCACTGGTTTACTGCCCACGGCGTCCGCATACACTGTACTCATACACTGCATTCTGCACTGGTTTACTGCTCACGGCATTCGCATACACTGTACTCATACACTGCATTCTGCACTGGTTTACTGCTCACGGCATTCGCATACACTGTACTCATACACTGCATTCTGCACTGGTTTACTGCTCACGGCATTCGCATACACTGTACTCATACACTGCATTCTGCACTGGTTTACTGCTCATGGCATTCGCATACACTGTACTCATACACTGCATTCTGCACTGGTTTACTGCTCCATATATACTGATGCATTTGTCTTTCATGCTTTTTCAGCCTCCCTTCCAGATTCCCCCGGTGGGTGGCGCTCCAGCTGGACCTCCCATTTCTACTCGGGATGGCAGAGCATATCCCCGCACCAGAGGGGGGCGCGTTCATGTCGGGAGTAGCTCGCGGGCTCCGGTTCCGGACGATGAGTCTGAGGCAGAGACAGAGGCGGAGGAGACTGATGATGGCTCGGACTCGAGCTCAGACGGTGATGCCCCTGTTGATGACGCTCCTGGACCCTCGTCCAGGAAGAGGACCAGGACAGATTGATGACCCCGGAGGCATTTTTGACATTGGATACAGATTTTGCTGTTTTCTTTCTTTTTTACATTTTCCCCTTTTCTCAGTAGTTAGGGTACTTTGTACTGCCACAGGCAGATTTTGTTTCCAAAATTTATGTACTTGAAAAGATGATATGAAATGAAACAAACTTTTTGTCTGAAAAAGTGTTTACATTTGTGTATATTTCATACCTTGCATTGCATTGCATCATATTACACCTCCAATGTAAATGATATTGATCTGTTGTCTGAACAATGAACACTTTGTAAATTGAGCACTTGCACTATGATAATCGGATAACCAACCAACTAACAGCAAACAACTCATACAAACCACTGCTTGAACTAAATACAGCCCATACTCTACTGGGGATTGATCTGCATACAGCTCATAACACAGCTCTCGGCTCATTCTGCACACAGCAAACCCTGAACAAATAACCCAATCTGATAAGACGGATCACAAAACTGACACGGTTGCAGTTGAAACACACTCGGATGTCCCAAATTTTCCCTTTCTTTCTCCTGCTTCGCACGAATGTAGAGAATGGCACAGCATTCAGAGCACAAACGATTAATCTTTGAAAAAGGGGTTTCACAACCGGGGTATCGAGCCCGCCACAGAACACAATGAGACAGACTCAAACAGAGAAACAAAAGGCACACGACCTAAACACGACGAGACACACTCGGAAAAGACTCAAAGCCAAAATTGAGGCCGACAAATCAAAAGACACGACACACAGACATGTTTACAAAAGACCTCAAATCTCGAGGAGACAATTCTCTCGGGCATATTTCCCACCCTTTCTGATTTGTGATTCTCACATCACTCGGCCCTCAGGCTCGGTTTTTCTCTCAAAACCCTTTTCTTACTTTTCTCTCAACTTACTCCTCTCTATTCTTTATTCTCTCATTTTTTTTTATCCCTCCCCAGGGTGATTGATGGATGAATAGAAAGTCACAGGTTCACGCCCAATACTGTTAGCTCACGGCTATTTCTTCTGACGAATGGAGCGCCTTTCCGGCGAGTATGTTGATAGGGGAAAGACAGAAGACCTGACTCAACTGTGCCCCTAGTTCGCCACTTTGACCATTTTTTTGTTTTCTTCCTAAAACAGTTTTGATCAAAATGAGAGTCAGATCAACACACTTATTCGATTTGAAAATCATGCGAATCAGGCTGTGAGCACTGAAAATTCTCCTTTTGGGTCCAAACATGGTCCAATTTTGAAAAATGAAATAGTTTTCGAGAAAATAAGTCAACCTCAGTGAAAATTTTCAAAAACTATTTTTGCAAACAGTCAACGCTCGACGAGCGCGGAACTTACCCTCGAGATATGCAACCTCGGATCGGAGGCAATGGAAAATTGCCCCTGGCTTAAAGGGGATAAGGCAACGGAAAGTTGCCCCTGGTTTGGGCGGTAACTCAGGGCAACTTATGGCACTGTATGGCAACGGAAAGTTGCCCCTTGTTTGGATGATGCCGCGGCACGTTGTAAGCCAGTCCTTGTTGATGACGATCGGACCCTCGGACGCGGAGGAGACGAAGACGGTTTGAATCAATATATGGACACAGTCACCTGGAAGGTGTTGGCGGTTTGGGCTTCGAGAGGAAGTTGATCACGTAGCTCCCGGTTGCTGCAGTCGAGACGTTGGATTCAGAGGAGGCAAAAGTGATCAAAACCATGACATGGACTGAGACGCTATGGAAGCGTTGGGGGCTGGACTTCAAGATGAAGTTGCCTACGTATCCCAAACATGGGAATCAAGCCTTACGTAGTTCCGGTTAAGGTACACTCGGGTATTTTAACCTTCACTGTTTAGGCTCTAACTTTTGCCAAGACGCCCAATGCGGGTTTTCGACCTTGCAAGCTATGTTTTTCTTCTTTTTCAATTCTTTTCATTTCCTTTTTTTGACTTTCTCTTTTTTGTATTATTTCTTTCCTTTTTTTTTTCTTGTCTTTTTTCTTTTTTTTTCTTTTTTTTTCTCTTTTCTTCTTTTTTTCTTTTTTCTTTGCTCTAACTTTTGCCTGGGCCGCCCTTCCGGGTTTTCGGTCCAGCGAGCCTCTCAAAGGGTAAAAGTGTAGCAAGCCCATGCCAAATGGTTTTGAGATTGAGGTCCTCTGTATCCAAGAGGGTAACTGTGGTGTTGATTTCCAGAAGAATCC